>LZPO01017334.1:231230-244525 GCA_001675575.1 Neotoma lepida
GTCCACTCCAGCATGTGGCTCTGGCAGGCCTTGCCCTTCTCCCCATTCCCTCTGCCCTGCTAAAATCCATTAGATTACATTCCTAAAACTAACCACCAAGGTCTATTCCCTTATTTGGCCACTTCCTCCTCCTGAGGCTGACTACCAAAGTCCAGCAATCAGAAGCCCCCTTTGGTTCACCTAATTAACATGCCCAACTAAAATTAAACCCCTCATCCTAACATGGGGTTCCCCCTTTACCTTTATAAACTGCCATTTGCCTATGTGCCACGTCTGTCTCCTCTCTATCCAGAGGCAGTCCTTTGTCCCTCTGGGACAAATATCCCTGCACCCTTTCCCTTGTCCCCTTCCCCCTCTCCCTCATGCCCTATCTCCTTTACCACTGCATCCTAGCCCATTCTAACATAGACTTCCCCTTCTTTTCCTTTAAAAAAAAAAATCACACCTGCAAGGTCATTTGCTGTTGTTTTCTGACTGACTCAGAAAGCAGCTACATTAACTTTTCTTCCCCACTTAATAAAGGATCTCTCTGTGAAAACAGGTATTTGGGTGTGGTTTGTGCCTAACTCCGGGTCTGGGAAGAAGCCCTCATTGTTGGGGATTCTCCTTCACTCTTACACACATGATAGAAAATTTACATATTTCTAAATACCTGGACCCTGCTTCAGCCCCTCCAACCACCTTCACTGCTAATCTAAGCCATTTGGAACGTGACTTCTGGGTCATTTACTCTCTTGATGGTCACAGTTGATGACCTGTTTGAAAGGAAGCTAGCTGCCTGGGAGACCCTATGGACTTTTGCGTGTGGGGCTCAGCGAATGAAATAATGTGTGACTGGAGCAAGCAGCAGAGGGCACGGGTGGCAAAATGCTGCCCCCCCCTCCACTATCCGTGGAGCAGGCAGCAGAGGGCACGGGTGGGAAGGCACTGGTTTACTCAAGAGGCCTTTCTTGGAAAGGAGCGAGCACAGTTCTAGTGTTTCTTTCCAGCTGGCTCATCCTGTGACCTTCAGAAGGTTCTCTCTTTGCTCCTTTGTTTCACTCTGAGCTGTGAGAAACAGGGCTCATGANACCGATAAGGCCTACATTGTTCAGCAAAGGGAGATATTATCAAACAAGCCCTAGGGCTGGGGCCATAGCTCAGTGGTTAGGAGTCCTTACAGAGGAGAGGACCTGAGTTGGGTTCCCAGCACCGATGTCTGGTACTTGACAGCTGCCTGTAGCAGTCAAGGGGACCGGAACATGGTGCACGTAAACGTAACTAAAGCCAAACAAACCCATACCAGCCCTGTAGGAGTGCTGATTAAGCAGTGCAGGAGAACTGGGGATCGCTAAGGCATCCTCTAGTGAGGGTTAGACAGAGACAAGAAAATGGCAGGTGGCCCTGCAGACGGGAAATGCATTTTAGCAGAAATGCATTCCTCGGAGGAAACAGACTGTCTTAGGCCCTCACTTTCGCAGAGACAGGCTATGGCTGGAATGGAATGCACTATGTAAACCAGGTTGGCCTTGAACTCAAGAGGATCCTCCTGCCTCTGCCTCCCAAGTTCTGGGATTAAAGGCGTGCGCCACCACTGCCCAGCTTACTTGTGTATTTTTTATCTTTATCTTTGTCCTTTCTTTCTCTCCTTTTCTCTCTCTCTTGGAAACAGTGTCTCATGAAGCACAAGCTAACCTATAACTTGTTAAGTAGCTAGGATAGCCTTAAACTCCTAATTCTCCTGCCTCAGCCTCCTGAGTATTGAGGTAACAGGCATGTGCTGCCATATCTGGCTTTACAGATGTATACATAGTTTTTAATAACATTTTTATTAATTCTTTAAGAATTTCATACAATATTTTGATTATATTCATTACTGACTCTTCCACCATCCACCCTGATCTCCNATCTCCTCCCAACAAATTTTCTTTTCCTTTTTTTTTATTTCTCTTACAACCCTTCAATTATCAACCTACCAGGACCTATCCTTAAAGTGACTCTCTGGACAAGGCCAACCTGGTCTACAGAGTGAATTCCAGGACAGCCAGGCCTACAGAGAGAAANCCTGTCTCAAAAAACCAAAACCAAAACCAAACCCAAAAGTCCCAGACTCTGTATTACAGAGTTTAAAAACCCAGGCATGGTGGCGCAAGGCCTTTAATTCCAGCACTCAGGAGGCAGAGGCAGAGGCAGGTGGATCTGTGTGAATTGTAAGCCAGCTTGGTCTACAAAATGAGTTCCTGGACAGCCAGGGGCTACACAGAGAAACCCTGTCTCAAAAAACAAACAAACAAAAAGAAGAAGGAGGAGGAGGAAAGAGAGAAAACTAACTCTTCCCAAGAAGCCATTCACTGTCCATAGCTCCTCACTTGGGACAGTGAGGAGTGTTATTTATCTATGTGTGTGTGTGTGTGTGTGTGTGTGTGTGTGTGTGTGTGTGTGTGCATGCTTCTGTGTATATGTATGTGGAGGTGTGAAGACAACTTGTGGAAGTCACTTCTCTCTTTACTGTGTGGGTCCTGGCCTTGAATTTGGGTAATCAGTCTTGGCCTCAAGCATTCTTACTCAGAGTTATCTTGCTAGCCCCTACATATGTTTTTTTTTTTAATTAACAGATGCAATGTGTCTTATTATCTAATAATTATCTAATAAAATAGAAATCAATTCTTCAGGAACCACAGGAACTAAGCTTGTTCAGTTTATAATACATGCTTGGGGAACTTCTACAGAATAATTATTTGTTGTAGATTTTTACAACAAAAGTGAAAATACATTTGAGAAAAACATCTTAAGTGTTACTATGGATCATTAAAATGATCTTATGACATGGCCTTTTCTGGTTGTTAGGATTATGTAGGAGCTGTTGAGATGGCTCAGTCAGTAACATTTTTACCTTATAGTATGAGGATCTGAATTCAATACCTTCGTGAGAACTCCAGGCATGGTGGCATGCCTTTGTAACCCAGTGCTGGGGAAGTGGAGACAGAAGGCTCCCTGGGGCTCACTGGACAGTTAGTCTAGCACAGTTGGTGAGCTCCAGGCCACAGAGATGCTGTCTCAAAGGATGGTGCTCTTGAAAGTGATACCTGGCTTTGTCCTCTGGCCTCCACATACAGCAAATACATGTGCATGCATGCATACAAACATGCATACACATATGGTAAAAGAAAAAACACAATTGTGCAGCATTATATTCTATACAAAATGCATGTTATAGCCAGGTGGTGGTGGCATACACCTTTAATATCAGCACTCGGGAGGCAGAGGCAGCCGGATCTCTGTGAGTTCCAGTCCAGCCTGGTCTACAGAGTGAGTTCCAGGACAGCCATGGCTACACAGAGAAACCCTGTCTCAAAAGAACCAAAATATAAATAAATAAATAAATAGATAGATAGATAGATAGATAGATAGATAAATACATAAAATGCATGTTATAATTGTGCTGCTGCTTTATTTTTAGAACTGTTTCAAGTATGTCTTTCCATATTTAGACTTTTTTGTTTTGCTCTGTTCTTGTATCTTACATATTTATTTAAAAANAAACCCTCCCAAGATTTATTTCTTTATTAGGTGTAAGAGTGTTTTGCCTGTATGTATGTATATGTATCAGATGTGTGTGTGGTGCCTACAGAAGTAAGGCAATGGTATCAGATCCACTGGAACTAGAATTATAGGCTTTTGTGAGATACCATGTGGGTGCTGGGAATTGAACTCAGTTCCTCTGCGCTCGCAGCAAGTGCTCTTTAGCATTGAGCCATCTCTCCAGCCCCCTTGTTTTGTTTGTTTCTTTGTTTGGTTTGNTTTTTTCGAGACAGGGTTTCTCTGTGTAGCCCTAGCTGACCTGTCTCTGTAGACCAGGCTGCCCTCGAATTCAGAGATCTGCCTGCCTCTGTCTCCCGAAGGCAGAGGGGATCAAAGGCATAAGCCACCACTGCCCAGCTCAGCCCCCTGACTTTTAAAGAAAGTATACAAATTATTATTCTTTTTTAAAAAATTAAAAACATTTTCTTCATGTGTGTGCACATGTGTCTGTATATGTATATTTATTACCTGTGTGCTAATACCTTCGGTGGATAGAGAAGGGCATCAGATCCCATGGAGTCACAACCAGTTATAAACTACCCAACGTGGGTGCTGGGAACTCCGGTCCTCTGCAAGAAGAGCAAGCTCTCTTAACTACTGAGCCATCATCTCTCTAGCTGGCTTATTCTTTTGATTGTTTGAAACAAAGTCTCATTTAGAGCAGACTGGCCTGGAAGTTACTATGTAGCAGAGAATGACTGAACTCTTGATCCTCCTGCTTCCTCACCGGCTATAATTACAGCTCGCATTGCCCTGTTTAATGAATGTTTGTGAATTTAATGTTGCTGTTATCTGTCCCACCTGCACAGTTTATTCAGCTAGTTTCCAATGGTCGGCGTTTTAGTAAAATTCAATTCTTCATTACTACACAGGGCCTATTTTAATCACATGTGAATTCCTACCCACCACAGAACCCATTCTTGGCTTTGCTCCCTCTACTGTCAGTTGATATATACCCGAGGAATGCCAACTCATTTTATTATTAGCTTATACGAGACCGAATTAAGAAGGGACCACAAACGTTTTATTTTTNAAACCAGAATGTGCATTTATTTCAAAAGGAGTTTGGGAATGGCTTCTGTAGAGAATGGTTGGAGTTGGGACCCTTGCACTGTGGCTTTTNTTGAGCAGGGGACACCAGTGCGACGGCATTATCCATCTGTCTTTTAGTTTTCTATTGCTGTGAAGAGACACCATGACAAAGCAATCTCTAAATGATTCCTGTGTGGTTGGAACGATAGAATCTTGATGTGATCTCCCTGATGCAGAGGTGAAGGATGTAACTAACCAGGTCAGAGGTCAGCCTGGGGACTCCGTATGCACTTGTGAAGATCACCTCTGCTGGCTCTCAGACTCTCAAGGAATACATCCTCTACAGGACCACTCTGAAGGACTCAGCAGTGTCTTACTTAACCTAAGTAGGCGGCATCAAGTGGACTTGGGCAATCCTGTCCCACTCATAAAAGCAGTAGCAAGCTTTGGAAACAAGGCAGAAATGGTGAAGCACCTTCTCATCAAATGGAAGAACGTGTTTCTTTTTTTCTTTTTTTGTTTTTGTTTTTGTTTTTCGAGACAGGATTTTTCTATGTAACAGTCCTGGCTGTCCTGGAACTCTCTCTGTAGACCAGGCTGGCCTCAAACTCACAGAGATCCACCTGCCTCTGCCTCCCAAGTGCTGGATTAAAGGCGTGCACCACCACTGCCCAGCTAAGAATGTGTTTCTTTGATGCTACTCGAATATGTCACAACAATAAATTTTCATAAGCTAAAAGGCATGCAGGAGTCACTCTGTTTTATTGGGGACCTTTCGAAGATGTACTAGAGAAACTGAATCTTGGGGACCTATGGGATGTAGCCTGGAGATTACNGTAGAGGAAGGAGATTTCCAGCCTGGAAAAGGATGTACCATATGTAGAAGCCAAANAGAAATTCCTTGGAGAGAGGTTGGGCCAAACTGCAGTACCTAGTCTGAGCTGAAATAAGATTTAGGATGAAAATGAAAGTGCCAGCCGCAGTCAGATCTGGAAGGGCTTGGCGACACTGCTTTTCCAGCTGGGGCTGGTGTGTTTGGAGACTGTGGCGGTAGCTGGCGGAGCTGGGCCNCTAACGTTGAGCTTTAAGGACTGTTGCCAAACCTTGTTCTCTGCTTCCTGGTTAGTTGCTGTGATTGGCCACGTCCTGTGTTTTACTTATTTACTTTTATTTTACCTGCATGAATATCTGTACACCACGTGTATGCCNAGTGCCTGTGGAAGTTAGAAGAGGGTAGAGTGTCCCCTGGAACTGGTAAGTCCCTGTGTGAGTGTTGGGAATTGAACCCAGCTCTTCTGGAAGAGCCGATAGTGCTATTATCCACTGAGCCATCTCTCCTGCACTCCCAGTTTTTACCTCAGTTGAGAAAATGCCTCCATCAGATTGCTTATGGACAAGGCTGTGATGGGACATTTTCTTGGTTAGTGATTGATATGGGAGAGCCCAGCTCACCTGCTTTGTGCCACACGCCCCGCCCCAGCAGGTGGTCCTGTGTGCTGAGCAGGCTGAGCAAGCCATGGCAAGCAAGCCATTAAGCAGTATTCCTCCACAGGCCCTATATCAGTTCTTGCTTTGAGTTTCTTCCTTCCTTTATTTTTTCTTTCTTTCTTTCTTTCTTTCTTTCTTTCTTTCTTTCTTCCTTCCTTCCTTCCTTCCTTCCTTCCTTCCTTCCTTCCTTCCTTCCTTCCTTCCTTCCTCCCTTTCTTTCTTTCTTAACAGAGTTTCTCCGTGTAACCCTGGCTGTCCTAGACCTCACTCTGTAGACCAGGCTGGCCTCAAACTCACAGAGATCTGCCTGCCTCTGCCTCCTGAGTGCTGGGATTAAAGGTGTGTGCCACCACCATCTGGTCTTGCCTTGAATTTCTGCCCTGACTTCTTTGGATGATGGGTTGTGACAAGGAAGTGTTAGCCAAACAAACCCTTTCCTCCCAAAATTGCTTCTAGTCATGAGGTCTTATTACAGCAATTGAAACTGCAGACAGACCAGCTGCCTCACANGCATGTTGCTGAACCTTCTCTGCCAGAATGTACTGAAACCCCTCGAAACCATGAACCGAAACACATCCTCCTCCGCTACACTGTTCCTGTCAGGTATGGCGTCAGCATGACTAGAAAAGCAATAAAGAAGTGGAGGGGATCTGGTTCAGCAAGTAAACTCTCGCTGTGCCATCTTGAAGATGGATTCAGACCTCCAGCACCCATATAACGCCTTAAGAGCACGGTGGCCCATCTGTAATCCCAGTGCACGGGACAAAGACAGGAGATCATCCCCAGGGGCCAACTGGCTACTCTGACTAACTAAATTGATGAGCTCTGGATTCAAGTGAGAGACCCTGTCTCAATGTATATGGTGGAAGACACCTCAGTAGTCAATATTCAACATCAACCTGTGGGTTCCACATGCATGCCCATTCATGTGCATGTGTTTACACGTATTTGAACGTCCATACTCCTGTGCACATAACACACACACACACACACACACACACACACACGGTGATGAAAAGTTTAGGACTCCACAGCAATTAGCAAAAAGCTAATGTAGAAGATGATGGAACCTTCAAGAAGTGGGGCCAAATGGGCTGTCCTTAAGTCACTGGGTGTGTGACCTTGAATGAGATTGTCAAACAATTTCTTCTTCTTCCCTCTTCTCTTTGTTTTGTTCTCTTTTTTCCTAATCTCCACCAGCACCCTCTCATGACACCCAAACCAATAATTATGTCTGATATTGGACTCAGTCTTCCNCAAAGAATCTCTGTTCTTTGTAAGTTAGATATCTCAGGTTTTTGTTAAAACAATGAAAATGCAACACCGGTTCTTGACTCANGACAAGGTAAGTGTCTGCAAATATTTTACTATAGGAAGTATTTGTGTAGCTGCAACAATCATATTACTTTAGAGTTTATGTTAGGACTTGGGTTGAACATGTAGCTCAGTTGGTAGAATGCTTACCTAGCATGCACAAAGTCTTGAGTTCAATCCTTAGCACCCCATAAACTAGGCATGTTGGCATGTACCTGTAAACCCAGCCCTTGGGAGGCAGAGGCAGGAAGGTCAGAAACTCAAGGTTGTCTGTTTATCTAGTGAGTTTGAGCTAGCCTGACCTGCATGAGACCCTATCTTGAACGGGAGAGAGAGAGGGGGAGAAGGGGGGGCTGGAGAGATGTCTCAGAGGTTAAGAGGGTTTGCTGCTCTTCCAGAGGACCTGAGTTCAGTTCCCAGGACCCATATTAGGCAGCTCACAATTGTCTATGTAACTCTAGCTTTGAGAGACCCAACACCCTCCTCTGGCTCCACAGGCACCCTCATATGGTATATTCATATATTCTCTCATATTTCCCTGGCTCCTCTCTCTCACCCAGGCTGGCTTCAAACTCACTGTGAACCAAGGATGACCTTGAACTCCTATCTTCCTGACTCCAACTTCTCAGTACTGGAACTACATGAGTGCACCACCACATCTGGCCATGTATCTCTCTCAATAGTGTGCACCACAAAGCCATCTTTCCTTCGATGTGGTCTGTACATCAAGTTTTGTAGCCAGCTAGACAGATAGATTGACAGCATTTGCTACTTACTTACACTGTGCCCTCAGGAAGTTCTCTGACTCTCAGATTTCCCACCTGAAAAATGACAGTAACTCTATTTACCAAGCGGCAAGATTGCAGATAAAAATTCTACAAAGTGCCTGGCTTGGCACAGGGGAGCGCTCCATAAAGAGTAGCTGTTATTATGGCTATAGTTATCTTAATTTTTACAAAACGGTTTCTATAATGTCATAATGTCTTTCTAGAGCGTTTGGATCCTATCTTTCTTATTGTCTTCTAGTTCTGAGATCTGAACTATCTATGCAAGTCAATCCTGCCTTTTAGAGACTGTTATTTCTGACTGAGTAGATTTCAAACTTTGTTCCTTTAATGAATTGCATGATTTTAGGAACTGACAGCTCTTTGATGTAATTTGCTGGCAGATTATGCAAGAAATAAATATTGCATTGAAATCCCAAAGCTAGTCAGTTCTTGCCTTTCTGCCTCCTCCTCCTCTCTCTCCCTCTTTCTCCTTACCTCCTCACTGCACATCAGCTCTACCTGCTCAGAGATAGAAGGCACCACCAGGGAACCATGATTTGTTTCGGATTCGGACCCAGAAGCCCGGATCTCCAAGACGTCTGTGTACTTGTTGATCTTGGCCCTGGCTTCCTCTCTTCCTGTTTCTGTGGTGTCCTCTCTAGCAGCAAACTTCTTCTCTATGGTGTCTGGCACTACGTGGGAAGTACACTCTGCGAGCCAGATGGTCCTGGAGGGCAAACTGGGGTCAAACTGGACAAAACTCAGGGCAGAGGGAAGTGACCAGGGCTTCCTCCAGCTAGAGGCAGGGAGGCAGATGGGGGAGGGCTCTGGGATCCCATGGGACTTGGCTTGCTTGGCAGTACCCTTCTTGTCCTCTCTCCAAAAGATGCTCCTGGGAGCCAACCGGCAAACTCTCTGTGTTCATTGTGTATCCTGGGAGCGAGCACAGAGGCTTGGCAAGAGAACCCGAGACCCGTAATAATAATGCAGTTCTCTGACATTAAAGTGCAAAACTATTTTCCGTGACAGCTTAAAATTAATCACCACTGTTCGCTGCCATAGATACCTCTCCTTTCTGCGGTGCCAGCATTAGGACAACTGTGAAGGCAGCCACATGGCTCCCAGGGAAAGACATGAAATCAGCAGAGAGGTTCCGCACAGCTGATTTTCTCCACATCCGCTTTTGTTCTGGTGAGGGGTGCTTTATGCTAACACAGTGTGCTAAGACACTGGTCATTGATCATGCGAACAAGCTGCCATTGACAATTGCGGTGAGATTATAAATGCATCTGGAGTTCTCAGTGACATTGATGAACCACCAGAGACTCCTGCTGTGCACCGGAATGCTCCGGAAGTTATTGCTCATGGTCTTTGAACTCACAGCAAGGGAGAAGAAAGAAGCCTCTGCATACATCGCTTTGTCTTGCTGACGGAAATGAATAATCAAACAAGCAGAGGCAACCCAGATAAGCTCAGAGTGCAATTATTCAGAGTAGAATTAGATTTAAACTATTATTAATATTGTTTTGCAGTGCTGGGGATTGAATCAGGGCCTGTGCATGCCAGGCAAACCCTTCACCACTGAGTAACAGCCCTAGCCCTTGCTTATTTCATTATTTCTCTTCCAAAATTAATTCTTTTTTATGCTATTGAGTTCAAATTGTCTTGGAGGGTAAGTGATGACTGTGGAAATTGTCCCCTCACCCTTCTGATTTCTTGGTCCCTCTCTGGGGAGGTAACCACTTTCCTGCATTCTGTAACCTTCGAGGAGTTGTTCTTTTTTAATTTTTGAGACAGGGTCTCTTTATGTAGCAGTGGTTGTCCTGGAACTCACAATGTAGACTAGGCTGGCCTTGAACTCACAGTGATCGATCCTCGTGTCTCTGTCTCCCAAGTGCTGGGATTAAAGACAGGAATTGTTCTTAAACTCGGCATGATGGCTCAGAACTGTAATCTCCAAATTTAAGAGGTGGAGGTAGGAAGATCAGGTATTCAAGGCTATCCTTGGGTATATAGCAAGTTTGAGGCCAGTCTGGGTGACATGAGACCCTGTATCATAAACAAAATAAGGAGCCTGAAGATGGCTCAGCAAATGAAAGCACTTGCCTCAGAAGCCTACCAACCTGAGTTCAATGCCTGAAACCAAGGAAAGATGGAAGAAGAGGTTCAGCTCCCCAAAGCCATTAACTGAACTCCACTTGTGTGCGGTGGTTGGTACTCAAGGGCATTCACATACACATTCCCACAAGAAAGATTAAAAGTCAGAAACAAAGAAATGACTTGTGTGCCTACAGCCCATGTGTGTTGTGTGTTTTGATATCCCTCTGTGTTACAGCTGGCTCTTTTAATTTCTCCACAGTATTTTATGGGCCATGTCTCCACAGCAGGACCTGGAGAGCTTCAGTATAGCTTTCAATGGTACATGGCATTTCTTGATGTTTGCTCTTGTATCTGTGTTGCTGACTCTGGCAATTTAGGGATTTTTGCTTGTTTGGTTTGCTATTCCAAATAACACCAGCATCCATACATTTGATACTTGTTTTTTGGGGCACTTGTGCAATCTTATCTGTAAGATAATTTCCTAGAAGTGTAATATGCAGGTCAGAGGGTATGTGAAACGTAATTTCAGAAGGTCATTGTGAAATTGCTTTCTCCATAAACAGTAAGCATACCAATTGCTTTGCTCTCTATAAACAATAAACATATCAAATCCATGTCACATACTGCGTAAGTATGAAGGCTAGAAGCTTCTGTGTGGCCCATGGGGCTTAAAAAGATGGCTTAGTGGTTAAGAGCTCTTGCTGTTTTCCCAGAGGTTCTGGATTCAATTCCCAGCACCCACGTATTGATGTAATATGTGGTGGATAAGAGGGGTTAATAAGAGGGGATCTGGTGCCCTCTTCTGACCTCCGAGGACATCAAGTACATACATGGTGTACATACATACATGCAGGCAAAATATTCAAACACATAAAATGAAAGGGGGGGCAGGCTCTGAAACAAAGAATATCATTGGTTGAGGAAACACCTTTGTGTGTCTAAATTAGGAAGACATTGAGATACTGGCTATGTGGGCTCTGTTCTACTGTGGCTGCTCTACTTGGCATTGAAGTGAGAAGCAAGTCAGTGACTCATGCTGCGTGGTGACAGGGCTGCACAGAGAATGAGTTCTAAATACTTTAATAGGCAAAATCATTGGAGCAAAAGTTAATTTGCACAAGTGCACAATAAATGTTAGCTGACTTAAGGGAAAAGTGGCTTGTGAGAATATAGCTCACTGGGAATGTTAGTGTTCTTTTCCCTTTTGGAAGCTGGTAAGCAGTGGCTAGAATTGCCATGGTTCTCACTTCCTTTCTCCTATCAGCTCCTCATGTAGCCCCTTTAATTAACTAGGGTCCCCTAGAATATAAGGTTTATCTAAGGTATAGGTCAGAAGAACTTACAACATGTCTAGATGGGCCAGACCATGTTGAGTAGCTATTAAAGCTCCTGTGGCCTGTGGCAACATCTTGGGCATCTACTTGTGACCAATCAATCCTGGGTTTTCCAGCAGTCATCTGGGATCTGGTATGCCTGAGTTAGGCAGTACATACCTCTGGAGGTATCTTTGTTTGTCTCAGGGCACCAAACACCTACTCAGTCTAAACTGCCCATTGAGCAGTTATTTAGGGCAGGGAGAATGGTTGCTGAATCCATCTGCTGCTCAGATCTGTTGCTTTCCTACAGCCTCATCACTGCTGGTAAAATTGGGCTCCCCTCTCCTCTGCAGATGCCCATCATCTATGCTGGTGATGCTTGGACAGGGCTCTCTTAGGGGAGGTTTGGACTCTGACTTTACAGCTCTCCTCTGTCTTTTCTAAAACGTATTTATTTTTAAATGTTAATGTTACATTTTAAAAGTTTACCTATTCATCTATTTGTCTACGTGTATGGGCATACATGTGTCATATATGTGTGTATGTCAGAGGACAACTTGCAGGAGTCGGTTCTCTCCTTTCTCCGTGTGAACTCTGGGGACCAAACTCAGGTTGTCAGCCTTGGCAGCAAGCACCTATACCTGCTGAGCCATGTTGCCAGCCTCTCCCCTCCCCTCCACTTCTCTTCCCTGTCCTCCCCTCCCCTCTCCTCCTTTTCCTTCCCCCTCTCTCCTGCATATGTGTGCACACACGCATAGGCATGCATTTGTAGAGGCTGGAGGGAGTATTGGGTGCCTCAGTCTATCACTCTCCACCTTATTCCCTTTAGATGAAGTTTCTCACTGCACCTAGAGTTAAGCTGGCAGCTAGTGAGCCCCAGCAATTTTCCTCTCTTTGCCCCAACACAGTGCTGGGGTTTCAGGCATGTGTACTGCCATGCCCCGCTTTTTATATGGGCTGGGGATTTGAACTCAGATCTTCATCCTTCACAGAAAGCGTGTTATTTTTTGAACAATATCTCAGCTGCCAGAGTTCTCTTCACTCGCTTGTGATTAAGNGCTATTCTGAAGCATGACCCCGATGCTGAGGAAGCTGGATCTGCAGGTGTTTCACAGTGGTAGCCACATGCCTGGTGAGGCACACGTGCAGCCTCGTGTGTTTCATCTGCCTGGACCTACTCCCACCTTTCTCTCAGGCATATTTAGTCACATCTGAGTCATTGATTGAGCATAGCCTTGAAGGATGTTCTGTGGAACCATGTATGGATGGCTCCACAGTATGGGAAGTTCTAAAAATGAAAAGAACAAGGCAGTAGGAGAGAAAATAGTATTAGGTAACTACTCTAGATTTAGCAGTTAGGGTAAACCTCTCTAAGGAAGTGACATTTGAAAAATCTCAAACTTAATGGAAGATTACAGGAATGCCACAAACTCCATTGTAGTCTTTCCCCCTATTCTATGGCCCTTCCTCCTCCTCCTCCTCCTCCTCCTCCTTCTTCTTTGTTTGTTTGTTTTATGAGATAAAGCATCTTATAGTCAAAGCTGTTCTTGAACTCACTACATAGCTGAGGCTGACTTAGAACTCTTGATCCTCCTGCCTCTGCCTCCAAATATAGGCCTAAGGCTGGCCTGCCTGCATGCTTGCCTGCCTGCTTTCTTTCCTTCCTTTCTTCCTTCCTTCCTTCCTTCCTTCCTTCCTTCCTTCCTTCCTTCCTTCC
>LZPO01017334.1:262723-272793 GCA_001675575.1 Neotoma lepida
CCTCGAACTCACAGAGATCCGCCTGCCTCTGCCTCCCGAGTGCTGGGATTAAAGGCGTGCGCCACCACCGCCCGGCGAGACATGAGTCTTTGTTGGGCTAACAACCTTTAAAAAACAAGTTTCTTACCCTGAGGACATGTGATGATATAGCCACTTTTTGTTACTGCACACACACCATGACAGTATGTGACTGTGACAGTGTGTGAGCCAGTAGACAATCACACAGTGGTTGAGACGGTGATATTAGCATCGGTATGCTAACTTCTTACATTTGAATCCTGGCTACACATATTACTTGCTCTGTGGTCTTTGCCCAGTGACTTAATCACTCTGTGTCTTAACCTTGTCATGTATATTAAGTTTTCGAAACAGTGTCTTGTGTGACCCTGGATGACCTCAAATTCACTATGTAGTGAAGAATGATCTTGAATCCCTGAACCTTTTGTCCCCACCTCTGATGCTGGATCATAGGTATATACCACCACATCCAGCTTTGTTTATTTTGNTTTTTTTCTTAAAGATTTATTTATTATGTATACAGAAGAGGGGGCCAGATCTCATTACAGATGGTTGTGAGCCACCATGTGGTTGCTGGGAATTGAACTCTGGACCTCTGGAAGAACACTCAGTGCTCTTAACCTCTGAGCCACCTCTCCAGCCCCTTATTTGGGGTTTTAAAGACAAGGTTTCACCACATACCCCAGACTGGCCTTGAATTTACTATTTGGCATAGGCTGACCTCAAACTTTTGACAATCTTGCCTCAGCTTCCCAAGTACTGGGATTATAGGTGTGTGTCATCATGTACAACTAATGCAATTATTTATTGATTGTTCTATATATGGATGTTTTGCCTGCGTGTATGTCTGTGCACCACATGCCCTTGGAAGCCAGAAAAAGGTATCGGACTCCCTGGAACTGGAGTTATAGACAGATGTAAGCTGCCACACAGGTGTTGGGGATTGAACCCAGGTCCCTTGAAAGAGCAGCTAGGGCTCTTAACCACTGAGCCATTTCTCCAGCCCCAGCTAATCTCACTTATAGCAGAGGTAATGAGAACATGTATTTTACAGGAAGTTGCTATCAGAAATGTAAGAGATCAGAGAGTGAAGGCCCAGCCTCCTTTGTACTTCAGACTTCCCAATGAGCTAGAGTTCNNACACAATGTTGATGCCTTGCCAACAGTTATTACATGATATTGTTTAGGGAATGACAAGACAAAGTCTGTACGTATTTGCTAAGAGACTGGTTTTTGCTAAGTCTTTTCAATCTGTGGTTGGTCCAATCTCTGGATGCAGAATCTGCTGATACAGAGGCCCCACAGTGTTGGCAGGGAAGTCAGATGTTCCGTGTGGAGCCTGTCACCCCAGTGCACTGGCTTGGCAAAGGCTGATTGCCTCCAAGCACAGAAGTAAATGTGGCATGAAGAAATTTTCTGTAACCAATTCCAGTAATAATTGGATTAGATTCTTATTAGATACAGATTTCAATAAGGCAGCAATGTTAACTTCTTGTTTAAGTGAACATGACTGTTCGCAGAGATCAAATGACACCACATTAAATTAGCATTGGATATTGCCCCCTGGCNACATATAGGTTAAATGTGAGGTCAGATTATCTTCAACTAGCAAACAAAGCCTTGAAATTATAAATGTCATTGTGCACACACTATGTAAATAGAGGCTCTAGGCTTCAGAACACACATAAATAAAAAGCTGTATTTGAGTCTTCAGAATCTTAATTTTAAATATAAAATGGGTAACCAGGAATGGTGGTACAGGCCTGTCACCCTACCTACTCAGGAAGCTGAGGCGAGAGGATCTCAAGTTCAAAGCCTGTTTGGGTAACTTAGAAAGATCTTGTGTAAAAATAAAAAGTATTGTACATAAAAAGAGAGCTAGAGGGTTGGAGAGTTGGCTCAGGGGTTAAGAGCACTGGTTGCTCTGCCAGAGGACTCAGGCTAGATCCCCAGAACCCAAATCTCTCAATGGGCTGTAACTGTAGTTCCAGGGGATCCACTACCCTCTTATGGCCTCCAAGGTGCACATATGTACGTGCAGGCAAAATACNCATATACATTAGGAAAAAAAGGTGTTAGAGAGGTAGCTCAGTGGTAAGTTTAGTGCCTAAACTAAAGTTTAGTCCCACACAGTGATGTCATTTATTCTAATAGACTCTGTCATAATAAATTAATAACTGTATTACTTACTTTTCTAGTTGCCGTGACCAAATACCTGATGGAACACATTAAAGAAGAGGTTTATTTTGGCATACCTATGCCCATGGGGGTAAGAAATAGGCAGTCGGATCCTCTGGGCCTGGAGTTAAAATCCATTGTGAATCATCATATAGGTGCTGGAAATTGAACCCAGGTCCTCTGGAAGAGCAGCCAGTACTCTTAGCTGATGAGCCGTCACTGCAGCTCCACCTACCCTTTTAATTTTAGAGACAATATCTCCGGGTAGCCCTGGATGTCCTGGAACTTGCTTTGCAGACCAAGCTGGCCTTGAACTCAAGAGATCCAACTGCCTCTGCCTCCCTAGAGTTGGGATTAAAGGTGTGTGTAACCACAGCCTGGTTGGTTCTACCTGTCATGTTTGAGTGACTCCTCTCCCTGGTATTCAAACATTACTGCCAAAAGCTGCGCTTCCACCTCTGAAGTGAGCACANAAAGCCAGCAAAAGTGCATATGGGCTTCAAATGACAGCTGGGAGTGTGGGAAGGCACGCCGGTTCAGGAGCAGGTAGTCNCATCCAGAGAAAACCAGAGTGTCGCTGGTAATGAAATGGAGATGAATGCTGGCGAGGAAACCAGCAGTGGGTTAAGTGAGCACAAGAAAGTGTCAAGCACCCATCCCCACTCCCACTCCACACACGCTTCTTGCTGGGATGGAACCCACAGACCTGTGCATACTATGAGAACGCTCTCCCTCTTAGCTATGACTCTAGCCTTAGACCAGCATCCATTCTCCAATTTTCTTCTCATCCATCTTTCCTGGCCCATCTTCTCTGGTCCTCAAAATTGGCAGTGCACTGACAACTGTTTCGCATTTGGTTTCCTGGGAGAAAAAGGTCTGGTTTATAGTGTTCAGAAATTTTCCTGGTGTAAATAACTCCACCGTGGGGATGCCAAGCTCCCTCAGCACATCACNGGAGCAGAGCATTGGGAAGAGGTGTCTGGTAGCACTATCCATGCAGATTCCCAAAAGAAATATGCAACAGGAGTAAAAAACTTTGAGAGCATTGCTATGAGCAAAAGGCTAAGTAGGTCTGCTAAGGTCTACTGTCCCCTGGACAGTTTAAACAACAGGTGTTTATTTTCTTACAGTTCTGGATGTTGAAATCCAAGCTCAAAATGTCAGCAGGTCTGACACTTACCGAGACCCCTCTCCTCCTTGGCTTGCGGGTGGCCACCCTAGCTGACTGATACAACTTAAAGCCATGGAGCAAGTAGGTGTTTAGAGGAGAGGGCGGCAGGAGACTGCCACCAGACTGTTTCCAGCTAAGCTGAGGGATCTGCTTTCATCTTTAAAGCTATAGATAAAAGATTCAGAGAGTAATGGGTAGGAGTGCCAGAGCTGGNGTTAAATAGGCTGCCTTCGAGTGACTCTAACCTTGGGATGGTCATGTCACTCTCACCTCTCCTGTTTTTTTCTCACCCATAAAACGCAGCTCAGTCTGGAGTCAGAAAGTGGAATTACATGCTCTTTTGTGTAGCTTTTAACTGGGTGCCTGGCACAGAACTGGAAAGGACCCCCACCCCCTTCACCANGTCAGTCACCTCCCCTGCAAGCCTCTCCCTGGAGCCATGCCAACCTGGGTGAATCTGTTCTCGTTTCCCTGGGTGGGAAGAGAAGCCATCTGTCTTTGAAATCTGGAGTCTCCGTTTTGTATCACCAAGGGCTTGGATTTTGTAGGCAATGCAAACCTATTATTTGAAGAAGGAGAAACAGGAGAAAAAAGAGAAATAAAATTAGGTCCATGGAGAGGGAAAACTGACTAAACTGTGGGGAGAAGCCAGGAGAACTTGGAGGATTTGGGGCACAATGGAGGACACCAGTTCTTAATAGGTGCATGGCTCTCCTATTCCACTGCTCTTCTGGCCTAGAAGCTGCCAGAGGGCACTGTGGAATGCCAATAACATTAGGTCACCTGGAGGGACACAGAGTTGCGTTGTGTGATAGTCTTTTCCTGGAGGAGATGCAACATACTACTCTACTCCCCCTAGATAAGAAACCTAGATAAGATAATAGACTAAAGTAAGGATGTCATCAAAGTCCAATTTGGTGAACAAATGGGTTTTATTGAGGTTATTTACAAGGATATGGGTGAGAGGTTACTTACAGGAGCAGAAATGACTCAAAGACACCTGTATTGCCAAGGTCTACTCTAGCGTGGGTGACAGCTCACAAAAGCTGGAGACCTGGAACACACGGCACAGCCTGCAGAGAGCTCAGCAGGTTGGAGTGTGTCCTTTCCAGGCAACTCAGCCTTGTTTCTTCTAGGCAGTTCTGCTGCTCTCTGCTCCTTTCAGGCAGCTTGGCTGGCCTCTGCTTGTTCCAGGTGGCTGGGCTCATCTGAGAGTCTTTTCTCCAGCTTGGCTTATCTGAAAGCAACTGTGTATTTACTGTTTATTTACTCTTGGGGAGGGAGGGGCCTAATGACTGGTCAGTTTCAGGGACTTCCTGAAGCTATTTTGAGTTGTTTACTTCCTGTCTTAAGGAATTTTCTCCTTAGGATAGAATGTTTCACTTACCATGACATCCTGTTATCTCACCTGCTTGTAAACAGCCTGCCCTAAAATATTCTGTTACTTCACATTCCTACTGCTGCCTGGGGGACCAGCCCCAAGCAGTGCAGGGCTCAAAGGTGGTATTACTTCTAGGAGCACAAAGAGAATACACAGAGTGTCCCCGTCCTCCTGCACCCCTGTCCCCCTCCCCGCACTATGACTTTTTTTGTCTGAGAGGGTTAGGGAACTTACATTCTCTTTTAATGGTTTCCTTCTTTACTCTNTATTATTTTGTTTTTTCCTATGTTCTTTCTACTGTATACTTTTTNCCTACAGTTTATATACCCTTACAAAGTTTTTCAGGCAATATAGGAATTACAATATGCTTACATTCTGTTTTTTCAAGTGAATGGTTACAATGAATACAAAACAAACAATAAAAAAGAGCATATTTTCCATATTGCTTACGTGATCAAACATTTTACATATTACAGGTGAAAAGTAAATTATCCCAAGAACCCACATACATTCATACCCAAGCAACTTGTTATAGATTAACCATGCAGGTATTCTTCTCAGTCAGGTCTTTTACTGGCAGGCCACATTTTGCAGTTATAAAGAAAAGGCCAATTACTTTATTACTTATCTTGAAAGGTAACCATATAAGGAATCTTAAAGGAATCACAAACCTAAATTTTTATATACGAAAAAGAAGTAGTCAGCTCTACTTTAAATCTTTAGGGTGCACACCCACTCATCAATAGTTTTTTTATATCAGGAGACTGAGGGGATAAATGGGTATAAGGAATTAATCATCANCTTTGGTCATCAACCAATCCTAGCAAGAAAGGCACATCAGCTAATGATAATTGGGCTGCTTTGTTCTTGTTCCCTGACTTTAAAGAGTTCCTCACTCAACTGTATGCCTTTCTAAAACTTCAGATTGTCTTCTTGGGTTTTTCACCTCAAAACTATTTAAGAAAAACATCTTAGTCTAACTTAGTTATTTTCAAAGCTTTGTTTCAGCTATGATGCTCCCTGAAACCTGTGAACACATCTCTCAACAGTAAGATTAGAATTTAAACTAGCCGGGCTACTGGGGTTCAGTTGTTTTTCTTAATCATTAACCTAAGCCACAGNCTATACGGCTCCTCAATAGAAGCTCAGTAGTTCTAGCTGTGTGACACTTCCTTGTTTTGTTTTTTATCATCAAAACTCTATTTAAACTAGCATTATTATTATCAATTAGACAGTACAGCATAAGAAGAAATCATCTTCATAGTAATCCCCAGGTGAAAATGCCCAGTAGAATGGGATGTTTCCATGAGATAAACACACTACATTACAGGCAGTGGGGATCTCCCCACACCCATTCACACCATGCCAGATACCAGAGAAAGANGGCAGCAGCAAACTTGTAAAGGCACAGCAGAAGCAAAAGACATTCTGGGGTCTGNGGTCTCAGGGCCTTGCCTATCTGAGATTCACCCATCAGGGAGTTGCCTCCTGGTGGGCTGACATCTTGAACTTCAATTGCCATCTGCTGCTCCTCTGACACGGCGACTGGCAACATCCCTTTTATATCCTATGTCTTCAGAAATATCCCTCCAAGATGGAAGGTTTCAACCCGGGAGGAAACTGCTGCGCAATACACCCTGCNGTATCAACAGAGTCAAAGGACTTTAGAAACAGGACATCCAGCAGGGTGGCAGAACTAGGGTGTCGGGAGGGTGGAGAATATCCCCTGCACCTCTTCTGGACTGAGATTATCTGAGACAGGTGCTGCCTCCTTTGGGAATCTTCCAATTAGTGCAACANCTAGCCCCTTTATGCTATGGGTAAAGGACACCGATCCAGGAAAGGTTGAAAAACAAAGTCTGTTGAAAGGTCACCTGCTTGACTAAAACTTGGGGTCTTGAGGCAAAAGAAAAAGGGAGAGTGATAGATAATGCAGGCAGATTGCAGGCTCTCACATGGCTTCCCTTCTGGAGAAAGAATATAGCTCTTCTCGCTTCTGTGTTTCTCTCACCCCTACGCAGACACTGTCATCAATGTCTTCCATCTTAAACTGAGGCAGAGTGATGATGTGTTTTTCCCAGACCAAAACGAAGAAACAGCATCCCCGCCCCCCACTCATGCTCTTTTTGTCCCTCATTCTGTTCTTCGTTCCTCCCTCCCCGTCCCCTGTCTTCCCACACACAGGCACACAGGGCTTCCCTCTGAATTGAAAACAAATGAGCCATTGTCGTCTCTGAAACTGACCACCAGGCCTGTGCATGGCTCCCTTCGTAGTTACTGCCCTCAAAACCAGAGCCTTTCTTTCTCAGCAGCTCCAAGGAAAGGGGACCACTCCACATGTGGGGTCTGCCCAGTACTAACAGGCTTCTCAACAGGATTTGAGCTGTATTAATTTAGCTGGTGATTACAGAGTGAATAAATAAATACGCTTNTCTCAAGAGACCCAGAATAATTGGAATATGGAGCATCAATGTCACTTGTCACACAGAATATAAACTTCTGACCTTTGAACCAAAAGGTGGAAACAATGACAGCTTTTGGGTGTAGTAAGTTCAAGGTCATGGCATTTTGTGGGGTTGTAATTTATTTCAACCTCCTTGTTACAGAACTGAGAGGGAAACTGCAGACAGTAGGCAGGGTGAGAGTCTGAGAAAGGTGATGGAGTGTTAAGGGTCTGGTCAAACCCTGGTGGTGTGTTAGATTTCAGGGGTGGGGTGGGGCTAGGTGTGTCCTCGGTTTTAGTAAGACCATGAGGATGTTACCCATAGCAGGATTTTAGTACTATATATGACCACATACAAGGAAGTTCTTTATGTAAGATATGNCGTANAGCAAGGACTTGGTAATAGATGCCTTCTCAGAGGGGAGTAATGTGGAGTTAAAGGGACACACACACTGGAAAGATGAAATGAGCCAGAGGAGCCAAAGTGGAGGTGAATTTAAATAGATTCGTACCAACCCTGTAGCTGAATTCCATTAAAAGTCTTGGCAGAGAGCAAGCTTGCTATCCATTCTGCTTGATCTCATCCAATCAAGACCAATTCTGTTCAGCAAACATAGATCATTTGTAACATGCTGTTAGAGTAGAAAAACACTCCTTCAGGTAGAGAGAAGAGAATCTCCAGCCTGGCATTCCAATTGGTCTAGGTCAATAGCTTGGCTAAGGCACGACCCATAGGAAGGTAAGCTCACCGTAAGCATTGTTAAAGAGAGAGGCAGAACAATTAGTCCATCGTGTAGGGGTCCTAAATCAGTCTGCTCTTCTGAATTACTCAGAAAAACATAGCTTTTCCTTTTTGTCTTTCTATCTCTTTTCTAAGCATGCTTTCCATAACATTTTGGGTTTTCTCAACATTCTGGGTGTGGCAGTTTGAATGTATTTGGCCCCCATAAGCTCATAGGGAGTGGCACTGTTAGGAGGTGTGGCCTTGTTGGAGGAAGTGTGTCACTGTGGAGGTGGGCTTTGAGGTCTCAAGCCACACCCAGTGTTTTTAGTTCACTTCCTATTGACTGCAGGTCAAGATATAGGACTCTCAGTTCCCTCTCCAGCACCATGTCTGCCTGCAGGCCATTGTGTCNCACCATGATGATAACAGACTAAATCTCTGAAACTGTAAGCCACCCCAATTAAATGTTTTATAAGAGTTGCCATGGTCATGGTGTCTCTTCACAGCAATAGAAACACTAAGACACTTTGTAACATGAATCTTAAAAGGTCTTATTAATAGAAAAAACCCGGAGTCAGATATTGGGGTGAAAGCTGGAAGATCAGAGGGATAGAACAAGCCAGCCAGAAGTTCTTGCCATTAGGAAATCCTCAGCCCAAGAGAGAGCTACTTCCTGTATACTCACGGCTATGTATCTTTCTGCGCCCTGCCATCTTACTTTCTCTCTCCGCCCAGCTACATCACTTCCTCTTTCCATCCAGCTCTATCACTTCCTGTCTGTCTGTACAGACCTCCAGACCTCTGTGGTTAACTAGTGTTGGTCTTAAAGGCATGTGCCACCATGCCTGGCTCTGTTCTCAGTGTGGCCTTGAACTCACAGAGATCTGGATGAATCTCTGCCTCCTGAATGCTAGGATTAAAGGAATGTGCTATCACTGCCTGACCTCTATGTTTAATATAGTGTCTGGCTTTGTCCTAAGATCCCCAGGCAAATTTTATTTGTTAGAGCACAAATAAAATGTCACCACAGACACTGGGCTCCCTCCTTGCCTTTGTGGCTGCTTGTTCACCATCATGCCAACTTAAATGGCATGGCTATATTCCCTCTGTCCTCCTTTGGCAGCTACTGAGATTTGCAGCTTGTCTGTCCTGGGAAATTTTCTTTTAAACTCTAGTAAAATTGTCCTTGAGCTTCTGTTTATGAGTCTATTCTTAATTTTTTTGTTGTTGTTGTTAAGGGGACTAAGAATCTCAAAAGAAGGCCTGGATTTGCCCCGTATCACCCTTATGTAAGGAGGAGTTACTTTTTAAATCACTGAACTCTAAATACTGTTTCTAATTTAATTTCTTCTTTGGTCAGGGTTAGTGATAAGCTTGAAGGCATTTTAAGAAAATTAAAATTTGATAATATTTTGTCATTTGAAGAAGAAACTGACAGGTGCAGAAACTCAGTGAAAGGCCTGGGGATAAGGTTCAGTGGTAGAGCCCTTGCCTATGGGCCTCAATATCAGAAAACAAAATAAAACAAAAACAAAACAGGTAGGGGCTGTAGAGGTGGTTGGGCAATTATGAGCATGNATGATTCTTGCAAGGGACTGAAGTTCATCAAGGTGCTCACAACAACCTGTAACTCCTGGTCTAGGGGATCTGATGCCCTCTTCTGGCCTCTNAGGGTACCTGCACTCATGTGCACAACTCCCCCAACCTCCACATGCATGTAACTTAAAAGGAAGCAAGTCTCCATAAAGAAACAGGCANGAATTCCAGTGGCTGCCTCATGGTCTTTAGTGTTTCCCTTTCTCTCTTCATTCCATTCTCCTCCAAACCAGAGAGCAAGCTTTGACTGAATCACCACAGTCCAGTACTCTGGGACCATTCCCCAGTGCTGGTTTCTCTGTCCCCCCACACACACACCCAGGATAGGACATGGCAGCGTTCCTTCCCTGTCAGTCTCAGGGTTCTGCACACAGGAATGTCTCTCTCTCCTGCCCCATGGCTTGACATTCTAGTCTTCTTCTTCATATGAGGATGTCCCAGAGGGGTTAGCAGGAAGATGCCTCAGAGCTGAAGGCATGCTGCTGCTGNGCATGTGGGTTGGAGGCAATGGAGTGCCCGAACTGGATCAGGGAAGGAGGGGGATGAAGGAGTTCAATGA
>LZPO01017334.1:336706-346782 GCA_001675575.1 Neotoma lepida
TTGACATAGTCTAGTAAAAAATAGCTCTATTTTACAGTAGTTACTTTATAGTAATTAGAGGATGTACACTTCACATTCTGGTCAGAGCTGTGCAGACCAGGGTAATAGATACGTACACAATCCTAGAACTCAAGTAGCAATCTTCTGTACCTAGTGGACAGGTTGGGGGATGTTAACACCAGGGAGGCTGTTGTGAGAATGGAGAATTATGGGTGCTCTCTGTATTTCAGCTCAATCTTGCTGCGAAGCTAAAATTTTTCTAAAATCAAGGTTTAGTTATTAAAAAGAAGAAGAAGAAGAAGAACTTATAGGCGTGGAGAAGTTAAACTCTCCCACTCTCATAACTGAGTTTAGGTTTCAGTTCTCTGAGAAGGGAGAAACAGTTGTCTCTCCCACGAAGGGGTCATTTATCCACAATACCCTTGCACTCAGGGACAAGAGAAAACAAACACTAGGCCTAAATCAGGTCAGCTTCACCATGCCTCCAGGACAAATCCAGCAGCCCCTTCTGAGTCACGCCNGAACTTGCCCAAGCTTGTGCAAGTATGTCCAAAAATGATAAGACAAAATCTCAGCCAATTAAAGTTAGACTAAGGTAACTGCTGCTTGCTTAACCAATTGTACATGAGATGACTGAACTGTCCTCGAAACTCCCCTGAGCTGTGCTTTTTAAAAGGAACTTGCATGCTCCTCTTGGGGTCGTCACCATTTTGTACAGGTGCATGACCCCACATGCATGCTGGAATATTAATAAACACTCTTCGCTCTAACATACCATTTGAGTCTGGGGTCTTTCTTCAGCGTTTCCTCGGACCCTTAGAGGAGGTGTGTATGTGTGCATGCATGCACACATCCATGTGCATAANGGTACAGGTCCTCACATGTACATGTATGTATGAACATATGGTGGTCAGAAGACACCCTCTCATGTCATTCCTCAGTTATCTTCTGTTATTTTTTTTTTATGATTTGTGTATTATGTATACAGTGTTCTGCCTGTGTGCTAGAAGAGGGCACCAGATCTCATTACAGATGGTTGGGAGCCACCATGTGGTTGCTGGGAATTGAACTTAGGACCTCTGCAAGAACAGCCAGAGCTCTTAACTGCTGAGCCATCTCTCCAGCCTCCTCAGGTGTCTTCTACTTTTTTTCGTTAGAGACAAAGTCTCTCATTGGCCTGGAATTTTTGCCGTGTAGCAGGCTAGCCGGCACTGAGCTGCCAGGGATCTACTCGTCTCCAGCACCCATCTTACCATACCTGGGATGACCTCGGCATGCCACCACACCTGGATTTTTACTTGGTTTATGAGGATATAAACTCAGGCCCTCAAGACTGCCAGGCAAGCACTTTACCCATCTCCCTATGCCAGAGGTACTTATTTTTATTTTAATTCACTTAATATACAATTGCATATTTTAGGGTTCTCTCTCTCTCTCTCTCTCTGTCTCTCTCTCTCTCTCCTCAGCCTCATTTAACTGGGGCTGTATTCAAACTTGCTACATAGCTGAGGATGTCCTTGAAGCCCTGAGTCTCCAGTGTTGGGATTACAGGTGTGTACTGCCATACTTGGTTCATACAGTGCTGGAGATGAGGCCATCACACTTCATGTATGTTAGACAAGTGATATGTCACCTGAGCCACATTCCAAGCCCCTTCTCTGTGTTTTAGTTTGGGTGAGTAAANATGTCACCCAATAGGTCTTCAGGTCCCTGTTTTCCTATCATTGCTAACATATTTAGTGATCATACTATTCTCATGTATGAACAATTGGGGCTCAGAGATTTAAAAAAACTGTTTTTCTCAATAAGTCATGTGCAAACTCCTGCAAAATCTAGTCCTACCAGGTATCAGACACTCTGTTGTGTCCTGTGGTGACCTTTCTGCTTCTCAATGCCCCTCCTCCCTGTGTTCTGGGTTCATTCCAAGGTGGCTGTGAAGGCAGCCAGGCTCCTCAGGGCCTGGAAGTGGTGGAGGGACCTTGGAGCCTTCCACATCCCTTATGCTTCAGAATACCTCCACCACTTCCCCATCTTGCAAGCCTCAGATCCATGGACTCTCCATCAGAGCCTTACAGAAAGTGAAGAAATTGACAAGAGACAGACGTTGGGGGACAGGGAGGAATGAGAAAAGGAAACTCTGCTTGGACACATATGTGAACTTGAACATCTGTCCCTTAAGTAATTTAATGAGTTTTTCCTTTTATTATGTTAGTACTACTTACTGAATATTTGGAAGAAAAAATAAAGTAAAAAGTACCTTACAATTCCACACTGAGAGAGAGTTTCTGTTTCTGTTTTGGATTAGGGAATGGTGTATACATGTTATTTATCAAGGGCTTCCTNAACACCTTTGCTGGCTTCAAACTCTCTGTGTGGCCAAAGAACCTCTGCCCTCCACTTCCTGAGTTCTGGAACCACCTCCAAATCCAGCCCAAGGTTCTCTGTGAAGAGAGATCTCGTATCTTCAGGAGCTACGAATTTGCAATGAGCACGCCCTGTGTGCAGAGCACTCTGCTGGGACCTGTGCTCTAGGGGTCTAAGCTGAGTATGACAGTGATAATTCATGTGAAGAGATGTGCAGGGTGCAACCTTAACCACAGCATCCTTGTTGCATCCAGGGANACTGTTAAGGCCTTGGCTCACCCTTTAGGTCGCTTGCAACATCGCTAGGACAAGGGGGTGCCAGGTACATTATGGGTTCTAAGCAAAGGAAACTGAGGGCACAGGCAGGGGAATGGTTTGTAGGCGATGGGCCAGCAGTTGAGTGAGAAGCCAGAGACTGAGTGCACACCGACCCCGACCTCCATCAATGATCTCTAGTTTAACATGTGTGCTTCTGTGCATTCTGAGTGATGGGCATTGTTGGATGGAAGAAGGTTCAAGGGAAACAGGAACCAGGAAGAAAAGGAGTTGAATCATTCACCCGTTCTCACTTCGTGATCATCCTTGCCACCTGGCCTTACAAAGGCCTGCACAGAAAGCCCCTCTGGTTGTTCACCGAGCACAATAGCCATTCAAATTCCTGCCCTTATCTCTCACTGCCAGGTTGCTTTCTGGAAACAGCACCGGCTCTCGGCATCAGAAGCCTGGCATACCTTCAGGAGTTCTCATTACAGCAAGTCGGCACCCATCCGGCCCTCTAGGAAAGTGGTGTGGCTGGCAACACTGCTCAGGGGGCTGCCCACTGTGGGGCAGGCATCCTGGTGGGGAGCATCTGCTGGCCTCTAGCTCTTTTCAGGGGAGGCAGGGCCGCAGTGAGCTGAAGGTCAGAATTATGTTTTTGGATGTAAGGATGTAAGGCTACTCTGGTCAGTGTCCATTCCTATGATTTCTGTGAGGCAGCTGTGTCCCGCCACGCCTAATGTGTGCTCACTGGAACTAGTCAACAGTTAATTACTTGTTCAGTANGCTGTGTGTCAGAGACACAAAAATGAAGAATTGCACTTACAGTGCTGTCAGTAGGTTGATCCCTAGTCTTCTGTGACATTTGTGATTGTGAGTGACTTGATCTCTATTTCCTGTCATTTGGTCCTGGAAATTCACCTGCCCCACATTCTCAGCTCTGGGGTTACAAGTAGAGTTCACCACTCCTGGTTTTTAAAATGATTTATTTATGTATGTATGTATTTTCTATGTTCTGTGTGTGTGCAGACACCTGTGCAGGTGAGAAGAGGGCATTGGATTCTCTGGAACTGGATTACAGGTGCCTGTGAACTGGATTCTCTGGAACTGGATTACAGGTGCCTGTGAACTGGATTCTCTGGAACTGGATTACACGTGCCTGTGAACTGACCGTTGTGCATGCTGGGAACTGAACCCAGGTCCTCTGCAAGAGCAACATGTGCTCTTAACCTCTGAACCATCTCTCCAGCTCCACATCTGGAAAAAAAAAAAAGAGCATGTTCTGGGGATTGAACTCAAGTCCTAATGCTTACAAGGCAAGTATTTTACACATTAGATTATCTCTCCAGTCACTACGGAATTATTGCATGCCAGGCACAGTGCAGTATATTGGCAGGTCTAATTTTTGGAGTTGTCTTGTTTTATTTTTATTTTCTATTTATTTATTTTTTTGAGTTGGTGCCTTCCAGTATAACCCAGATTAAATTGGAACTCACTATTTAGCCCAAGCTGGCCTTGAACTCATGATCCTCCTGCTTTAGCCTCCTGAATGCTGGGATTACAGGTGTGTACAATCATGTTCATCCCAGATCTTATTTCCGTTCTCACTGAAATATGAGGTAGATGCCACGATTGTTGTCTTCATTTATGCACAGTAGAACCAAGGCCCAGCGAGACTCAGCCACTAGTCAAAGAACACACAGTAGGGCTGCAGAACTCATAGCACTGTATGGTCCTCTTTACCCTATGGCACAAGGATGGGAGCTTGTAGCAATTTTTTTAAATAAAGTTTTTCCATTTATTTGATATGTGTGTGTGTGTGTGTGTGTGTGTGTGTGTGTGTGTGTGTGTGTGGTATGGAGGTCACGGGACAATCTGTAGAAGTCANTTCTCTCTCCTTTCTATGTGGGTCCTACTAATCAAACTCAGGTTGTCAGGCTTGGTGGCAAGTGCCTTTACCCACTGAGTTATCTTGCTGGCCCTAGGGCTATCGGTTTGACTAATTGAAGTTAGGCACATGAATAAGAAACAACTACGGAAGCCCATGTGGGACAGGCCTAAAGGAGAGCCCAGTTTGTGTTAACAGAAAGGAACTCTGTGTCCAGATTCAGATTTAGGCATTGTAAAACAGGCTGTGGAAATACAACCAGCATGTGGGGCGAGCATTGTGATTGGCTGGCCTCATGTGACAATAAATAAGAAATATACACCAATCCAGCTGGACGACCNGGTAGCCACCACCAGAGAAGTAGATCCGAGTCAGTAATTCTGGGAACGAGTCCTGATCCAAGCAGATAAATAGATGTGGGACTCAGGACACCAATGACAGGGGTTCCCTGTTCTCACCAGAATCTGAATTCAATTGAGAGATAGAAATCAGGCAGTAGAGGCCATAATACCACCCTTCTCAGTAATACTGATATGGAAGAAAGGAGATTGTAGGTGAAGGTGAAAGCCATGAGGGCCAGTGCAAGGTGACAAAAAACTGCTGTCCCTTAACCCATTACCCATTAAAAGCATAGCATGTCTTCCTCTTCCTCTATCCTGTCTCTGTCTAACTGCACTGTTGTAAAACATGGAGTACGTCCACGAGGCCAGAATGTTTAGACTGGAAACGCTACCTGCCTTNCACAGCCNAGCAATACTTGATTGGTTTCTCACTAGTTTCCCAAGAGATGATACCTCTGATGTGTTGGTTAGGTTGCCCAACTTTGTAGAAACTTGCAGGTCACTTCTGCTATAAGCGTCAATGACCCTTACCTCAGCCCCACCTCTCCCAGTGTGATGACTAAGATAGGATCAAGGCATGGCACCTCTTTCTTCAGATCTTGTCCATNCAATTTGCCNCCTTAACCTTTGACTCATCTCTGTGTGGAGACAGGCTGATGATCGGAAATGTTTGGCTCAAGACGGGGTAAACTTGACTATCGTCTGATGGAACAAACAGGTTTCTCTAAGCACACCCTCTGCTTTTTCAGCAGTTCAAGCCTCTGTAGTCCCATGGCCTAATCCAAAGGTCCAGACCTAANCACGAGGCCAGTATGTCTACGGAGCACGATGATAGCAGAATGTTACTAGAGTTCTTAGGGTCATATCCTAAGCCCTGGTAGCCCTAACAGCCCAGGCTATCCCACCCATCCCTAACTGGCCAATTAAGGAGATAACAGTAAAAAGTAGAGGAAGGAAATTAATTCAATGTGGCCACACTGGGAAGAGAAACAAATAGAGAAGTCCAGTGGCCACCTCCCCAAGTCCATCTGGAGGATGTTGACAGGAGATTTAGATTTAGACTTAGTTATTTTGATGTGTGAGAGAATTTGCCTGCATGTGTGTAGTGTGCCTGGTGCCAACAGAAGTCACAAGAGAACATCAGTTCTCCTGGCCCTGTAGTTACAGATGGTTGTGAGCCATGATGTGGGTGCTGGGAACTGAACCCAGGTCCTGTGCAAGAGTAGCAAGGGCTCTTAACTGTGAATCATTCCCTCAGCCCCAGAAGTTTGGATGTAAACAGAAGACAGGAGGTATGCACAGCTAGGCAGTCCTTATCAAGGTGCAGTCCTGTCCTCCCATCACTTGTCATTGTCTGGGCTCCAGTCTGTCCTGCAAGGTGGTCCATCAAGTGCTCAGAACTGTGTGAAATCTCTTTACTAGACACTAGTTGCCCCATNCAGCTGGCCCCAGGCTTCTGCCTTTACCTTCTCCCAGCATGAGACTCAGGGTAAATTCCAGTTCCTTGGGGTGCATTATTTCAATAGTCTGATAGCTAAAGAGAGGGGCACGGGCGTCTCTTTAGAATGTCTTCATTCCTGGCAGGGTGGTTACAAGAGACTCAGCAGTTTCTGAATGGATCTGACCATCATCCGTTAGCCCACCGAGTGCAAAGCCAGGATGCNCACACACAGGAGGAGTCAGGATGCTCACACAGGAGGAAAAACATCTTTTGAAACTGTGCCCATGAATAANAGATAATTACCAAATTTTAGTGCATCTCTCCACAATCCATAAGAGTCAACTGTTCTCTTTTTACAAACAAGCTGTCTGGTCAGCTCTGGTTAGTCCTAGCTCCCCTTGGACTAAGTCAGGCAACTTCTGTTGANGTTTTGTTCCTAATGTGCAGTCTCTTTTCTGTCGTTTCTATGCTACTACGTTTCTATTCCACCAGCCAATTATCGGTGTGTGTGTGGGGGGCAGGGGCATTATACTGAGTCCCACAGAGTGTACTCGTTCTGCACTCACCACTCACGGCAGCACTTGGCCATGCTGGACTGTGTCTATAGAGGCAGACCTGCTTTATGACTCGGAAGAATATTGAACATGGCTTGTGCTGTGTCTGTGGGTCTGCCAGTCCTGAAGAAGTCAGTGATAGGTATATTTATTACTTTTCTTGTTGATGTAATAAAATACCTGAGAGAAACAAAGTAAGAGAAGCAGAGTTATTTTGGTCCATGGTATATATGGTGGGGCAGTCCTGGTAGAGTTCATGGTAGCAGACACAGAACACTGGTGGTCAACTGACTTCTTCCCTTTTTACTTATTTTTGTTTTAAAAGATTTATTTGTTTATATATATATATATGAGTGCTCTGTCTGCATGTATGTGTGCATGCCAGAAGAGGGCACCAGATCTCATTATAGATGGTTGTGAGCCACCATGTGGTTACTGGGAATTTAACTCAGGCCCTCTGGAAGAGCAGCCAGTGCTNTTAATCACTGAGCCATCTCTCCAGCCCCCCTTCTTTTTACTTCTTATCCATGCCAGGGACCACATCCCATGGATGGTGCCAACAGCATTTAGGGNAGATATTTCCTCCTGTGTTGGGATTCTCTGACACCTCCTCAGTTAATCTTTTCCAAAAACACTCTCACAGATGCACCTTGAGGTGTCTTCTGGATGACTCAAATTGACAACTAAAACCATCACACCAAGCATATAAAATAGATCACTGTTTCTAATTAAGGTGCCTTTGACCCCAGGAGGTCATTAGTGGGGCTTCTACACACAAGTCACCAGCACAAGGAAGAGGGATTCCTCTCCTTCCTGCCCCATCACAGGGGACCAGGGGGGACAAGACAGAAGGTAGGGGAATTCAGATGCAAATTAAAGTCAAATTATAGAAGGAGACAGAGGAGTTGATTGAGCTGAAACAATGCTCAAGATGAAAATGTTGCTGGGTGAGTCCCTAACCTTAAGTCAGCTTTCTAACCAGGAAAGGATACAACTGAGAGATAGAAAGCAGATAACAGAGGTCAGAACACCACCCTTCTTAATGATGAAGCTGATACCCAAGAGTGTGGCTGCAGAATGAAGACATCTGTAGGTGGGAGTGAAACGCCTGAGTCAGGGCAATGGCTTTTTAAACTTCCAATCCCAACAATGGCTGCTTGCTGGCAGGCACCGCCGTCGCCTCTGTATGCCGGCTGCACTGGAAACTGCTGTCCACCGTTAGGGTGGGTCTTCTCATGTCAAATAGTCCAAGCCAAGGACACCTCACTGATGTGCTGAACAAGTTGCCTGTTCCTCGATTCCAGATCTTGTCAAGTTGACAACCCAGATTAACTTGTGTTAAACAAAACCACCAAGGCACTCCGATGTCTGGAAGCACAGCCCTCGTGTGCTCATTGTACTGTTTGAGAACAACTGTAGCTCATTACCACAGACATCCACAGCACATCACTGAACTGAAGCAACATTCTGTGGGAGATGGAGCTAGCTTGTTTTGATTGACATACACTGGAAGCAAATATCTTGAGTGGGGAATATGATGAAACGTTTTTAATTTGCAATTTACACATTCAAGCTAAAGCAGGGGGTNTGGAGTGGACTCATTTATCTAACAACCTAACAAAGTTCACTGCCATCTTACCTGAAAAGGTATTCACATATTTATTCCCCAAATGTACCGAGATAGGTTTCGCCATATCATTTTGTCCCTTCACCTTCTTTCCTGGTTTCACTGAGGCTAATTTTTTCATGTGNGGTTCCAAACATTGCCAACATTCATTTTACACTTTCTTTTGAGTATTTTNAAATGTTTATTTATAACATGTATGAAATGTTTGCCTGCATATATTATGTGTATTGTGTGTGTGTTTGGTGCCTGCAGAGACCAGAAGAGGCGGTTACAGAAGTGGGTGCAGTTACAGGCAGTTGTGAGCTGTCATGTGGGTGCTGGGACTGAACCTGAGTCCTCTGCAAGAGCAGCAAGCGCTCTTAACCGCTGAGCCTCTCCAGACCCCACTCCCCAATATTACTAATAGATATCATTCTCCCTCTTTGCATTTTATTTTTCCGCTGTGTTTTCCCTGGCAGATGAAGCTCTCCCACATGAGTGCTGGACTGAAGTGAAATGAGGGATTCTACCCACCAGAAACAAACAAACAAACAAACAAACAAACAAACAAACAAACAAACACAAACCAAAAAACTGACTACAGTCCTACAGTTGAATCTAATTATTGCTCTGAACTACTTTTTCAATCCTTAGGAGCAGACACATGCTGGAAATCATCCTGATTTCTTAGACTATTTTAGAAAAAAATCACCTATTCAGATGTTACTGTGCTAGCGTAACTTGAGGGAGATCTAGGGCCAAGCTAGAGCAGAGTGGCAATGAAGCATGGGTGGCTGGGCTGCTGTGGGTGATGCCTCACATCCTCGGTTGAGGAGGAGCACTGGTCCCATCTGAGAGGATGGCCCACTAAGCACAGGAATACGGCATAAAGCACTTCTTAGATGTGGCAAGGTCTGGCTTTGTTCTGCTGAAGATCAAAACTTGCCTGTCCGGTCCAGGGGTGGCAAGGCACCATTCTGGAATACATGTTCATTCATGACATTCTCTCACCAAGGACTGGTAAGACAGGCTTTGGCACCCAGGTGATGGCTGGTGACAAAGGCGTTGGGACACAGGCCTGGAGAGCACACTGGGAGAAAGTCATGGGAAATGGCAAACATTATCTTGAGGGGGAAACTTTGNTCTTAACACTATCGAGTCTTCCTGGCTATATCTCTCTACTATCTAACTATCAATTCTTTGATATCTTTCATATATATATATTTGGTTATATTATTCTTGTTTGTTTGTTTTGAAACAAGGTCTCTCTACATAGCCCTGGCTGTCCTGGAACTCACTTTGTAGACCAGGCTGGCCTTGAACTCAGAGATCTGCCTCCCTAGTGCTGGGATTAAAGGTGTGCACCACCATGCCTGGCTCTTTCAGATTTTCTACAAAGACCATCTTGTCATCTGAGAATAAAGACAGTTCTATTTCTTGTATGACTTTTATTTCTTCTTCCCGTCTTACTGCATTAGACCTGATTTCTAGTAGTTAAGGGTGATGGTGAGACGGCCAGTCTTACTTTTTCTCCATTTTGATAGAAAAACATCATTTCTCAGGAACATGATGTCAGCTGTAGATATTTTAAGATTTTTTAAACCAAGTTGAAAAATGTTTCCTC
>LZPO01017334.1:351463-371658 GCA_001675575.1 Neotoma lepida
GGTGCCTCCTGGGAACCCTGTCCTGCCCTCCCTCCCATACTCTGGAGTGGCAGGCGACTTTCATGGTCTCTCAATTGCTTCCTAAAACTGAATTCCAGCTTGTTGCTTGCTTTGATCAAAGGCTTTATTTCTTCTCGTCAGAGGAGGAGACTGAGACCACTGAATCTCAGATNTTAAGTCAGATATAATGGTGATTCTTAGTGTCAGATCTAAGAGCACATGGGTTGTGCTGGGATTTATCCCTTAGGAAAGTGGTTTCATGGATGGCAGTTTTCTGTTGCTGTAACACAATACCCGCGACTGGGCACATCCTAAGACAGGAGATAGGATGGCTTGACACCAGCTTCTGCTGGGCTCTGGGGAGAACCTCATGGCAGGGCATCATAATGACAGGGCTATGGGAGAAGAAGTCCCATGGTTAGACAAGGACCCAGAGAGAAGAAGGAGCCACCAGTTTTGATCTTTTGATCACAACTCTGGGGGAACAATATTAATCTCTTCTGAGTGCAGAACCCAGAATCACTCAATCACCTCCCACTGTGTTCTACCTATGAGAGTCCCACTGCCACCTTGGGGACCAAGTCTCGTGTGTGTGTGTGTGTAGAAGCGACACCCAAACTACAGCAGGATAGCATTGATGAGAGGCCAAACTGAGGTGCGTGGAAGGGTGGTAAACAGGGGGACAATGACAGTGGCTCATTTTGGAACTTGAGTAGGAAGGAGCAGAGGGGAGCGGAAGGCTGAGAGGACTAGGTAGAGGGAATGGTGGGTTTTGTCTGCTTGCTTCATTTTAGCAGGGAAACAGAAAGTCATGCAGACGTGAGGGGAAGGAGGTAGCATCAGGAGAAGGGTGGCTAAGGGGCAGTCAGAGAGCTGACAGTTCGTGGTCGCAGGAGATGAGGAACTCTGAGTGGGAAGCTGACCTTGGTAGAGTGCATACAGCCATCTTGCCGGAGTCTGGAGTGCAGGAAGATGGAAGGGGTGGGGNGGTTGGCGAGCACAGAGGTTGGGGGAGAGGGAAACGGGGCTCAGTTATCTCCGTGCAATAGGAGATGAAGTTATTCCTAAGAGGTGGGACCAGGCATCTCAGAGGAGCAGATGGGATCTGGAAGAGTTTAACAGTTGACAGGAAATGAATGGAGGGACTGCCAAGCAACAGTGTTCGCTCAGCTGCAGAGAGCTGAACTGGGGATGGACACAGGCAGCCAAATGCTGTGACTGCTCAACAGCCAGGAAAGGAGTTAANAAAAGTCAGGGTGGACTTCGGGGCTTGGAAGCCATCAACAAAGACAGTTGGAGAGAGTGGGAAAGATGGGGACGGTAGGGATGAAAGCTACCAAGAGCAAGACAGAGCCTTCACAGAGGCGAAGCAGGTGATGTGTCCAGAGTGGCCTCTGTGCCACGTTTGGGTTTTGACAGTAACACGGGTCAGCATTCCCTGCCCCTTGTGCCAACATGGTGTGAGGATTATCTGACAGACCGCAGCAGTGGACAGACACTAGGACTATGGTGGTGGAGAGGAAGATGGAAGACACCAGGGATGAGTGAGGAGGATGGCCGGCCTGCAGAGCACAGGTGAGCTCCAGTTTCGGAGAATCCCAGAATTATTTTTGGGGGGTATGTGTGTGGTATCTGAGTTGGTCTGGCATATCCAGTAATGAAGCCAAATACAATAGTCTTCTCTTTTTCTTTCTTTCTTCTTTTCTTTTGAGATAGGCTGGCCTCAAAACTGTAATGCTCTCTTCCTCAGCCTCTCTAGTATTGAGATAATAGCCCCTTTTTCCTTTATAAAAATTCTGTATTTATCCTTTACTTATATGTATGTGTGTGGGCCTGAGTGTGTCTATCACGTGTGTTCAGACACCTTCAGGACACAGAAGAGGGNCTGGATCCNTTGGANCTGGAGTTACAGGCAATTGCAAGCTGCCCAATGTGGGTGCTGGGAACTGAACCCNGGTCCTCTGCAAGAGCAGCAAGTGCTCTTAACTTTTGAGCCATCTTCAGCACCAAACAGCCCCTGCCCCCTTTTATTTCATTTCCATGTGTGTGTGTGTGTGGCATGTGTGTATATATGAGCTGATATGTGTGTGCATATGCANGTGNATGTGTGTAGAGGCCAGAGATTAATGTTGGATGTCTTCCTCAGCTGTTCCTCATCTTATTCTTTGAGTCAGGGTCTCTCTGAACTCAGAGCTTACTAACTTGGCTATGCTGACTGAACAGGGAGCTCCAGGGACTCTCCTGCCTCCATCTCCTCAGCACTGGGATTACAAACACAGGAGGCTGCCATGCCTGGCCTTATACGTGGATGCCCAGCATGGGGACGAAGATTTGTTTTTTAATTTTTTAAAAAACTTATTCTTCTATCATATACTACATCCTGATCACAGTTTTCCTTCCCTCCTGTCCTCCCAGCCCCACCCCACCTCCTCTCTCCCCAGATCCACTCCTCCTCCTTTTCCCTTCAGAAGAGGGCAGGCCTTCCAGGGATAGCAACCCAACATAGCATATCACATTGCAATGAGACTAGGCACATCCCCTCATATTAAGGCTGGATANCTAGGATTTCTTATACTTGAATGATAAACATTCTAACAACTGAATCACATCTCCAAGCCCTCTGTGTGTTTTTTCCTTTGATGCTGAGGATCAAACCTAGGACCTCAGGCATGTTGGACAGGAACTCTGCCACTGAGCTCCACACTTGCCCCGTGAGTATAGTCCTTTAGGGTTCCCGTCAGAACTATGTATACCATCTTGCTGGTGTGGCTGGAGGGACACAGGAAACAATGTCAAACATCGCTATGCATGTGCTGAGAGAGGTCAGTGGAATTNTGCCAGTAAAGCGTTTGCACAGAGTTAGCACATGGCAGGCACTCAGTAAACATCGGTTCCCTTTGCCATGTGCTCCACACCAGGCCACAGAGAGCCAGGAAGAGGCTGTACCACATCTAATTCTTTTTTTCTTTAAATAACTTTTTTTATTTTTATTTTATGTGCATTGGTGTTTTCCTTGCATGTATGTCTCTGTGAGGGTGTCAGATTCCCTGGAACTAGAGTTACAGACAGTTGTGAGCTGCCATGTGGGTGCTGGGAATTGAACCCGGGTCCTCTGGAAGAGCAGTCAGTGCTCTTAACTGCTGACCATCTCTCCAGCCCCCCACATCTAATTATATAGCTCTGCACAGCTGCTCTGGTGACATTTCAAGCTAGAAGTGAGGAAGACCTGAGAGACAATGAACTTTCATCCTAGAGAGGGTGTCCAGGGCTCGGGNATACCAAAGAACTGTTGAAGTGGTCAGATTTGGATCCTGCCTCAAAGACAGGTGGAGGTGGACAGACAGGAGACCTCTGCTAAAGGATATACAAAGCTACACTTAGGAAGGGAGAAGTGGCTAGAGAGACCGGTCAGTGGTTAAGGGCATTTTCTGCTTTTTCAGAGGACTGTAGTTCAGTTCCGAGCACCCACATCGGGGGCTCTCAAATGCCGTAACTCCAGTTATAGGAGATCTGACATCTTCTTGTGGCTTCTGCAGGCACCTGCACATGTATACACATATGCACCCACACATACACACAAAACCAACGAACAACTAAACATATAACAGGAAGGAAGAAGTGACTTTGATTAACAATAATGTACTGCATATCTTAAAATACCTCATGAGTGTTTTCACCATGAAGAAATGATAAATGCTTGCGATGATAGATACAGTAATTAACGCACTTTGATCACTCTACGATCAGGTACATCTCTGCTNACCAGGCACTACGCTATAAACATATGCAGGAATTACTTGTTAACTAGAAATAAAACAAAGCTTAAGGAAGGGAAGAGGCGTGTGAGATTTAGGAAGCCTGGGNNGGTATGTTAGAATGGACTGGGATGCAGCTGGTTTNAGTGTGTCTCCTATGTATTTAACAGGAGTTAAATACAATGCCAGCGGCCATGGGGAGAGATGGGTACCACATGTTCCCAGCTTATCAGATGAGTGCTAAGCACTCCGTATGTAAGATCTCAGCTCCCGACATGCTGTTAGCCACAAGAACCTGACTCAAANAGGCTGAGCAATCAGGCCTTTCCTGGCTTCTATAAGCAGATAGCAGAAGTTGAGGAGCGTGCCACCATTCAGACTCCACTTCTCACATGTCAGGCATGTCGTGCCCTACTTCCTCATCCACAGGCAACTGCAGCACAGTCCTCTCACAGTCCAGAGAAAGGGAGACCATACATAGCTCGTGGTTTCTTTTGAGAGCCAAGAAGCCTCAATACAGAAGTCATAACTCTCCGTGAGTGGTGTAAGACTGCTGTCTGATGGAGGCNGTGTCTGATGGAGGAGGTCTGGTGTTCCTGAGACACGGTACTTCTACTACAGCNCCCTCTTCTCCAGAGCTGCTGCCACTGCTGGTCCCCAGGTTGTACTCTTGTCTCTGTGAGCTCAGACGCATGTACTAGGGTAGCATGGATGTTGAGAAGCCGATTGCAATACTGACCTCCCATCTTCTCCATCACATGTGAGAGAGTTCCAATAACCAGACCATATCACCAGAAAGTGGCAGGGCTGGATTCAGACCCACTTAGTCTGATGCAAAAGCCTGAGACTCAGGCTGGAGANATGGCTCAATGGTTAGGAGCCCTGAGTGCTCCTCTAGAGGACCCAGGGTTAATTCCCAACACCCACGTGGCAGCTCACAACTGCCTGTAACTCCTGTTCCAGGGCACCAGGCANGCACAGGGTGCACATATATATATGCATGCAGGCAAAATACCCATACACATAAAATAAATTAAATAAATCTTAAAAAAAGCCTGAGACTCAAGTGGTAGTCATGTGGCCACTACACAGGAGACCCTTCTCACTGCAGAAGCCCCAGAGGTAGGATGTGAGATGGGCTGTGTGAGCTGAATCACATTCTAGTTGTTCTTGGGGACAAAACAAAGGAGCTGAAACTCTAAACCATGAGCACTAGAACTGGGTGGGATCTGACACCCTCTTCTGGCCTCTGAAGGCCTGGGCACAAGTGTGCGCATGCACACACACACCCACGCACAGTCAAAAACACTTATGTAAAATCAAGAAAACCGTTGGGGCTGGAGAAGTGGCTCAGTAGTTAAGAGTATGTACTGTTCTTGCAGAAGACCCTGGCTTGGCTCCTAGTACCCACACGGCCACTCAAAACCATCTGTAAGTGTGCCCTCTTTGGCCCTCAGCTGGCACTTGCATGTATATGATACATATCAACTCATGCAACATAAAATGCACACAAAATTTTTTTGTGTGTGTTTTTGAGAAAGGGTCTTGCCATGTAACCTTGGCTGGCCTGGAACTTCCTAGGTAGACCAAGGATGGCCTTGAATTCACAGAGATCCTCCTGTTTCTGCTTCCTGAGTGCTAGGAGGAAAGGTGTGCATCACCACACCTGGCTTAGTAAACANATAAGAAAGANGGAGTTCAACTAATATGTGCAGGGNCTCTTTCCTCCCTAAAACAACATGGAGAGTCGATNTTATTGGCTCCTGATTCATTTGTTGCCAGTTGGAGATCTAGCTATCTGTGAAAAGCTCCCCTGCTATGTGAATCAGGATACTTAAGCTTCAAGCAACAGAAACTGGGTCTGGCTAGGGATGGAGCTGAGTGGTATAGCATTTGCCTAGTATTCTTGAGGCCCTGGGTTCAAAACCCAGCACCACAAACAACAACAACAACAAAAAAGGAGGCGGGATAAAGGAAGAGGGAAGGAGGGCAAGAAAGACAGAAAGAGAGAAATAAGGAAGGAAGAAGCAATGAAAGAAAGAGAAAAGCTGACTCCAGAAGTTCTGTATCTGTAACAGGAAGCTGACAGACTTAAGGGANGGGGGGCTAGAGAATTGATTTGTGGCTTAGCATTCAGGAACCAGACCCGAAGCCTCAAAGTAGGAACCTCCATGGCTGCCCCCTGACCACNTTGCTGTGTGCTCCAATGCTCTGCCCAAGGTCAAGGCCACTGCTGCCAGCCCTCACCCTCACCCCCTTTGGTGTGGTTGCTTCTGGCATGCTGCTACCCACACTGAACAGAGAGAACTCTCCAGCTCCTGCACCTGCCTCATGAGCTCCAGATCCCAAGCCCAGAGTGTGAGATTTGCCAGAACCCATTTACCGAGCCCAGTTCCCATTGCAAGAGAGGCTGGGAAAGGGAGGTTTTTGGTTCCACTCTGGAACATGCTGTAGACAAGCAAGACTCTCAAGAACATGTTATTATGGGCTGAATTGTGTCCTGTTCNCAGCCCCNTGTATGTGACCATGTTTGAAAAGAGTTTATAATGAGGTGATTAGTTCAGCGTGAAGTCTTCAAGGTGGATCCTAACCCAGTGTGATGGGTATCTGTGGTGGTTTGAAAGAAATGGCCCTCAAAGGGAGTGGTGCTATTAGGAGGTGTGGCCCCTCTGGAGTAGGTGTGGTCTTATTGAAGCGAGTGTGTCACTGTGGAGGCAGGCTTTGAGGGCTCATATATGCTCAAGCCACANCCAGTGAGACAGTTCACTTCTTGNTGCCTGTGAGTCAAGATATAAGACTCTGAGCTACTTCTCCAACACCATGTCTGCCTGCACCCCACCATATCATGCCATGATGATAATGGACTAAACCTCTGAACTGTAAGCCAGCCACCCCAATTAAATGTTTTCCTTTATAAGAGTTGCTATAGAGTTGTGAAGTNTCTCTTCACAAGCATAGAACTGCTAAGGACCCCAAGGACCATACTGCTAACTAAGACAGTATCCTTATCAGAACAGTGACTTGCCCACAAGACAGGCACTCAGGATGTGTGTGCACAAAGGGTAGACTACATGAGACTCTGCAAGAAGGTGGCATCTGCCAGCTACAGAGAGAGGCCACCTGTAGTGGTATTTGCTCCGCCCATGACCTTGGGCTATATGTGACCTCTTAAAAGGGGCAAGAAGCACCGCCTCCTTTGGGCCATATAGCCCAAGATCATAGGCAGAGCAAATACCACTACAACCACGTGGTGACACTACCTGGTGACACCCTGGTTTTAGACTGCCAGTCTCAAGACTGAGAAAACAAATGTCTGTCATTGAAGTCTCCAGTGTGTAGATGTCAGGCCTGCAGCTCTCACAGACTAACATAGAAGGCAAGAGGAGAGATGGGGTGATGAAGAGTCAGTGGTCTGTGGTCTCCTACCCACTCTGGCCTGCCATTCTCTGACATCCTCACAGGCATGGGTGTAGATTGGCTGAAAGATCAGGACAGCTCGGAAGGATGGTCTTGAGGACAGGGGGATATAGAATCTCTCTCTGGATGATTCTTGTGTGTTGCTTTTGATGCACACTGAGAGGCCCATGGGTCCTGCATCTCTACAAGCCTGGGAACCTCTAAAACTGGCAAGGGTGAGTTGGACTTGGCAAATGTATGTGTCTTTGGCAGATGAAATTCGCAAGCTCTGCGGGGTACACCAAAGATCTGGCCTTCTTCCCAGGATGCCCTATTACCAGCAAATGCATGCCACAGTGGTGGCCATCAACCACCCTGGGAAAAGCAGTCACCAATATGTGGCTGAAGTACACTATCTTCTGAATTGAGCTTTGTGGCCTTTGGTCTTGATGACTTCTTAGCTTGTGTCCTTCAGTCTGGCACCCTTTCCTTTCCTCTCCAGCAGGTGACAGCCTGTTGGAGATGTCCAGCCTCCTACAGAATACCTGGAGGCAGAGGAAGAGGGGTCTGCCACAGGTGTCAGCATCTCTGGTCCCTTGCAAGGGCTATAGCTGGGACATGTGTGCATCCTGGCACAGTGAGAAAACTTGAGAAAGACTATAATATAGTTCCTTGGGACCTTGGCTCATGATGCCAGAGGGTCCCATGGATGCAAATTTTTGGTTAGTGGGGACCTAGTTACATTTGAGTAGTTGCAATGTGTCCCTCCTTCTGTAGCTGTCAGTCTTTAGGTTTTACACTGAAATGTATGGAATAGAAGGGAGGTGGGGTTGATGATGGGAGGTCATTGGTGGGGAGGGTCGCATAGTAGTGAAGTTTCCGGATACTGCTCATGCCCATCTGTAGCTTCTAAAAGTCTCTGTTCTAAGACTTAAAGCATGCTCCCTGGGGTCCTGCGTCACAAGCTACCCAACAGACAAGCTGGGGCTAATTAGCACTTCCCACACATGCTGGGTGACCTGGGGAGTGACATTTGACCTCTTGAAGGCTTTCTCCCCCCTCTCTGTAAAATGGGGTTAATAGCATTGACCTGTCTCAGAGAGTTACAGAGGGAGATCACTTGATAGTTGAGGTTCAGTGTTTGAGGAGTGGCAACCATGCCCCCTACTACTGGGCAGGCTGTGCCAAGGGTACTTCACCAAGGACTGTGCAAAAAGGGACAGGGTAGCTCGGACAGTGCCATACACTCTGGGCATCTGTAGGTTCACTGGGATGTGACAACAGTATCTACCCTTGCTATCTGTCTAATGCTTGGCAACAGAGTGGGAAGTTTTGCAAATCTCACAAAGTCCTGTTTGGAGCAGAGCTTGCTTTAGCACAGAGATACCTGGACAGAGAGATGCTGGATTCTGTAGTGTATTGATGGTTCTGACCTCAGTTCTCTGAAGAGGACCGAACCCCCCAGAATTGTGTATGCACACGTGTATGTGTGTACACACGTCTTGTGTACATTCAAAAACACACATGGGTGGTGTGTGTGTGGTGTTGTATGTATGTGTATATGTGGCCTCCACCCCATCTTTCTCCCAAATTCATGTCTTTTTTAAAAAAATTAATGCCCCCTTGAATCCAATTAGTATTACTCATATGTGCATGGGTGTGACACACACACAATTTTGTGATATATTTATCAGGACAAAATTTTTCTTTAAAAGTATAGACAAAAAATGGAAGTGGCTGGGCAGTGGTGGCACACGCCTTTAATCCCAGCACTCAAGAGGCAGAGGCAGGCGGATCTCTAAGAGTTCAAGGCCAGCCTGGGCTACAGAGGGAGTTCCAGGATAGGCTCCAAAAGCTACACAGAGAAACCCTGTCTCGAAAAACAAAACAAAACAAAACAAAAATATGGAAGTGATCACCTTTAAAAATATTTGGTTGAGAAATGAGTATAGCCATTTCAAGCACAAAACAGTGTGGAAAAGTTGTGATTCATGAAACAGATAAAGCACTCACAAACCATTTGAAAGTTTTAGACAAAATCAGCAGTTACTATTTTCCCTCTTCCTGCACAATTCATCTTTATCTTAACTGTAAAATGTAAATGGAGGATAATGATTGTTGCAGACAGCACTCTGCAGGGAGGAGATATTTACCCTGCCTTGCCCCGTGTGTCATAACTGTGGCATCATTTTCCTGGAGTGCCAGAATGTGTAAACCTGTTGGGTGCACCAAGCAACAGATGCAAAGGGCTTCCTTGTGTATAGTTCATAATATTAATTATGCCATTAATGTGTTATTGTCATTGTTAATAGATGGATATTGTGAATAAAGCCCTGAGCTAGTTGTCAGAAATTAGAGGCACTTCACTTGTCAACTACCTAACAATTCTACAGGAGTCAGTGTATCATTTTTATGTCTGCCTAAAAGACAGATGATGCCCTGTTCNTCCTGCCTGAAGTGCAGTGTTAGGAGACTCAAATGCGAAGCCATACATCAGCGAGGTCTGAGAATGTGATCCACTCTGGTGCTTCTGATAGTCCTTCTCTTACTCAGGGTAGTCCCATTGAGTATTTAAATGGGTATTTAAATGTAAGGGGATTAAATTGAGATGAGGTTGAAACTTCAGTTTCCCATCTATGCTAGCCATCTGTGAGTGCTCAGTGCCACATGTGAGTGGTGCATGCCACACTGGACATCATAGCTTCACTGCTTGCCCAATGGTCACCCTTGCTCTTACTTTCCTGCCTATTGATGAACTGGGCAGTGAAGACTTCAGTTCTTTGTGTAGTCTTCAGCTGTTCTAAGCATGCATAAGTTGCTTGTTTTGTTGTGACAAAATNTGGACCAAAGCAACTTAAAGAAGCGTTTATGTTGGCTCACACTTCTAGGGGATACGGTCCGTCACGGTGGGGAAGGCAGGATGCTGCAAGTGTGAGGCAGCTGGTTGTATTGTGTCCACCATCAGGAAGCAGAGAGAGATGAATGCTGGTGCTTCTCTCTCCTCTCCTTTTTATTCCGTCTGTGACTCCAGCCATAGAATGGTACTGCCCACATTTAGGATGGGTCTTCCTTTCTCAATTAACCTAATCCAGGTACTCTCTTACAGACATGCTCAGAGTCTTGTATCCACAGTGATTCTAAAGATCTTCAAGTGGAGTCAAGTTTCACCATCTGTGACGGCTGTTCTTGGTTGCAACTTGACTACATCTGGAATGAACTGCAGTTCAGAAATGGAGGGCACACTTGTGACAGTTTTTGCTTGGTTTAAAGTGGGTGAATCCATTTCTAGTCTGGACCTTTGAGNTAGGAAGACACACACCCTTGATCTGGATCTTGAGGTGGGAAGGCACCTGACTTTCATCTGGGTCATCCCTTCTGCTGGAAGCCTATATAAGGACCTGGAAGAAGGANGCTTTTGCTCTTTGCCTGCTTGCCCTCACCTTGCTAGCACATCCATTCCTTCANTGGCATTAGAGCTACTTCTTCAGGATTTCAGCATATACTGAAGACATCCAGGCTTGTGGCTTTCTGTTTACTGTCACCCATTGTTAGATTAGCTAGACTTCAAGTCATTCCAATGATCCCATAAGTCATTCCAACAAATCCCCATCTATCTATCTATTATCTATCTATCTATCTATCTATCTATCTATCTATCTATCTATCATCTATCTATTATCTATCTATCTTATTATCTATCTATCTATCTATCTATCAATCTATCTATCTATCTATATTCATTTTATAAGTTCTGTTACTCTAGAGAACCCTGACTAAAACACTATCACAAGGTGTAAATCATTAAAAATGCACATTATCTACTTACTTAATGGNAACAGCTCTTGTGGCAGAATGTGCCCTGGATGGGTTTGCCTTGCTGTTCCTACAATCTCTTGCCCAGACCCTTGGATATTCACTTGGCCAATACTGAAGGAAAAGAAAGCTACTTGGTACAACAGATTAAATACAAAATTGTGGGTGGGCTTTGAAAATGCATAGCTTTGTTCCACTTTCTGTTCACTATGCTTTTTGTGTACTTTTGAACTGTGATCAGCCAGCTTCCCAGACGCTTGCTGCCAGGGTCTCATGTAGCCCAGAATAGCCTCAAACTCACTATGTAGCNGAGACCGATCATGCTTCTTTCTCTCANGTGCTGGGATTATGGGTTTGAGTGACCCAACTCAGTTTATGTGTGCTAGAGCGAGATTTAACCCAGGGTGTCATGCATGGCAGACAACTGCTCTACCAGCTGAACTGTGTCTTCCANGCCTCACCTGCTCTTGTTTCTTGATCATCCCCCCACAGTCTTTTCAGTGCATTCACTGTCTCAGATTGAATTTTCCAACCAATCCAGACACATCATTTTTCATCCCGTGNCCCCTCCCTTTCTTTCTCCTTTCTCTCTTCTGTTAGGTAGAGGGTAGTCTCACACATCCCACTTTCTCAAGGACAATTCAGTTTTGCTCCTGTTAAATCTGGTGACCCATCTGGCCAACACCCCTTTCTTTTCATTCTCAAAAGGATCTTGATTTGGACTGTAAATTCTGTGATCATCTTACCAATCCGTCTTCTCTCAATCATGTTCACATTCTTTACACTTGTAGCATTTTTACTAGGGGCCTGGAACACAAAATTGAATGAGATTCCAATCCTGTGACCCATGCTCCAAATTCCTATTGAAATTAAAAAAGAATATTCTAACAATAAATATTATTCCTGGAAACTAGAGAAAGGTGCCATTCNCATACAATAAAACTCAAGGAATTTCTTTAAGATATATTACAGGTGCAACAGGGTTGAGGGAAGGGTCTTCCTAGGCAGGTGTTTCCTTGGCATTTATTTTACTTTTTTTTTTTTCAGATGAGAAGCTGGGACCAGTAGAAGTCACCCATGAGCACAGAGTAGTAGCTCAGGGTAAGTGGGACTGGGGGTAGTAGGGGTAATGGTCAGCTGTTGGTTGGCTTGGGTGTGAGCCATGCATGGGGTGCAGGCTGTTCTCAGAGTGGAGCCCTTGGGATAAGTGTCTGTTTGGGGGATGCCAACACAGAATCAGAGCTCAGGGGCCTGAGTAAAAAGTGGGCACTCTCCTTCACATTCACCCATCGTAAGCATAAACTTGAAGGTGGTAAGTTCAAGTGCTCTAGTTCTGCTGACTTGAGCTCTGGATCCTTCTTTGTCTTTATAATCCACTGTAGCTGGAAACTAGAAAAGCAAAATGTACAGTATTTCCTTTTAAACATACAATGTTTTTATTAATTCTTTTGTAAGGAATTCTTACAATATACTTTGATCATATTTACCTCACTCTTTTCTCCTTACCACCTCCCAGATCAGCCCCTTCCCAACTTTGTGTCCTCTTTAAACAATTTTATTACTGTTATCCTTATTATTNTTTTGTTTTTTGAGANAGAGTTTCTCTGTGTAGCCCTGGCTGTCCTGGAACTCACTCTGTAGACCAGGCTGGACTCGAACTCACAGAGATCCACCTCCTGAGTGCTGGGACTAAAGGTGTAGGACACCACTGCCCGGCTTTATTATTATTTTTAATAGCTCATGAAACCAAATTTATGCTGCCCATGTATTCATGGGTGTGGGGCCATCCACTAGAGCCTATTAGACCCACAAGGGGTCACATCCTTAAAAAAACCTAACTCTACCTTCACTAGAAGCCATCTACTATCAATACCCAATCCACTGGGGGATGGGGATCGTGACTCTGTCCTTTGCTCTATGCTAGGCTGGCTTGATCTAGTGCAGATCTTGTTCAGGCAACCACAGCTGCTGTGAGCACATGATCTATAATGAAAAAGTCATTCCAAATACAAAAAAGAAAAAAGAAAGAAAGAAAAAGAAAAAGAAACGGATAGAAACCCCAAGCTAATCATACAATCAAATCAATATACAATTTAGGAAACGTTCTATGCCNTATGTGAAAGTTTTGTTTACCTAAAGAAAATACAGAAGGGCTGCAGAGATGGCTCAGCAGTTAAGAGCACTGAGGAGGACCTTGATTCAGTTACTAGCACCTACATAGTGAATGTAGCTCTGGCTGTCCTGCAACTCACTCTGTAGACCAGGCTGGCCTAGAACTCAGAGATCCACCCACCTCTGTCTCCCAAGTGTTGGGATTTAAGTCATGTGCCCCTACACCCAGCCTAAGGACTTTACCTTCAGGAAAGNCTCATAGTTCTATAGAAAGGTANGACTACTGAGATATTCCTCACAACATTGTTTATCATGGAGAATTCGAAACAAATTAAATGTTCAATAACACATTGACTAGACAGTGTATGGAACCTATAACCAGATGACATGGCAGAGCTAAATGTTACTGCTGAAAATATTTAATAGTGTTAGAAACTATGCTCTATTAAACAAGTCGAAAGTTTACAGTTTAGTGTATAACTTATGTTTCCATTTATAATTAGTAGAATGATCCAGAAAAGACAGACTCCGGGGTGGAGAGATGGTTCAGTGGTCAATAGCATTGGCTGCCCTTCCAGAGGACCCAGGTTCAATCCCCAACACCCACATGGTAGCTCACAGCCATCTGTAACTCCAGTTCCAGGGGACCCAACATCCTCTTCGGGCCTCCCCAGGCACAGACACACGCGCGGTGCACAGAAAACATGCAGGCAAAANCANTAATACAAAAAGAATTTTAAAAGAAAGACTGGGAGAAATGTGCTCAAATGTTAACGGTAGTTAGAANTGGTTATTCCTTTCTTTTGCTACCTTGGTTTATGTATTTCTGCAGGGAACACTCTTTGCTTTTGCATCAAAGGTGTACTTAAAAGGGGAATTTTGAAAACTTTAATTTGTAAATCCCATCCCTCAACTCCCACATTCCTGCCTGCCTCCAATCTCACTCTGCTTGGGGTCTCAAGCCTCTCACGTGTTCTCCGCCGCCTCATTGAACGTGGATCNTAGAAAGCGCTGTTGCTTNCGGGAGCTCATTTCTCAGGAGACTCAGCCTTGGGTAGCTTCAGGAGAGACGCACGTGGTCCCCCGACCTCTGCAAGAGCCGCCAACTGACTGGTATTTGTCACCAACTTCCGGTCACAGAACCAAAGGGCCATCCAGAGCCCCTCGCTGGTTCCTGCAATTCCCCAGGGAACTCTCANCCTCATCCCCAGCGGACCATCAGTGCAGAAGGGATCCCCGCTCCGGGTCTGCTTGTGACTAGCCATCGGTGACTGGATAGCGTAGTAAAGGCTGCGTGTTCCCTCCCTGGGAAATGCTACCTCTTGGCTGCCTTCCAGGCCCTCTTTCACCTGTAGGTACTGAACCGGTTCCAAAGCACTTTCCTCGATAGAATTCCATGTTTAAGACAATTACAGACTCCACTGCGAGAACCTGCATCAGGACCAGGCCAAAGAGCGTGCAGGACGTAAGGCAGGCCCCACGGAGGCTGGGATTGGGGTGGGGGGAACACGGGGGCAGGAGACTTAGGGACTCTCGAGGACACAGTGTGTGCACTGAGCAAGTACTCAACTCATATGCAGCATACACGTGCAGATGGGAGCCGGAGAGAAGCACTTATTGAATACCTACTACGTGCAGGATAATTTCTAAGCTATCTTCTGCCTATAAAGCAAACGAAGCTCTGGGGGAACTGACACCCCGATTTTGAACTAAGAAGTTCAGATTTAGAGGAGTTAAATCACACGCTAGTTCCTAATTAAAGACGACAAAGCTCGGTTTTCCATCGTGTGGTCCGATGGCCTAGGGACGACTGAAGCAACTGGCCTATACCTACCCACCACCTCTACCCCACAGGCTTAGTCCTGAGCAGAGCGCGGGAGCAGGAGGTAGNTTCTCAGCCGGTAGTCCAGCGCCCCCTGTGAGGCGTGGCGCGTATTGCCCTAAACACAGGTCCAGGAGTTTCTCCAGCCTGGGACCTTCCGAACTTAGTGAACTCCTTGTTCACTAAGTGAACGCCTTGTCTATCTTCCTTAAGATCAGCGTAAATCGAATTGTGTTGCCTCTGCTGAGAGACGGGGTCCAAGCTGCCCAGACTAGGGAACGATTTGTTTTCTCAACTAGTTCTGAAGTTCATGCGAGTGCATCTTGAACCTAACTTCTCCAAAGGGAAGGACCTGGGTCTTGGAAGGTGCAGGGCCTTGAGCTGAATTTGGGAAGACTCCACCCTCAGAAGTCCAATTCACAACTAGAAGGCACACATTTGGCTCAAGAGCCTTTCCTTGATTTGCATTCCTACTACCGAGGTGTGTGGCGTGGGTGGAGGTGTCAGTGTGCGGGTGTGCGTTGAAAGGGGAGATCGCTGGTGCCAGCTGGATTGAAATTCGAACTGGTGTGATATTTTTAGCTGCCTCCCTAAACACACACACACACACACACACACACACACACACACACACACACACACCCCTACCTGGAGAATGACTTGGGAAGATTAGTGTATCATGGAGAAGAAAGTTGGGTTAGGAAGCCAAGAGTGAGTTCTTTTTGGAGGGGAGGGCTAGTGGGTGCTTGCTGTCACCCACTACGGGTTCAGAGGCAGGGCTCCCCTTGGGGCAGACTCCCCGCACTGAGAGCACTGAGTGAGCGCCGTGCCCGGCGAACGCGCGTACCAAGTGTGTACGTCAGTATACGTGTGAAATGTGGCGACGCCGGCCGCGGCGGAGTGTGCGTTCGGCAAAAAATATGAATAATCAACACATCGCTCACACCTCCGCCGGGAGCGGGAAGGGAGCTGGGAGGTCCCGCGGGCTTTCCCGTGCCTGCTGGCGGCGGCGGGGAGGGGACCACCAGGAAGAGGGGGGGGTGTTTTTCAGAGTGACTCTTTGCTTATCTCAAATGAGCTGAGAAACTTAGGAGGGGGGAAAAAGCACGTTAGGAGACTCACATTTAACTTTCCCCATCTAAAGGCCTTCTACTGCCTATCCTGTTTGGAAATGGAAGACCAATGAGGGGTTTTTGTTTTCTGCTTATCAGCGAAGCTGTCACTTGCCGTCCTCCAAGCTCTTTTGCTCCTCTGCGACGAGACACCCCCACCGAAACAGTTGTTGTCAAGCTGAGTGGTGGAATGCGTGGGTAGTGCCTGGCACCCCACAACTTCTTGGTAAACGTGCTGCCTTTGTGCGTTTGCCCCTTCCTGATCCTGGAGCCCCGAGTACAGTTGGGACAGTACGCACGGCNTTCGTGTATAGGTTCCTGGAAGTGGCCGTAACCAAGCTAGTTTACTCAAGCATGGGCCCAAGGGAGGGTCTTGTTAGCCCAGACACTCAGCACCAGAGACGGTGGGTCCNAGCGNTGGAGTAGAAGCTGCCAGTCCACCTATGTCCTGTCGCAGACCTTAGCCATTCCCGCGCTGCCCACGGGTCCAGCGCATATGACATCAGGCTTCCAAATGCCGCTGTTGTAGCAGTTGTTGCTGCTGGCACTGCCCCTCTTTATCTTCCCGCACTTTGGCTCCACTCTGGCTCCCGGGCTTTTTGCGATCGCTCGGAATGAGTGAGTGGGAAAGAAGTGTATTTCTTCAGTGTGCTACCAAGGAGGTATGAGGGGGACTGTCTGGAGTTTCNGCAAGTGTTAGGCTCTTTCAGTTCATTTTGGGTAAATACATCGCAGGGACCCAGTTGACTTGGGCACGACACCGGTGCGCCTATAAAACTTTCTACACTGTATTCTTAGTATTTCTGTATGCGGTCCCGCTTGACTCTGCTTCACCGCGTTAAAAACAAAACAAATCGAACTCTCGTCTGACTGAACTGTCCTTAAAGGAAATTTCTTGGTGTGTACGTGTCAGATAGTTATCATGAAGTCTTAATGAAGTAATTTCTTTGCTCTCTCCTCTCTGGGGAATTTGTACTTAATACTTATGTACTATACAAATATAGTGTCTGGAAGAAAAAAAAACGTTCAGCTTGCAATTTGGTGTGTGAGTTAATGAAGTTAGTTTTGGTGTCCAGCCTGCAATTTGGTGTGGGAGCCAATGAAGTTTTTAAAAAATCATTTACGAATTGTGGATTAAATACTCAGTAGGGCTCTGAGATAGAGTAAAGTCATTTGTCGGTACTTGGGCAAGTGAATAAAAATTCCAGTTTAAATAAAAACAAAAACTGGCAAATGAAAAATGCTTGTCCAAAGACAGGCTATGGAGACCAAAGCTTTTTTAATTTACACAGCCCATACTAGCTGTCTCGGTCCATTGAATTCCCCAGGAATGGTCCAGGTCTGTGCTTTGGTAGGCATGGATGCAGACACAGGAATGTGTGTGTGTGTGTGTGTGTGTGTGTGTGTGTGTGTGTGTGTGTGNAGAGAGAGAGAGAGAGAGAGAGAGAGAGAGAGAGAAAGATCGTGGGGTAAGAGGTGTGTAATGACGCCTGATGGGCACACCGGAAACCTCTGACAGAGAGTGCGTGGCGCGCAGGATGCCAGGACTGGGCAGTACTGGACCAACCGGGCCTTAGAACCAATTCAGAGACTGAACACACTGTCTCAAGCTGCAGGGGGAAATCCAAGCCTGGAGCCTGGTATTTTAGAAGGGTGAACAAAGGCCGTGACAGGGTACGTGAGCTGGAATGCCCAAACCACCTCCGCAGTTTGTGTAATTAGATGGTCGTGAATAATAGCAATACTATGAGTTCTGGATTTTTCTGGAGAATGGAAAGAGACTCGGAGGAAGGCTTGGTACCTTGCGGGGTCGGACTTCTGGAGCGGGTGGAGGGGGTGGGGAGTCGCAGCTCCTCCACCTGGGTCCTGGAGCAGCTCTGTGCAGGGGTTTGTACTGCAAGTTCCTAAAGGAGGGTTATTCTCAACTAGCCGGAGGCGAAGGTAACCCTCCAGGCTCCANGATTGCTGCGCGCTGCAGCCACAAGCACCGCTACTTCGGCGCAGGTGGTCAATTCTGCTGTCACCCCTCCCCAAGACCTCCACAAACATAATCAAAGCCAAGGCGGGTGACAGAAAGACGCCCAGCTCGCACAAGACTCAAAACTCAGGGCACAAGGCCGACTGCTCCTCCACGCTCGGCCTGGAACTCCATCTCCACCTAGAAGGAACTTTTGGACTCTGGGCTAGCCACCCAGGGGACCTCGAGCTGCGGGTCCCCAGGATGTCCCCAGTGAATAGAGGGGCCGCAGGAAGTGCTCCCTTAGCGCAGCCGACTAAGAGCTAGAAGTCCCACTGGCTCAAAGATCCAGAGGCTAGGTACCACCAGACCATCATCCAGAAGGGCACCACCACCCTGAACTTGTCGCCTCCCTCCCCGAGGAGGGAGGTGGGATGCCACCTACGAGGGTATGATTTGGAGAAGGCGGCAGGGAGCTGGGAGAAAGGAACAATTCTTTCGCTTCTTGAGGGGTATAATTTGGGTGGCAGCTGTTACTGGTGAAAAAAGAGGCGTCAGNGACCTTGGCTCTGCCCTTTAACCCTGAGCCTCTGGGGGCCCACGGTCCGGGCTAGGCCGGAGCCCAGTGCTGCCCTGCAGCCCCTCGGGCTCTGGGCATCTTTCTCGAGCACTTTCGAGGTGTAGCTGATCAAAGTCTCCTTGGGGAGATTAAAACAAAACCAAACAAAAGCCAGCCGTTTCACCCACTCGTCAGAGGGCTCACAGGCTGGTCTACATTCTCCACGGAGGAACCTGAGGCCTTGCCCAGCTGGGAACAGAGCCGGGACAAGAAAGAGAAGGGGAAGGGATTGCTTAAATTCTGTAGATTTATTAAAAAACGAGCAGGCCAGGTTCGAAGACTCTGGGTGATTTTCCTGGTTTCGCGCAATTATCCGTAAAGTCTTCGTGTAACAGAGAATTGTGGAGCTGAAGGCACAGTAGTGGATGTTACGGCTACCAGTTTCTCCCCAACCTCCCTCTTCTTTTGTTGGACCACTGACTTATGTAACTCAGCCAATCCATTTTTTCTGATACTCAACTGCACCACANGCTACCCCTCNTCCCTCTTAAGCCTCCCAGGAAGGCCAAGCTAGAGGCGTGGAGTTGGGGTACACCATGAACACGACTCCAGCCTCCTTTCCCCCAAACCACCACATCAGTATGAGAAGAGAGGACTCGCACCCCCCTCAGCCTCCAAGCCAGTCTCTGCAGCAGACCAAGAGCAGAGCGCACCATCCCGCCTGCGCAGTCTGTAGTCGCAGTTTGCCCCTGAGGTGAAGTGACGTGCACAGGTCCCTTTCTATGGAGAGTCACGGTCTCTGAAAGAGCAAGCTTCCAGTTCGTTTTCCTGGCAAACACGCACCCGAGGCGCTGTGTCCTCTAGCGGCTAACTCTCGCAGTTCATCTGTGAGCGCTNACCTACACCTAGGGGGTCCGGTCAGGACTCAATTGACACTCAGACCTGAGCCCTGAGTGGGGAGGGAAGTCTCCCGAACGTAATGAGGCTGGGAGGCTCGGGTGCAGTCGCTCGAACCGCGGCGCAGCTGATTGTCTCCTGCACGGCAGATGGTCTTTGAGCACAGATTTGCATTCATTGTCTTCAAATCTGTTTTCGCGCTGGCGTTCTAGATTTCAACAGCAGATCTACGCGCAGATCAGAATACAAAAAGAGAAGCAAGAAAATAACACCCAGCCAGGAGGATTTTTTTTTTAATAGGCACCTCGAGCCGTCTAGGGTTTCAGCTGTTTTGTGGAGCTGCCGCCGCTTCCTGGCCACCAACCCTCGCCACCACAGCGCTNGGCGGACAAAGTTTCCTGGACTCCTTCGTAGCCGCCTAGTGTCTCCACCGCAGGGTTCCCCGGGCTTCAGGGATTGGGGAGGGAGATACAAGGGAGGTTCTCGAAACTGCATCCCGCAGTTCTCAGCCTGCCAAGCTGTCAGCAACCTCTCCCATCTGCAAAAGGTGCGTGCTTCCGCCCTCCCGGGACTGTTTTCCTTAGCCCCCCCCACCACCATTTCCCTCGGCATTAAATTTATTTAAACTGCACTTGAATCTCACTCGTCCACACTCCGCTCTCGCCTTCCTTCATCTCTTCTCTCCTTTTAACACTTGTAGCCCTCACACGAATCGAGTCACCCTGGAACTCTATGAGACTTGGGAAACCGGCTCAGGAAGATGGATGCCCTG
>LZPO01017334.1:395248-406215 GCA_001675575.1 Neotoma lepida
TATGTATGTGTGTGTGCATGTGTATGTGTGTGTGTCTTTATTTGTGTGTGTGTGTGTGTATGTGTGTGTGTATGTGTATGTGTGTGTGTATGTGTGTGTGTGTGTGTCTTTATTTGTGTGTATCTGTGTTTGTCTATATGAGTATATGCCTTATATGTGCACGTAATTGTGGGGACCAGAGGAGGGTGTTGGATTCCGTGGAGCTGAGGTTACAGGCCTTTGTCAGCTGCCCAAGGCNGGTACTAGGAATCAAATTCATGTCTTTTAGAAGTGCAGAAAACACTCAATGCCGAGCCATCTCCCTAGTCTGTCTTTATCTTTATATTTGGGTATATGGGCCTGAGTAAGTTCTTTTGTGTCTATTTTTGACTCTGTCAAGAAACTAACAGGTCACATGGTTGGAAGATGAGACATACATGACAAGGAGATGAGAAAAATGTTGTCTATGTGACTTCGAGACTTGAGGACTTACCCACTAGGACTTGAAAGACTGTGTGCACATTGATCAAAATCTTGTGGAAATTATTCTTTGAGGTTTTGTTTACTCATTGATCTGGAGCTAAAACTGGAGGCTCATTTCTCAGAAAGGAAGTTAGGGGTGAGAGCTTACTGTCTATGAAGTGGTTAGTATTTTTTTGTCAGCTTGACACAAGCTAGAGTCATCTGAGATGAGGGAACCTCAGCTAAAAAATGCTTCTGTAAGACTGGCAAGCCTATGGGACATTTTCTTGATGAATGCAGGAGGGCTCAGCCTACTGTGGGCAGTGCCATCCCTATGCAGGTGATTGTTGGGTATAGAAGGAAGCAAAGAGAACAAGCCATGGGAACAAGCCAATAAAGAACATTCCTCTATAGCTTCTGCTTCAGTTTCTGCCTTGAGTTCTTACCCCGACTTTCCTCAGTGATATAGTGCACCTTGAAAGTCCTAAGAAGAAATAAACCCTTTACTTCCCAAGTTGCTTTTGGTCATGGTCTTTATTACAGTGATGGAAATTCTAAGAAAAGGTGTTTGCATTCAACAGTTGAATGACTGGACTCCTGAAAGGTTTTGTTTTAGACTCAAAACCCTATCATAGGTACANTTTTATCTTTTCCCTCAAGATTACCATGAAGGCAGAACTGGGAGCAGGGGGCAGCCCAGCAGCTTCTCCCTTATAACAAGACCTTGTGAGACAGAGATAAGGAAGGAATTCTCCATCCACAGATACAATGGCAGGGATGGAGACATTTGCAGGGAGGGGACCACTGAGTGCAGGCCGATACTTCAAGGACAACAGCTATATTTTAGGAGGCCCATATGATGCCAGGACTTTTTCAAAAGACAGCTCACAAGACAGTGGTGAGAGGAGGCTGGGACCACTTTAGCTTCAAATGCTCTCATACCTGGTCCCTCCAGGAAAACCCTGAGATGGGTCTCTATGGAAATAAGGTGAGCTGCACCCACATGAATGCAGAGGACTTTTCTCAGTTAATTCACAGGTGTACATGACTAATTTTAAACCACACATTGGCATTGTCACCCCATATTTCAAGGGAGAAAACCCATCCATAGATGCATGATTTCACAAGTCAGGTAACAGGTCAAAGACTCAACTGGGTCTCTAGCTCCCAGGACAAAAGCCGAGGTGACCTGTGTAAGGAGAGGGACAGGGGAAGCAGTGAGCTTCTTGACTATCAAATTATAATCCTCGATTATGAAGCTTCCAACTGGACTGAAGGGCTAGGGCATGCACCAATCTCTAAGCATGCACCACAGGCCAGAGTCAGCATAATAAAGAATATTCTATGTAGCCAGTTTCTTCCATGTTCAGGAATATTTCTTCTATCCTATGCAAAAAGCATTTTCTTAGTTCAGAATAACTAAGTATAATTCGGTACAGATTTAGAACATGTGGGCTGAGGGCTTAAAGTGACAATTGGTCTTAAAGTGTGATAATGACCAGAGTAAACTCTGGCACCAGAATTGGTTTGAAGCCTCCTCTGCCATTTATTTATTTACTTCATTCATTCATTCATTCATTCATTCATTCATTCATTCATTTCTTTACTCTCATAGAATAGAATATAGACTTGCAGATAAAACTTTAGGATACCCAGGTAGTTTTGACTATTCTATGAGTAGGATTTTTTTTTTAAAGTGTAAGTATGTCTCAATTAGACTGAATTTCAGATAAACAATGAGGGATTTTCTTCAGTGTAAGTCTGATTTACACAACATCCTTGGGAAAGACTTACCTGAAAAATGATCTATTTGCTGTTTATTTTAAATTCAACAATTAAGCAGGCATCGAGTATTTTACCCAGTAACTCTAACAGAATCCATTTTATCTGAAGACTGGGAAAGCAATGTATGATTCCCCATGTCTGTGGGGGAGGCAGGATGACACATGACTGGTCCCAGAGCTTCTAAAAATCTTTTCTTTAAGTGTTTTTTTTTTTTTCTCCCTGTGTGTGACTTGCCACCTTCACCTTGTGTTTATATAGGAGCTGATTGACCCTGGGGTGATTTATTTAAAAGGGGAGAGATGACAGGGTTCAAGTTACCCCCCCCTGTCCCCAGCTCCCCTTCCTCAGTTTCTTATTCTAGACAGACATTCGTTCCTCCCCTGCCCCCTCCTTCAGCCTCTTCCCTCCTTTTCTGTCACTTCTTGGTGCCTTGTCTCATGCTGTCTAGACCCTGTTTTATGGACTTGTCACCTTTCCTGGATTGTTTTTGTTTAGTCCCCTGTCTACTTGGCCAGCCGGCATTCTGACTTCTCTAAAAGCCTTTGTTCCCCATTCCCTGGGTCCCCTTCTTCAGTGCTTCCCACATGTGGGATTGTTTAGGCTCTGGTGATAAACGGCACAGACTAAGAGGTAAGGAAGCGCCACTCTCCCTGCTCAGTCCCGGCTGACGTTGGAACAAGAGCCAGGCTTGACTTCTGTTTAATGCTTAGTCCATTTGACGGTCATCTAAGTCAGCCCAGAGTGCTGGACACATTGGAGCAGCCAGATGTTAAGTCACAAGAGGAGAACCTAGCTCCAGATCCTACAGTGAACTTGAGAAATCTGGCTGAATGTTTGATGTCACCTANCTTCAACCCATGCAGAAGAAGGGGTAGATGGCAGATTTAAAGCAAAACAAAACAAAAACCTCCTGCTTCTCTGCTGCTCTGCCCTCATCCCCACCTCTTCCCTCTGTCCCCCTGTCCCCCTGCCCCCCTGCCTTCTGTTTTAGGATTTCTCTTGCTGTTTCTCCAACTGTGCCACCTTTCTGGTGGCAGATGTAACCTTAAGTCCTACTCTGACAGTCAGCAATGTTTCTGTTAGGGGTTGGGCACGTGGCTCAGTGGTAGAGTGCTCGATGAACTTGCACGGAATCTTGGGTTTGGCCCACACATAGTGCTGCATAAACCCGACATGGTGACAAAGGCTTTCATTCCCAGCACTGGAGAGGTAGAGACAAGAAAAGCAGGGGTTCAAGGTCATAGTCAGCTACATGACCAGTATGAGACAAGCCTGAGCTATGTGAGATCCTGTCTCAAAATAAAAGGATTGAAGATGCAGCTTAGTTGGTAGCACTGTTGCCTAGAAACACTTGTGTTAGCTACCTGCACCTTGATACCTTTTCCCTACATCTTCTTTCTCTTCCTTCCATTCCCTCGTGAGGAATGAGATGCTGGCTTCACTGGAGGAGTCCTGATTATGACTCCAGGGTGCTCACTTTCTTTTCCAGGGGTGTCCATTGGGCTTGTAAATGGTATTGGATCAGTGAGCCCATAATGAGACCCCTAAACCTAAACAGTGGAGGTCTGTGGGGACTTTCTTGTTCATAAAGCTTTGTCCCTGGGGAGGGATAGAGTCATTAGGTGTGCACTGTGTTTAATATTTGGTCATGACAGGAAGCAATCATTTTCTATTTTTATGGTGGCTTTGGAGTTTTTCGTCTTAAAGCAATTGTCTAATTCCCATCAGTGAGACCGAGAGTAAATGAACGAGACGATGAGGAAAGCCTCATAGGGTTTGGGTTGGGGTGAATCTTCCCTCATGCCTTTCCCTACCCCTGTGCCGTACCCACACTCTGATGGCTGACACTTGCCTACCAATGGGGGCTCCAATGTTTTCAAAGTTGATGCTGCCCTTGAAATAGTGGCTTCTCCATTTCTTGGCACTTATCTGCCCCCCCCCCCATTAAAATAGGTATTCTGAAGTATGATATTCATTCTAATGATACCAGACTTAATCCAGCATGAAAAACAAAGCCCCAAGTTGAGGCATGAGGCTTCCCTACCTCATAGAGATAGAGCTAACTTGGGCCTAGAAACTTCTGGAAGCTCAGGTGATGTAGAAAGCCAGGGTCCTTGAAGAACACAGGAGAAAGAACTGACAGGAAGTTGCGTAGAGCTAGGCGGACCAGGCTGGAATGCGGAGGCACTGGCAAGGCTATCTAGAAGTAGGCTTAGCTGTTCCAGCCGCATTTGTATGTGGACTGGAACCAACAGGTTACCCCAGAGGCCACAGGCCAACAGAACATCAAACTGAGGATGCTAACCTGTTCTGGCACTAGGATTTGAAGTTTCATTGTACCAAGATTCTCTGAAGTCAATTCTGAGGCCAACAAGTGGCTGACAACTCGTTTTGACTGAGACTTAGTCTGCCTGTGGAATATCTCAGTCTTTTCAGAATTCTCTCCCCTTCTAGGGAACTAAAAATGGGGCTTCTGAGACACATTCTCTGGGAAGTCACCATTTACCATTTGTTTTGGATTTTGCCAGCTGGGCAAAATTATCATGCCTGGGGCAGTGGGGTTAACTCTCAGCTGTCAATCAAATGTGATGACCTTGGGAAATAATACTGAGTGCTCCCTGGCATTTGATGCCTTAACTTGTTGCATATTAGAGGGTTCCAGGGAAACTTAGGAAACCTTGGCCTAGAGGCTGAAATCCTAACTCAGGAAGTCTGTAGAAGGATCTCTCCATGCTGACAGTCATGCATGCCTCTCCTCTGAAGGGCTGCATGCCGAAGGATGACAACCCTTTCCAGTGTTTCTGCTTCTTCACCACGAACTCTTAAATACATACCAGTGTGATGACTCAAGTACATTGAGAATCGAAGGAGAGGCTGCATTTCTGTTAGGAGGACTAAGAAGAAAACGAGGTACAGGGTTTACCCATCTTCAGTCTCTAAGCACACCGGAAGTGCTTCAGACCACACTTCCTGCCTTTCCTCACTGCACTTTCTTCTCTTTGTTGCCTGTCTTTCTCTCTACTCTTTTCTATTTTTTCATTCCCATTCATCGTATGCNGGGCTTTCCTGTCTCTACCGTCTGTCTTTCCCTCACGGAGTCACAGTGGACGCGTCTGAGAGCAGACGATGGACACGGTTAACCTTGCTGTCGTTCTTCTATTCCTCTCAATGGTTCGTGTGTTTGCTCCTGTGAAAGAATAAAGGAAGAAGAAGGAAAAAAAAAACCAACTTTCCCAACCTACGAGTTCCGTTGTTCCGATTCCCTAGGGAATCCTTGTTTGAATCTTTGCTGTAAGATTTTTTTCCCCCTCTCTATGATGTACCAAAGAAATAATTGCCTTATCGTTAACAAACAGAACCTGGCTCTTATCACCCCGCACCCCAGAGCCTTGGTGCGAAAGTTAGGCTGTGCCAAGTGCATGCATTAACCTGATACGCAAAACCCCCTTTCAAAGCCGGTCCTTGGAGGACGCTTATTGAGGGCGGTTTTTGTCGAGAGGTGGCACAGAAAACCACTTCTTACGGTGCTGGGTGCCAAAAGAGATTGGCTGGCGTTTACACCCCTTACAACAAAAAAGAGTGCATTTCTCTTTGAGGAACATTTTCAGATTGTTGTAATTGTCACTGGCAATGAGCGATCCTTGGAACTTGAGTCTTACTGTGGCCTCACTGGAGGTTTAACGCTTCCTTTGGCACAGGGGGATTTTGGGTTCTGTGGGTGAGCTGCGGCCTGTCTGTAAAAGCAAACGGATCATAAACAGGACTGGGTTTGACTGCCCACTTGGCCCTGTGAGAGGAGGTGACACGGCTTGGAACCCCAGGCTAGGCAGTCAGTGTGGACTCTGGGTTTGTTTTTGGAGCCACAGAGGCCTCCCCTGAGGGCTCATTTGAATCTGGTAATAGCCCCTTGGCTCTGACCTGTTTGTGTTGTGTTTTATAAAGAGCCGCCATCTTCCTCTGGAACCTGAATAGGNTGTGATGCCTTTCCCCCAGTAGATTGATGGTGTCATTTGTAGGAAAACCCATTGTGGAAGCTGGCCTCTTTCTGTTATGATCTATTGGATCAGTACAACCTCTGGTACCACTTGGATCTTTAAACAAGGTAGACCACAGGTAGACACGTGTGCTTCAGGGTCAGCTTGAACAATTTTTTTCCCCTATTGCGACTTTTTTGTTAACACAAAATAAATAAATAAATAAAGCCCACAGCAAAACCTAAAAAAGATATATAATGTTCCAGATATGACAGCAAACTCTCCAAAGATCCTCAGGGAAGCTTTTGTTTGGGGTGGGAGAGATCTTTCGCTGAAGCGTTTCCCAGCATTCCTTCCAAACATCTGGCTCTCTCATTTTCTCTCTGACTTCTGTGTCTTAAAAAAAAAATAACTCCACTACTGTCATTATTTTTTATTATTTTTAACCATTTCACTAAATGTGCTGAATGGTGATCTCACATGACATCTTGTCTAAAACTTGTGTGACCTTCAGAAGTGATGACCTTAACCAGTTTTTACTGGCAAGTGTCCTGACTTTATTACTCAAGAGACGGTTTATTTTTGTTCCTGAGAGGGGGAGAGAGAGAGAGAGAGAGAGAGAGAGAGAGAGAGAGAGAGAGAGAGAGAGAGGGGAGAGAGAGAGAGAGAGCGCTTTTCTTGAGATCAAAGAAAGGAGTGAAGGAGTGAGGAGGCTCATCAACCTATTTTGATGCTGGAGCAAACATTTTCTCCTTCTCCACCCAGTTTTCTTATTATTCCCAACATCCTTATAAATAAACAAGGTGAACCTAGCCATACCTCCTATAGCCATGTCTCCTTCTGAAAGCAACTGGGTCCTTTTCTGTTTCAGTTTAAAATTGTCTAGTGGAACTATTGAGTTCTAAAGGCCAACATGACTAAATGGGAAACAGGGATGGGTGGATGAAACTAGGAGAATGCTCTAGGGTCTAGCTTCCCTGGACATAGGTCTGAATTAGAAGGACCAACTTGGCTGCTAGTTATCCGATGGACACTTACCACCCCTGGTCCCTATCAGTAAATAAATCAGCAGGCTGAGTAGCGTGTATTTGGTGCACACTGGGTAAACAGGCTCCCAAGTGGGATGAGTATAAATACATTGCTGCTCTTAGCTGGGGTTCGGGGAGGACATAGAAGACTAGATAGTAGCTGGGCTGCCTCCCTCCTCCTGCACTTAAAGGCCAGTTTTGGTTTTCTGGAATTACAAATCTCAAAGACCTTCCACCATCAGGAAAAAAGAAAGCACATTCTGATGTAGCCTTTGACCTGGAAATGGAATAATTCCCTTCTAGNTGTGTTGGGAAGACTATTAGTGCTGCGATGTGGGGCATCTCTTTTGGTATAGTCCAGTGAGGCTAGAGAATGAGGTGTCCTTTGATGGCAGAGGTCTGGAAGGCACTGTAGTATAGATAGGGCGCATGTCAACCCAGCGCTAGGAACTGCTGTCTACCACTGGCAGACATCCACCTGTTGTCACTGGCCCAGGGTCTCTCTTCTCCAGGGTCCCACGGGTGGAGGATTTGCCATGCGCACATAGGTCTGTGATGAGCTCGGCCAAGGGCTTGACCAAGTAAAGCTTTAGAGGTAGCTCCTTCCCTGGTATGCTGGACCAAGGAGGGAATCTCCTTTCTATTTATAGTTAAATATTTGGCTTGATTAAGTACCAACACATCACTTTGTGGTAAGAATGGTTGCTTTATCAGTGACAGGCTCAGATTTATTCTTCATGTTACTTCCTGCCCCTCAACCCTACCCTGTATCTTTGCTGGCACATGACCCTAAGTTATTGAAGGCTGGTGACTCTATTGAGTTGGTTGCCTAATCAACTGTTTCATCAGCCCAAAATATGTAGGAAGTACCCGGGAAGGCTAGGGCTACAGCTCTGCTGTGAGGCAGGAAACGTGAGCTTCTGGCTAAGGGTGGGAGGGCAGGGTTCTGGGCTGACAGAGGGAAGCAGCTAAGGGTGTGTGTGTGTGTGTGTGTGTGTGTGTGTGTGTGTGTACCAGTTTAGAGGCCAATGGACTATCTTGGTAGGACATGGGGCTTGTGTACTAGGCAAACTGGACGGTGACCCTAAGGGAACAATCTGTGTCCACTTGCTCAGTACAGGGACCGCAAGTATGCACTGCCATGCTTAGCTTTTTACATGGTTACTGGGGATCAAACTCAGGTTCTCAGGCTCACATGGCAAGCATTCACTCTACTTACTGAACTATCTCCCCAACCCCACATGTTCTGAATCCTATCCAGAGTTATCTGGGCTTTTAAGGGCTCTTAAGACACCTCACATACTTCTGAGGCTCCAATTTACTCATTAGTCCTGGGAGCTTCGTTGATATTGTTGCTGAATTATTTTTCTTCTGTGGTCAGTTTTATTTTTTTGACCCACCCAATCACAAAACAGAGGTCAGGGCGGCATGACCTTTCCCTGGTGGAATGGACTGCTCGAGGAGTCACATGGCCAAGTTTGTATCGGGGGTCCACATTTGTTTCTTCCACTCTTTTAATCAGAATGCTCATTTAATTCTGTGCCAGCACCTGTTCAGCAATTAACACCCTCCGATTTGCATCTTACCCTGACATTTGCTATCTTTCCAATTAGTTTTTATATCAGTATAATTAGGTAGGGTTATTACAGTGCGTCAAGCAGGGTCATGGTTATTCCCAAGCCTTTAAGCGCTTTCCCAGATTTGTTTAGGGAAGCCACTAAGGGCAAACAGTGATTAGGATCACTGTTTTTCTTCTTCATTCAGATCAGGAGAAAACTGTTTCCCCATGTGGCTCATGAAAGATCAGGGAAATATGTCAACCTATAGGAATTAGTATTATGTAGTTCATGACTTTTGGGCAAATTTACAGAGGATTATAAACAAGGTGCATTAGGTGGCTATACCGCACGCGTTTCCTAAGCAGGGGCCGAGGCAAGGTCCTCCCTTCACCCGCTTTGGGCATCAGGGGCAAGGGCAGAAGGAAAATGTCAGGGCAAATNGAAACTTCTGAAGTCAAGTTGTCAATGCGTGCATGCATAGNCTTGCAGGGAGGATGTGGAGAGAGGGAGAGACATTCTTTTTCCCTAATCATGCAAGGGGATTAAGAAAGGACAATTCNAAAACTCATCTAGTTTCTCTATTTTGGCTTCAGCTTGATTTTGTAATTTTTAAAATCCACTTTGAGGGTATGGAAGAAACCAACCCCAAAATGTCTACGAATAAAAAGTCAAGTTAGGGGTGGAGGCTTTGATGGAGCCATTGGTGCTTCTACTAATNAGANTCTGGATACTGACCAATGCTTGGTACTCTCTGTAGGCAACTCATAATATAGGTTGGAGGGAATGTGCAGNATGGAAGCTCAGATTTAAATTACATTACATCTAGTAACACATTGCCCTATGATATCTCAAAATGTGTACGGTATTTCTCCATATATGTCAATATCAAATTCCTAGACTATTCTCATGAGTATATGTATATAGGTCTTACTTAATTGTGTAGGTCGAATTCCATTTCACACCACACTGAAGTTTTGGAATTTTCAGAGTTGCTAATCATTGGAAACAGTTGAGAACTTTGCAATCTTTTGGACAAGCATATGTTTGGGGGACCTGTCTTCCATTTCCGGGGCTCAAAGGCAAGAGGCTGATGAATCTGGAGATGTCATAGCTATATCGGAGACTGAGTCTGCTACAGTTTGTTGGAGAAACAATGTCATGATTGATGGGGGATGTAATAATGCCACAGTCCTTGGGGAGAGAATTTTACACTGTCTGATTTCGTATCGACAAGATTTTCTTTTACCTGCAATTCAGGATTGCATAGTCTCATCTTGTAGTAGCTTGCCTTGNTGTTTTTTATAGTGAGTAGAAATGTGATTTTAGGTAGCACTTATCAGAAAATCCAGGGACTCAAACTGGTCTTGAATGGAACACATCTGTTTATTATTTGAGTGTGTGTGGGTGTCGGAAGTGAGACATCCAAGTTCTGACTGGGATTGCTCTGCAGCTTTTAGCACTGAGAACGACAGGAAAGTGAGTAGTTGGTTGGAGAGGAAGAGGGATGTTAGACCCACATGACACAGCAGATGCTGCTTCCCCACCAACTTGATGTTTCTTCCTTGATGTTTAACAAAGCATAGACATTCAGCAGATATCACCTACAGCAGTGTTAAAACCCTCGGGCAAGCCAACAAGGGCTCACAGGGGCAAAGTGGGTGAGAGAAGAAACAGAAAAAGATGTGGTAAAATGTAGTCTGGTCTGGGAGAGAAATGAAGAGAAATACAGCTATCTTTCCTTCCACTCTAACTGCATTGGTGAAAGCAAACAGAAAATCTCATTAGTTAATTTGAGTTTACTGTGTAACTGGGACAGTGTGTTTTGGTGTGATGTATTAGCCCAGTATCTTTTGAGTCTCTGTTTCAACACCACTTCAGTGACATACCTACTAATCCAGGGCTTCCCAACCCCCTTCCTGACTTAACATTTTCAACACTTAAAAAATTATTTTTAATCACGTGTATGTATGTGTGTCTGTGTGTGGGTATATGCATATGAGTGCAGTGCCCTCAGAGGCCAGAGGCATCGGATCCTCTGGAGCCGGAGTTACAGGGGTTATAAACCACCAGATATGGGCGCTGGGAGCTGAATGTGGGTCCTCTGGAAGAGCAGTAAGTGCTCTTAACTAATGAGTCTTGTCTCTGGCTTCCCTTATGTTTGTCTGTCTGTCTTTCTGTCT
>LZPO01017334.1:406486-426676 GCA_001675575.1 Neotoma lepida
ACCAACTAATATGCATAATATTTTACTAACTTACTCATTGTCTGTTTTCCCTCCCTGACTCTCACTACTAAGCTATGAGAGGACAGTGACTCTGGCTTGTCCTGGACATCTAGAATAATGTCTTTCACACAGCATAGGTATTAGTGACATTTGCATAATGAGTAAATAACAAAAGACCATTACCATGGAGCACTATTTCTCAGCAAAAGTCGGAGGCACAGGGCTACTCTGAGATCACACAGCTTGCTGTAGCCAGGAGGCAAGGACATTTCTTCTCATCTTACGCTTCATGAGCAACACTTGTCAGGAATCTGGCAAGCACTCCAAATGTGGAAAATGTCTCAAAGACATAGTGTACATAGGGACATAGGTCAGGGACAGAGAGGGTAGCTACGCCCATTGGTGGAAATGTCACAACCTTGTCTTCTGACTTTTGGACCATCCTTCATCCTAGTAGAGTTCAACTGGGAACGGAAACATGGTAGGAAAGGGGCTTGTGTTACATGAGAAGCACAGTGCTAGGAGGAGAGAATGGATAGAGAGGAGAGGAGAGGAGAGGAAGTGAGGGGAGGGGAGAGAGAGAGAGAGAGAGAGAGAGAGAGAGAGAGAGAGAGAGAGAGAGAGAGAGCGCACAGTAAGTATCAAACACTTTTTGCTGTTTTTGAGACAGATTCATGTAGCCCAGGGTAGCCTCAAAACTCACTATATAGCCAAGGATGACTTTGAATATTTTTGATTCTCCTGTCTCCACTGAGTGCTGGGATTTGTAAGCAAGCACCACCATACCTGGCTTATGCAGGGCTAGGGATGGAACGGAGGACTTCGCACATACTAGGCAAGNACTCTGCCTGCTTGCAGAGCTACACCCCCAATCCTCAGACTTCTAATTTAAAGATTAAGACAGTTTCCCAGGTATTTGCGGTTAGTTATCTCTGGCTACATTTTACTTTGTATTGCTTCAAATCTCTATTTTCATATACATGAAAATATAATTACTGTAATGTTCCTAGCAAGACCGATGTCAATTTTAGCACACATTTATATTTACCAAAACCAGGGCAGCTTTACACAGAAAGGAAGTTTGGGAGTTGGTCTGTGGCTTCTCCTTTCTCCATCCCAACCCCTGCCTACCTTTAACTTCAAGTACAAAATTAAAGTCCCATTCCTTTAACCAGAATCAGTGACCCAAGACCTCTAGGAAAATGATATGCTTGCAAAGATGTGGAAGAAGCAGAAAAATAAACAGGCTCCAAGTTCCCTGTCCAGTCCTGGACTCCAGCTTGTAAAGGTGATGAAGTTGCTTTCTTCACTCGCTCCCGAGGCTTTAGCTCCCTGGGGTTCCCTCTGCAAAGTTCCCACAGTAAGGTGAGATAGAGTGACCCCCCTGAGGACAGGGCTCTGAGAGTGACCCTTGCCTAGGCATCTGTTTATCATTGATGCCACAAAGCTTCTGGCCACACATATGTGCCAGAAATAGGATAACACATAACTTTAAGAAACAAAACAAAACCCGCCACCCAAACTCCTAACAAATGTTATTCTCTTTCAAAGATTGCTACCGTGCTTGGAGGCTCCTACCAGGGCAGGACACAAACTGAACTAGGTTCTGGCAGGGGTCCTTTGATGGATGGTACTGTCCCATGCATTCTCATGTCTCCGTTTATTAAAGACTTGCTGGGAGGGTGAACATTGTGTTAGTAGATGCCTCTGTCTTTGGCATTGCTCCATNTGACATTAAGAAGAGGAATATCAGATTATGTTTTTTCCAGGTTTATTTATTTATTATTAATATTTATCATTGCCAATGTTCAAGAATTCAAATGGTGAGAAGTAATCCGGAGAGATGTATTTATGGAAACTATTATAGATAAGGACAGCATTTAAGGACCGGCTGCCTGTCAGTCTGTCTGTCTATCCTTCCCTCCTTCCTTTGGTGGGTATTTACATGAACATGCTCACATAGATACATATGCAAGATACATAGAGAGCAAAGCCGACAGGCTAATTTTATGCATGGACCCATAGGCACGTGGAAGTTTCTGGAACGTGCAGGTAAAGAGCAGCCCACTGATGCCTACTTGAGTCCACAGCGGATGCTTCTGACATCTCTGCCGGCATCAGGGAGTGTTCTCAGCAGTGCTGTGCCCTAGGATACAGAGAAGGCATTCCAGGATGTCATAAATAAATAAATAACATTTGCCGTTGTTTATAAATCAATTAATTTGTAAGTTGAAAGGTCACGCAAAATATTTAGAGCTCTCGGAGGCAGGCAGCCCTCAAGCTGCACCACGGCGGCCCGGCAGCAGCTGTCAGAATCCTGCTCCCTCTCCTGCACTCGGTCCCACGTCGCTGGGTATTTTCTACTGGGAACGGGTGACCGCTTGATTAGTCGCTACTGGGTTTTGTTCAAGGGAGGGCTCTGCATGGCTGCATTTTAACACCTTCTCCACTAAGCAGGAGGCCAGCACAGGGTGCTAAATTCCTGTCTGTGGCTGTCTGTGAAATAAATCTGTGTTGTGCCGTTCCAAGCTGTCAGCAGTGGTTCGCCCTGATGGGCCCCTGAAAGAAGTTTCCTTTTGGTCTGTGAAACAGTGAGCAGCCACTAGGGAGCTGTCTTTAGCTCAGATTTCAGAGTTAGCTCATTAGACCAATAACAGTGGGCAACTCTCTAAAACGTAGTCGCAAAGTTATATTAGAAGAAGAGGGGAAAATCGCCACAGCCATACAGTGCCAATATTTGGTTTCCCTTCCTCCACAGCCTCCACTGGAGACAGGGGGGCTTAATGACGTTAGGCTCCCTTTTCTTCTGGGTCTCCCCACTTCTTTTTTTCTGATGTGCAGCCTATCTCTGAGACGAGTTTATTTGTAGATAAAGTCTCTTTCCGTGTCCTGGCTAGGCAGTATCTCTGATCCATTTTCTCCATTTCTCCTTAATGGGAGTCTCAGCCAACAGTATCTGCAGTCGAGGGCGTCCAATAAGATGATTATTCCATGTTCTGGCTTTTCTTCTTGTTCTTCAAATGCATGTTTTCCCTCTTGGCTTAGGAAGTCAGCAATCCCCACAGATATTTATGTGAAATTCATGAAATGAAGCCAGTAACTAAATTTCTGAGTGGGGTGTTTCCCTGTAAACCAATTTGGTTCTCTTCTCCATACTTAACTAGTTTAGCCCGTTGATTTTCAAACATTTTTGAATTTCTACTCCTCTCAGCCACAACTATTATGGGCATCATCACCAGACTGTACAAGATACCTCATGGATATTATTTGTAAAGAATCTTGGAAACTTTTAATTTAGGGGGCAGTTAGTGTCTCTCAGACAACCACAGCTGGCAGAAACAGCACCCAGGAATATCAGTATCCAGGCAGCCAGTGTTTCACATTGCTTAGTTCCTGATCTAGCAATGCCTACCATTGACACAATTATTTCTGTGTTAAAGGCTTTAAAATAAAATTTAAAAATCTATTTTTTTTGGCTGATGGATACTAAGTATGTGCTTTGTGTTTTCTTTCTGCCGCCCATGGTTATTTATCACTGTGACCTGTGATCTGATTTGTGTCTGGCAATGCTAGTTTTACGGTTCCGAATAGATCTGCCTGAAGAATTCCCTGGTGCTCTCTTCTACAGCACACTGAATACATTCAGACTTGGCTTCAGCTCAAAGGTGATTCTATTCTTTGTGGGGAAAAAAACCCCCCAAAACAAAAACCCACAACTTGGGCAAACTATGTTGAGCCATTGTGAAGAATTCAAGGAACAGGAAAGAAAGAGCAAAGAGCTTTTTTTCTTTTTTTATGACAAATTCAAACTCCCATTTCATTTTTTTTTTCTTCCTTCTTTTGCTTTCACTCACGGATAACTTAAAAATGGCTCAACTTGAAATTTTCCATGTGTCCAGGGAAAGCTCCTGGGACTACTGAGGATATGTAGGCAGGAAGCACTTCAGAGTATGTAAGCAATCCAAAAATTGTTTTCAGTTTTTAAGTATGCTATATTAAAAAAAAATCACAAGCATTTTGGCNTAAAAGCTTTGGATCTACAACTTCATCCACATATACTATGTGCTGTCGTTTTTAATTTTTCTCACTTTTAATTGATTTCGGGGGAGGTTGAAAAATCCAACCAAGACTAGCTTGGTTATTCTCGGGGTGNCCAATAAACCATGCGTTTCCATATAGAGTAACTCCCCATACTCTTTCCAGTTCAGTTTCTAAGAAAACAAATAAATGTCCAGGATGGGAAGAGCAGAGCTGATAAAATGCTGCGGATTCAACACTGGTGTTAAAATTTCATACACTTAGGGAAAAAATAGCAATTCTCGATTCATAGCCTAATCATACGTACTTGATTTTTAAACAAGCTGTTTGTCTATGAATTCATTTATCTCAATGTTTTGCTGGTTAACATGTAGGCTGATGGGCTGGATGCCCCCGTGAGGTCCCNGGTTGCCCTGGTCTATCTCACAGTAGCACCAGCCGACTGGCTTTTTGCTCTTGATCAGTTGCCGGAACATAAATTTAATGGCCATGGAACATGACCTTTCTAGATCTTTCTCAGCTGACACTTTCACGACGGTAAAACGGTAAAGGCAGAGCATGTTTTGCAGTGTTGTTACTCAAATGCAGAAAGGAAAGGGTGTGAAGTGGTCCAGGAACCAGAAGGAGGAAATGCATGCATGGCCATGGTAGGGACCTCGTGATTTTCCACAGAGTTCTTGAGCTTATAAACTAGGAGAGGAGCGTATGTTGTAAATACTACTTGGTAAAAATAGACCTGCAGCCGGGTGTCACTTCAGTCCATCTTGTATGCCATTGGTGAAAGCTAATATTGACCTCAAAGATCTCCCAGGCCCTGCTGGTCATGATGATTACATTGGAATTTGGGACAGAGTGTCCCAAGTGCATTCAAATATTAGCCTCTGTGAACAGCCCAAATGTAGGACGTTTGCAACTGTTTCACGTGGAAACTATTCGGCCATGTCTTCCTTTGCAGGGAAAACTGCTGCGATATCTGGTAAGATTATTATTATTATTATTATTATTATTATTATTATTATTATTATTTTAGGGAGACCTGAGATGTCTCTTTTCCAAATTATACAAGGCTGGGCTTGGGTGTGTAGTCAGGAGCTGCTTTCTCCATGGTGTGTGTGTGTGTGTGTGTGTGTGTGTGTGTGTGTGCACTTGCAAAAGCTGCAAGTGTATGGGAAAGTGATGATTTTTTTTTAGGGGTCCAAGATCTAAGTGAGATCCAGGGTCCCAGTACAATCCCAGTATTGGGCCCAGCTCCCACTCTGTGGCTCCATGGTGTGGTGTCCTACTGTGTCTTAGGCTTTTCTGGAGTCCCAGGCTGACCTTCTCACAGCACACTAGACTTGTTTTCCTGTTTGCTCATGTTTCAGTTGCCAGCCATCTCTTGACAACACTTGCTTTGCGTTTATAAACATTTTAAACTTTTTACAAATGAGCTCAGGATTAGTTGTCAACAGACAACTCCGAGGAAGTGGAGAACAAATGTTATCCCATGGTATAGGAATACGGAGAGAAGCAAATCCTATCTCTGGTTTCCCATAGGAACTGATAGGAAAGTGAGTCGCTGTTTCTGAACAGAGGCTGTCAGAGACCACAAGGGTATGTATGCCCTGGGCTTCATTCAAGGTCATGGAGTGAGGCAAAGCAGAAGCCTGGACACAGCCTGGTGACTTCTCTACTCACCACCGCTCTCACCCCCTGCTCTGTTTGCTCCAATAACACATCAGAGCTGAGGCACGAGAGATGGAGCTCAGTGGAGAAGATACGTGCCTCGCATGTGCAGAGCCCTGGCTTCTATCCCTAACATCAAATGAAACTGAGTGTGCTAGTGCACGCCTGGCACCACAGCACCCAGAATGTAGAGAGGATACCAAAAGTTCAAGGTTATCCTCAGCTATGTAGTGAGTTCAAGGTCAACCTGGGCTACGTGAGACCCTATCTCAAAAATAAACAATAAGATGAAATATTAAGATGTATGGGAGGAGAAGTATCTAGATCATGGGAGAAACCTTCTCTGAAGAGGCAGGGTTCCAAAGAGCTTGGAGAGGCCACAGATCTCTCTGATATTTCACTCCTGGTAGAGACTATTTCTTAAGGCAATCAGTGTCTTTGTATTATGGTGCCTACAGGAACCTGCTATTTCAGGGGAACAAGAAGGACATATTCATCTGTCTTATGAGGAACCACGCATCCCCTCTCATGTTCAGGTGAAGAGACAGGGACTTTCTGATAGTAGCAACATCAGATTGGGGAGAGAAAAGTGTACACCTCATGGATCTTGCATTGCTCCCTCTGCAGAGTCCCATGACCTCCAAAGGGGAAATGAAATGATTGGTTCTGTGGAGGACACGATGCAGAAGTTAGAATTCTCCTAATCTCTTAGAACTGGGGGAGTGGGGACTTGGCAGTATGCCCTGTTTGTTCCACAGATGCCAACATCAGCCTTGCTAGTGGGCTTCTGAGTTTTGTGTTTAAGAACTCCTGCTGAGCACTGGCAAGGAGCTGGGATCACAGACTGCGATGAATTAACGGGCAGTGTGTTTTTCCCATCAGAAAATCTATGGGAGGTTGACCAGTTGAGCATAGCCCATAGGGAGTAATGCAACAGGAAAACTCCTGCTTTGGCAAAGGTGCTTAGTCCATTGTTTCTCCTGGAGGATAGCAAAGGCCTGAGTAACCTAGACACTGCACAGGATGATGGATAAGCACATGGCTAAGCAGGGATAGATGCACTTTTATTCAGCGACATTGAAGAGTCATGGAAACCATGCATGGTGGCCCATGTCTACAACCCTAGAACTCATGAGGTCACAGCAGGAGGATCAAATTTTGAGGCCAGCCTGGGCTACATAGTGATACCCTGTCTCAATCAAGTGAACGCAAACCAAACCAAATCAGAATTATTGAGGCTGTCTATAAGCATGGAAAATATTTAGTGAAAAAATAATTATAGAGTGTGTTGCTACAGGATTGGGTGTCTTTTATTCAAACTGCACAGGACCTAGGAATGTTTCAGATTTCAGAGTGTTTTAGATCATGGGATATTTGTGCAGATTTTACTCAGTCGCGTGTTCCTAAGCTGAAGATCAAAACTGGGAGATGACCCGTACCCCAAGAGCACTCAATGGTGTGTCAGGCTATCGCTAAAAATAGTTTTAGGTTTTGGAGCGTTATNGGTTTCAGATTTGTGGATTTGGGATGTTCAGTCTGTACTGGAAAACAGCGACTGCATATGGGTGTGCAGGAGACCGAGGACATAAATCAATCTATGCGCTGTGATGATGAGATGACAGCATCTGATGATCTGTCACCCCACTTCAAAGTCTTAGAGAAGTCTGCCTCACCTCCGTAGGGGTGTAGGGGTGGGATTTATGTGTAGGTAGGTGAGTGTGTACATGTGTAGAGACAACCTAGGGTGCCTTCACCTTCTACCTTATTTAATTTAAGACAGCATCTTCAGACCTGCAGGGGTTTTTCTCACTCCCCCCCCTTCTCCTCATAGGAGCACTGCGCTAACAGACATGTGTGCTATAACTTTGTCTTGATATTATGTGGCTTCGGGGGACTTGAACTCAGGTCCTCAGGCTTGCACACCAAGCACATTACCACCGAGCCGTCTCCCACTCCAGCATGTTTTAACTTTTTATTCCTACTCTGGGTTTGTCTTGGGCCAAGAATGCTTAACTCTTTGGGAAACGTGAGTATTCTGAAGAAAGAAAAATTTTCATTGTGTTGGGGGGAGAAATTGAAATGTCAGTGGAAACATACCTGATGGAGGCCCCGNTCATTTTAAAATGGTAACTAAACTGTAACTACTTTGTCAAGGAGTTGTGCTCTGGAGTAACTGCTTCAAAGCAGGANTCCTTCCTGGTAGCTTTTCCCACCAAAACAAAACAAACCAAACCACAAAACCAAACCAAACCAAACCCCATACATTAAGAAAACACACCACATTCTCTCGTAATAGAGTTGTTGCTGTGGACATCACTATAGAAAACACGTGCATAAAGAGCAGCCCAGCTGTTCCTGCCATCCATGGAGCCCTGTTGCAGTGCTGCACAGGACTTGAGAGAAGAAGAGAAAGGCGTGCACTTTGTCTGGTTTCTGCTACTGAACTTGTGTTTTGGGGCAGGTGGTTCTTCTCTGCACCTCAATTATAATCTTCATGTCTCTTGTCTACCTCAGAGGAATACTGCCAGCCTCAGAGGACTATTGTGTACGGATCCCATTATTCTAGATAAACAAAGAGCTTTGCGATAATTCTGTTTGCTCTTTACAAAGTCCCTGTATTTTGGGATGAGGTGACACTCATTTGAACTACAATATTCATTTCATAGCTCTAGTTATGAAGTTACCATTTAGGATGGCAGCAGTTTAGGAGGTTGTGGTTTAAAAAAAAAGATGTTTAGGAGGAATAGTTTTGTAGACAACATTCTATTGGAGACCACTTTGATTCTAGCCTTACCTCAAGTTCAAGCAAAAATTTCCCCAAGTACAAATTAGCAGTTGGGCATTAACACAGATCATGCTAACCTTTTTCTAGCCTCTTTATTTTTTCTCACAGTAATTGTATCAAATATAACTAGTTTAGAAATCACTGATTCCAGGAAAAGCCAGTATGTAAAGGATTTCTGCTTTAAGAAAGGGTCTCATTCTGTAGTTCAGAATGGCTTTGAACTTGATATGAGACCCAAGGCTAGCCTGGAACTTGTCATCCTCCTGCCTCTGCCTTTTAAATTGGGATTGTAGTCATATGTCACCATGCCTGGCTGGAATCATAATGGTAACACACAACTTGTGGCTTTTATTTGAAGTGTTTTTTTAAATCAATTTTTAGGAAACATGTCAGTGTGTCATAGGGCCATTGGACATGGGGGAAAATACTATTTCAGCTACTAAATGCTGCTTAGCCTTGGCACAGTGGGAAGAAAATATCTCTCCTAATGAGATGGAAAACACAGAGGAGGGTGTTTCAGAGACAAAGACCTTTGGTACACATGGCTCCCAGTCCCCCGAGAGCACCAGCACTTGCTGGCAAGAGAGAGCGCTTGGGTTAATCTCTAATTGTTCTCCTGATGCTTCATGAGAGAGATGGTTTTTCAGGCAAAGATGTCATGGTTCAGATCAGGAAATTCAAGAGCTAGTGATGGGGAGGTTCAGTAGCCTTTGCCCTGCTTGGCTGGGGCTTCTACCATANCTGGCTGTATGTACCGGGTGTTGTTTGTCTATCTGCCATGACAGCGTGGTGTTCTCAGAGACGCTTGGGGTGGACTTGAAGGCTTCTCAACCAAGCTGTCCCAAACACTGGGAGGATGCTTCTCCAAGTGCTCTCTGGAGCNAGAGGGAAGGTCCTCCTCCTCTAGGGGCTCTCCACAAAAACTGTGGCAGGCTCCACCCTCTTGATAGGGGGTCTCCTCCCTGAGCACATTGAGCTTTTATTTTTTTTTTTGAAATGCACGAAGTAGCAGTAAATAACATGCCATCTTCTCCTTCCTGGAGATGGTTGGGAGAACCATATAAAGAGAGTCATAGGAGAAATTCTGAAAATCCTAGCTCTCAGAAAATGACTCAGCTGTATCCATGANCCAGAGCAAGGGAAGAAGTTGGTGAGACCTTGGGGTCCTTTTCCTAAGGGCTCTAACTCTGCCACCCCAATGCTCAAGTTAAACTGCATCACTTAGATGTGATGGCCGGCCTTATTCAAATATTCCCAAATACAAAGGTTCCCAGAGTTCCGAGACTTCCAGGCCAGGAGGACAGAAGCAACTCAGAATCGTCTCTCCGGGTGCAGTTGGGATCAGGACCCCGCCCTGCTCCACCCACAACCAGCCAGTTGATTAGTCTATTCTCAGGATTTCCTATTTGCAAAACCAACCATGGCTGAGGCCCTCAGATGAGNGCAGCCTGTGAACTGTATGGAACCACTCGCTCATCTGCCCCACACTGGCTATGCCTCACACGTTGGCTTCCAGATTTGAGTCGGGTAACCACGAGCCGCTGCACTGACTGTAGAAGATGTTCTGCACCCAAGGGGAGAGGCGCAGCCGGGAAGAATAGAGCCCATTATTACCCTCATTATTTATTTCTCACCCAGCACTGCAGAGCCTGCGAGGAAAAGGAGTCTAATTCCCTTCGCATTTCAATCCTGCAATATTTACTCCAAGCCAGAGCCTCTGACTGTTAATATTCTCTCTGAGGAGCAGGGCTGGCTTTGAGGCCCGGGCCGTGGGGACATAGAACACAAAGGGCAGAGGAGAGAGAGAAGTGGTCAAGGCCTGAGCCTTCCTGGAGAACTGGGCTGTGGTAATTTACATACCTCTCCGTTATAACGTGCAGCACATGTGCACGCTACAAAAGGCTCTCGGTAGNCTGGCGCTGTCTGCCTCGCAGTGGGCCTGCTGGGCACGTGTCAGCACTGTTAACAATGACAAAATAGGAGTTCATCAATAACTCCCCCCNACACCTGTATCCAAGAAGAGAGAGTCAAAATCAAGTGCAGCTCCCCATACAACCTGAACCTCTGCACGGATCTGCCCAGCTTCAGCCTTAGACACAGGACCAGAGATCANCCCCACAGTGGGATCCTGGCTCAGGCTGGGCCTTCCATTCAGCAGGCAGGCAGATGGACCAGGAGCCTCTTTTTTCCTCTCTTTTAAAACAACTTCCTTCTCTTTATCTCTGCTTATACCAGGTGATCCAGTGCTCCCTCTGATTATGATGTCCCCTAAAGGGGAGTGGTCTTATTTTTNATAGTGTTTGCACCATGTTTATCTACTACTGTTCCCATTTCTGGTGGTCTCAAGTGCATCCATTTGCATGACACCAGCAGGAACTGGATGCTGACTGGGGGAGTGGGCATGGGCACGAAAAATAAGTCGTTTTCTTTTTTCTTTGGAGTTAGTGTCTTAANTANCTCAGGCTGGCCCTGAACAAACCCTGTAGCCTTGGATCACCTAGCTATTCTGATCCTCCTGCCTCCACTTCTCAAGGGCTGGGATTATAGGCATGCTCCATCATGCCTGCAGCGGTAGGGATTGAACCCAGGGCTTTACTTTACCAACTGAGCCACACCCCAGCTCTGATCAGTTCTTTAAAAATTTTTTTATTACATTTATTTATTTATTAATTTAGGGGTGCTTCATATGTCACATCGAGCAAGTGTGGAAGTCAGAGGACAACTTGTGGAAGTTGGATCTCTCCTTCCACGGTGTGGTGTCCTAAGGAATTGAATTCAGGTCAGAAGGCTCGGCGGCAAGCATCTTCACCAATGAGCTATCTCACTGGCCCAGGATCAGTCCCTCTCCTCCTATATAGCTAAGCTTAATACTTAAAAAAATGTGTGTTCCATGTCTAACAGTGAAGGTAAGCCCCCCCCCCCATAAAATCAACCACTAATAATGTGTGGTAAATAATTAGAGATCTATCCAACTAGATTGTTGATAGACATTTCCATTGGCCTTATTTCTTCTCTCATATATCCATACTCTTTCTTTTCTCCAAATATTTTTGAAAGGTTAGAGCCAGCCTTACAAGCCATGGCCTGTGTGTTCCTTCCCTCCCTTTGCCGGCCTGAATGGAGAGCTTGTTGGAAGTGTACCCTTACAAGGTCTGGCTTGTAAGCCCCGGCACCCAGTGGGGCACATGCATCAGGTACTATTCGGGCTGTGGCTCAGTGTCCTTTTCAGCTCCACTGGATGCCATATGGTTGCTTCTCATTCTAGAAATTATGTCCAGAGATAGCATTCTATCTGAAGTAAATGCTGGTGGTTAGTGGTTAGGGTTGAGATGTCATTTCAGACTTCCCATCTTATTTTGAATTTGTCCCTCATTTCCCGCTGTGTAACCAACGGTGGCCTAACCGTAGAATATTGATTTTTCTTTATTTATTGAACCAACCCCCAGCTGGCATTTTTACAGTTGGATCTTGCCTGTTGATTGTTTTTGGCTAAAGAACAAATGCCTGGCTAATGTCCATGGGGAAGAGCAATTTGCAAATTTCTTTTATCCTTTTGTTGGTATTTTTGTTGCAAAGGCTCAAGGTTAGTTTGCTCATCTAACGCTTTTTCCCTCAATCCCGGGTGTTTTCTCGCCACAGTGTCATCTGGGCCTGACTCCCTGGTGTGACANTCAAGATTGCTGGAACACACACATCCTTATGAAATACTAACAGTTCCATTTATTAGGGGTTAAGAACCAAGGTACAGCCAGTTGATTAAAGGAACAAATGAATAGTACATTTATTTATGTGTCAATAGAGGCTAGTTATTGAGTTTGCCTTATTTTTCTCATACCCTATGCTCTCTCTGCTGGTACACACTGCTGCCTCTGGCTTTCTGGCTCTAAGAGAGGAGAAAAGAGGGACCATGTCTCTCCATCTCCCTAAGATTCAGCACCACACCCTAGATAGACCCGTGCTTCATCAGTGTGTCCCGTGCATGATGATGATGGTGCTTTTATTGCTTTGTCAACGGACAAGTCAGCACCAGGATGCCTGGCAGCAGGCCACACGACTCTTCATATTGTCCCCTTAAGGACAGACATCTGGGCCAGTCTCAAAGCTCCAGGATGGTTTGAGAGTGAGGTCTCAAAATGTCAGATTCTCATGTCCTATAGTTTAGGAGGTGCCATGACTCTGGAAATACACCGGGGCAGTGGCCTTGCAATCTGTGCAGTCTTCCTGGCTGGTATGGAAGAGTTTTCCACCACAGTGGCCAGGTATATTGGTTTCAAATTGCTGATTTGCCTGTAGTTAGTTCTGAGGTTGTGAACTAGGGAAATTCCAGGTTAGAGATTTTGTTTGGATGTTTGATCCAAATGGAGCCGGGTCTTGAGGCGTGCAGATGGGATTGGATTGGTTTAGTGGGTCGAGTGGGCACAGAGGAACACAAAAGTGACAGGACTNTTGAAACATGAGGTGGTTGCAAACTGTCAAAGATTGGGGTGAGTATGTAAAGGACGCCAGGAAGAAGGGAGGTGGAGAAGGAACTCCCCCCGAAAAGAGTGTGAGGGCACAGGAGGCGAAGAAAGAGGAAAGAAAACGGAGATCTAGAGTAAGAACACCAAAAAGACAGGAGAGAGAGAGAGAGAGAGAGAGAGAGAGAGAGAGAGAGAGAGAGAGAGAGACCTAGACGTAAAACTCCAAGACTGCAAAGGGAAAAAGGAAAGGGGTAGGAGTTGATTCTAGTAGGGTTGGGGATATGTGGGAAGCAGGAGGTATGTGGGGGACTTGGGCTGGGGGTGGAGGGAGCTCTCCTTATGGGAGATAAATAGGCTCTCAGTCAGCTCAAGACTTTGTAAGACAAGCTGCATTTGTTAGCTAACTGCAGATATTGAGGGCTGAAGCAATGAGGTGTATTTTTCTCTGATGAGTTTGAAAATATATTTAATTATATTTTTGTTGGCACCCAAATCCGTGGGGTGTGGGACCAAACCATCATGCAAAGGTGTCTTGAGGAGAAGGCAAAAAGAAACAAAAATGATTTCAGGGATACATTGCTTTTCCTTTTCCACTTCAGAGGCGGTTTCATGACAGTTTGGTTTTGAGGCCCTTGCTTTAGTTTGCTTTCTCTTGGGCATATTGGGTATTGTCACCTTGCCTTGTCTGTTAGCACAGTCTGTTTACAGCTGGGCAGGAGTTTACTTTCTCACTCCGGTATTTTCTCTGGTTACTTAGTATCTTCTCCGAGATGGGCTGCAGGCAACCTTCAGTTTTCTTAAAAAGTCCCTGGTNCCCCCACCCCACCTCTGTGAGTCACCCAGCGGTTCTGTGAAGTGGACGTTCCTCTGTGTATTCAGAAAGAGACTCAGATGGGTGTATTGTCTGGATGGTGAAATTTGAACTCATCTGCTCCCTGTTTGAGATATCAATCTTTTGTGTAATGCCAGGTTCGGTGTGTAATTGCCCTCTTGTAATGTGTTATCCCTGAAATGATAATTTGAGTTATTTCTTTGTTAACCTTTACACAGCCAATAACAAATTATACATCATTATCTGAGTTTAGAACAGGCTGTAAATCTCTAAGCCCTGGTAATACTCAGACACTTACAACCAGGGAGTCATAAAATGACATTAAATGACACTTTGAAGCACACCCCAGAAGTGCCACAAATAAACGGGAAGAGAGCAGAGTCTCTCCAACAGGAGTTCCTGGGAATAGTTCTGCCCAATGTGACGCAACACCATCCAAGATGTTGGTTCTGCTCTGACCCAGAACTACATAAAGAACCTTTCCAGAATCTTCCTGCTGCCCCCATCTCCTTAGAGACTGGACATTCCTTTGTGTGTGTGCTTGGAAACAACCCCAGAAAGCTCACCATTCCTTCTGCTGGCCTGTTTTTGGTTTTTTTTCCTCACCCATTGCCTGAAGCACCCATTTGGGTGCCTACTTCTCTCCCACTGCCCAGCATTGCAGTGGCATCTCCCTGGTGATATGGAGGTACTCTGGTGGTGGATTTGTGTCCCATACTTATTTCAAAGAGCAGGTGTCCTACAATCTGGTGACAGTGGTGAGGGGTGATGAATAAGAAGGAATAAATACTCCCCCCTCCCAGCTACTTTTGTGTTGTTTTGACCCAAATACCTGAGAGGAAAACTCGAAGGCATCGGGGTTGATTTCAGCTCATGGCTTCAGAACTATCAGTCTATCATGGTGTAGAGGGCATGGCTGACCAGGACAACTCACCTCATGTCAGACAGGAAGCAGAGAAAGAGGATACAATACAACCCTCCAGGTGCCTAATTCCTCCAATGAGACCCTACCTCCTCTTTTCACCACCTCTAAATAATACCATCTTATCAGGAATCCATCCAGGGCCACCGTGTTCATTAGTTCATGATCTGGTAATTTCTGGAAACCTCATCCAAGATACACGTTGAAGTGTGATTTGCTAATCTTCTAGGCAATTCTTAATCCAGCCAAGCTGACCATTAAGATGCACCATTCTAGTAGAGGACTGGGTAGTGGTTCCCAGCACCCATGTGGTGGCTCATAACCATCTGTAACTCCACTTCTAGTGGATCTGATGCTCTTCTGAACCCTGCAGGCCCCAGGCACACATGTGATGCACAGACATGGATGTAGGCAAAGTACTATTAAGATAAATAAATTAAAAAAATTTAAATTTAAAATAAAAATTTTTAAAGGTTAACTATCACAGCAGAAGACACTGTTTTTTGGCACCACTGTCATAAGTTTATCTGAAAATCCACTCTGTGGAACCATATTTGAGATGAGGGCCAAAGAGAAGGTGTAGTCTCCAAGACAGTAAGATCCCAGACTTATAGACTCTTGTTTGAAAGCTCTCCCTACTCAGTGTCAGACTGAGAGGGTAGAACTGGTCTGTTTGATTAGATGTTTTTCTTAAAGATTACATAAACACATGATAATCTGAGAGGATGAGGATCATAGCACCCACCCTCTGAGCAAGAAAGTCACAGCACAAACCAACATATGTTTAAGCCTAGGGTGCGCAGAGGGGTGTCGGCTGCACTCCATTATATCCAATTCTGCTTCCACTGTTTGATTTTCAGGATCTTGTGGTCAGCCATCCTTGCCTGTGTTCTCTCTGAGCTTCTCACAGCATACATCTTTGCTCACAGCCAAATAAGACAGTTTTAGTTTTTTCCAACCAAGCCGTTTCCAGTTTCTGCTTCTTGAGGTTTAGCCTATAGGGCAATGTTTTTATAGAAATGCTGGCATGAGCTAACATTTTCACCCTGGTGTTATACACAGTGCTCTCCCACAATTTAAAACATCCCCACTTTAGGGGCTGGAGAGATGGCTCAGTGGTTAAGAGCATTGGCTGCTCTTCTAGAAGACCCAGGTTTGACTCCCAACACCCACGTGTTAGCTCACAAACATCTGTATCTCCAGTCCCAGGGGACCCACTGCCCATTTCTTGCCTCCGAGGGCATCAGGCATGCACATGGTGAACAGGTACACATGCAGGCAAAGCACTCACACACACAGAATATTTCAAAAAACAAAAAACAAAACAAACCCTCTCATTTTTGNTGTGATTAAAGCCCTGGTGGTCCTTGTCCCCAGTAAGGTGGCACATCTCTGTTCTGTTTCTCTCCTCTCTTCTCCTCCTGGGTTCTCAGTAGGAGTGCTATTAGTTTATATTCAAATTATTTATTTAGATATGTTTGCCAGTTCTGCTTAATTACAGTCTGAATGATGCTCGGCTTTCACCTCACAAATGCCAACCTACTTTCTGTGGGCTCGTTTCGTTGTCAAGTTTCCTTCATCGAATCCTTGGTTTGTTTTTCATTGTTTTCCTAATCAAAGGAATCATTTTGAGCTATACACTTTCCTGTCTGTACAGCTTTGGCCATAAGCACCCACGGATTTTAATTCTAGTTGTGAGTTGTTTATAAAAACTTAAACTGCAGCTTTGATTGTTCAGTAATTTACTTAACAATTAAATTATTAACCTAATTTATTAAAATTTAAGAGTATCTTAAATTATCACATTCTGGTTAAAATATGTGGTTTGGATAATTTGTTTCTTTGGGACTTGAAAAAATATATATCAAAATGAAAAAAAGCTCTTTTTAAAAAAATCCAATTCAGTGCTTTTTGCTTTTAATGTTATTTTGTTTAATATCAGTTCTGTGAGCTCTGCTTAATTTTTGTTCATGCTAATGTCCATAATCCTTTGTATATATAAATTTATTTCTAATATTTTACGTGATTGTTCATTTTAAAAAATAGTTTTATGGGATATAGTTTACATGCAATAAATCCATCCATTTTCAGGGTATGATTCAAAGGCTTTTAATCAATTAATAGGGGACAGACNATCTGAGTGTTCCTATAGTTAGCACACAGTTGAGGCTGGTGATACAGATTAGTTGCCTAGCATGCAAACACTCTACGATGGGTTCAGTCCCCAGCATCACAAAAACTAGTTATGATGGACCCAGTCTATAATCCCGGCACTCAGGTACCAGAGGCAGGAGAATCAGAAGTTCTAAGTTATCCATGACTACATATTAAGTTCAAAGAGCAGCCTAAGTGACATAAGACTNTCTTAAAGAAACAAATAACAAAATAAATAGCATATAGCTTTATATGGTTTTTATCCAATGTGACTATTCACTTTAATAAGAGTTTAAATTATTTACATTTATTGTTATAGTTGACACTTTTGGTGCCTCTTCTATTGTCTTGTTCTATTTTTATTGTTTTCTAAAAATTTCCATGNCTTTTTTTGGATACAAACATTATTTATTTTTAATTTAAAATATTTTTAGAATGTAAATGTCTTCTTTTAAACTATCAGTTAAGACTTAAAGAAAATATTTCTTAGCTTATATTGCCAGTCATTAGTGAAATGACATCTTTCCGATTATTGGACAAATTTTGACTTCATGTCATCTCTTTTTTGTTTTCTGATGTCACTTCAAAAACTTGTTAAAACCATACATTTACCTTCTAGATCTGGATTAATAGAATTTCACCCTATACTTTCCTTGTCCTTAAGTGATTTTTGATATTAATGTTCAAGGCTTGTAGCTNTATTTGTACTATTGGGCTCACTGCTGTTTTAATTGATTTCCTTCTCTTGTCCCTTTGGATTACAATATCTACACCTTTGAGGTTTTCATTCTCCTTCATTTCTCTAGAATTGGATTCCATCTTCAATAATTATATCAAGAAGGGTGCATAGGTGATGTATTTTCTGCAACTGAACATCTAAGAGTCTTTTCTGAGATCTCCACTTACCCAATATTGGCCATAAAACTCTTGGGTCATACCCTTTTCTACTTAAAACTATTTAGAGGTAGTGTATTCTAGTATTTAATGTGAAGTAGAAAACTCTATTAGTACTTTGACTTNTATTTCATTGATGATTCCTGGAACACAATGAACGCTTAGCATCAGCACATATCTCATTAACCCAGGAGTAATTCCCTGGGGTGTTTCCTACGTGTCTTCCATTGCAGGTCTTTGTCCCTCCCTTCTGTGTTTTAGGAGAGCGGCTCAAGCTTGTGTTCCTTGTGGAGTTTACAGTTTTCTCGCCAGCTGCTGGGCAGAGAATGTACTGGAAGTAGCTTGGTATAGAGCATCACAGAAACACGGCAGGGACCACAGCTCGGGCAGTTTGTATGGGCTGCAGAAAACAAAGTAGCATAGCTCCTAATGAACTGGCCAAGTGGGAAGAAGCAGAGATACCTTTTAGAAGTAATCTTTAGGATTGTAGTGAGCTTGCTTCTTTTGGGAGGTCTCTAGGTCTTGAAGGGAGAAAGTTTGAGGGAGGATATAGGGGTTGCTAGCTGGAGGTCATTTTGAACTGGAAGTCTAACATCTGGGCAGATCTGAAGCATTAATCTAATTAATCTTAACAATAAAAACCAGGAGTCAGTTAAGAGGGCAAAACCTGAAAGATCAGAGAAGCAGGAGAGCAGCCACAGTTGCTTCCTTCCTCTTCTGTTCCTCCAGTCCAAAAGGGTGGAGATCCTGTCTCCGCCTCACCTTTATCATTTCATGTTTCCTCTCTGTACAGACCACCAGACCTCTATGGTTAACTAGTGGCTAGCTCTGCCCTCTGACTTCAAGCAAGCTTTATTTGTCAGAACACAAACAAAATATCAGACAACACAGATCTATAGGAGAAAAGGAGTCCTACTTGGTNTGCATTTTGTGAGTATAGCAGAATACCTGAGGAAACTGATCGAAAAGAGGNAAGACTTTTAGCTCATGGTTGCCAAGGCTTCCTTCCGTGGGCCTCTGGCTCTGTTGCTTTTAAGGCTGTATTTGAGTTTGAGCATCATGGCAGTGTGCAGTGGTGGAAGAAGGCTGCTTACCTCACAGTGGCCAGGAAGCAGAGGGAATCAGAGGAAGGGTCAGGGGACCAGATACACACTTCAAGGATACCCTGTCAGTGTCTACTTACTCAACTAGGCCCCACTTCCTGGTTTCCACTCAATAATGGTATTAGGTTGTTTAAATCCACCCATGGATTAGATCAGAGCCCTCGACCCAATCAATTCCCTACCACCAAGTCTTCAACATAAAAGCCTTTGGAGGACATTACATACCCAATCCACAACGATTTGGCTTCTGAAAAGTGGTTAAAATGATGTACATAGGAAGGCCTCATTTGAGACTTGGACCCAAAGCTAAGAAGTGAAGAGGCTGGGTGCTTCTATGGTTTGCTTGAAAGCCCCTGTTTGTTAGTGGCACANACATGAAGGAGTCTTCTGTGTTTTGATGCAGAGGGCTTTCTGCTTGCCCCTTGTATTCAAAAGTCTTCGGTGTCTATGGAGACCCTGNACTGTGAGCTNCAGGTAGGTCAGTTGAGCAGCTGGCTGGCCGCCCCCTGTCCCCATGACCTCCACATTGACTAGCATTGCTCCNCTCTGCTGAATACNTTTTTATGATTCATAAAAACATGAGATTTCTATTGATAGGAATTCGTGACTAAACAAGGAAGGCTGACAACCATCTCAGGCCACCGGAGTGCCTCTGGCCTTTGGGTGGGACGGGTCAGTAGCTTTAGTATAAAATCACTGGCATCTTCTTCCTTGATCTAGATTCTGGCCAAGCACAGCGCCAAGGGGAAGCAGAGTGACAGCTGGGAGACAGGCTGTACAGTTCGTAGTTCAGCTCCACTGAACTGGGAGTTTTGGAAGCGATGCCAGTCCTGGGCTGGACCTGCCACCAGCCTCGGTCTGCCTCTCTCCTCCCTCACCATGCCTGTCTCAGTCGCTCTTCTTGGTTTTTTTGTTTGTTTGTTTGTTTTTTGTTTTTGCTTTTTTTTTATTGTTGTTGTTACATGCAACACCTTTTCTTCCTAGCCGTTCTTTTCTTTCTCTGTGTCTTCCTGTCATGATTCCCGTTCATCTTTTCCGAGCATCTTCTAATTTGACTTCCTTTCCCAGACTTCTGTTCACGACCTTCCTTTCTGTTCTTACTCTTTGCTTCATCCTGTTTTCATATTCTTTGCCTCAGCTTCTTCCCTATTCTGTTTTCTCCCCAGCCCAGCCTTCTGATAATTTCCAACATTTATAGTGCAAACATTGAAATGGACAGCGATGAAAGAACGTTTCATTGACATCCACATGCTTCCCATCCAGATTCTATTATGAACATTTCAGCTAAATTCTCATTTTTCTTTCTACCCACCTATCAATTTTGTGTGTGTGTGTGT
>LZPO01017334.1:433272-444222 GCA_001675575.1 Neotoma lepida
CTGGCTGACCTGTGAGCTCTCTATGTAGACCAGGGTGGCCTAGAATTCACAGAGATCTGACTATCACTGTATCCTGAGGATTGGGATTAAAGGTGTGTGTGTGTGTGTGTGTGTGACTATGCTTGGCCATTTTGGTCACTATTATTGATTTTTTTCTTTTTTACATTTATCTATTTTTTTATTTATTTAATATGGGAGTGGATGGGCGCACGTGAAGGTCAGAGGACAACAGGGGGAGCCAATTCTCTTTTCCACCATGGAGTCCTGGGGATCAAACTCAGCTTGTAAGTCTTGGTAGCAAGTGTCCTTTTCACCGAGCAATCTCGATATCCCCTTGCCTATGTGTTTTATATGCAGCCACTGGGTGGTTCAGAGAAAACGCCAGCGATTCCAAGGGGCACTTCATACTCACTATTGGCAAAGGAGGTCTCCCTCCGCAGAACCTTGGTGAGTTTCCAGAACTCTCTGGAGCCTTGAGGTGGACCAGGGAACTCCGGTCTTGGCAGCCTCTCTCCCAGCTGTAGCCCAGGCTTGGCTTCCTTCTGTTTTATCCCTTTTCAAAGATAAACAATTCCCCTGCCCCCCAGATCCCCTGGAAAGACAGAAGAAGGGTAATGTATCTTTACCTATTGTATTGCTGTGATTATTCTTCTTCTAGAATTTTTTTTCCCCATTTTGCCTGGGCTAAGTCTTTAGAGGTCTCTCAGTTTCAGGAGATGAGTGGCTAAGAGTCTTTGAGAACACCCAGGAAGGGAAGCCACAGATCTGAGCTCATTCTGCAAACTTCATTTTGCAAAACTTATTAAAGGCTCAACCTGTGAGTCATGACTCCTTTGGAGGTCAAATGACCCTTTCACAGGGGTCGCCTAAGACCATTGGAAAACACATATTTACATACGATTCATAACAGTAGTGAAATTAAGTTATGAAGTAGCAACAAAACTAATTTTATGGTGGGGGTAACAGCAACATGAGGAACTGTATTAAAGGGTCACAGCATTAGGAAGGTTGAGAACTACTGCTATTTGGGAAGGANGAATCCCAAGCAGTTCCCAAGTGTGGGCAACAGGGAAGCCTTGGCNTTGCCTGGAGACTGGAGGTTTCTGAGGCAGGGTGGGCTCTTGGGGTGCATTGCTTTTTCCCAGGCTCTGTACCTTGTTTGCTTAATTTTGATCCATAGATTTGGGGTTCTAGTCACTTATACTTTCAATCACATGCTGAAGCCACTGTGAGTGAAGCTGGTGGGGATGGGCCAGTTCCTTCCGTGAGTCGAGCTTTGCTGTGGGCTATGTGGGGGTTCCTGTTCTCATGCTCATCACAAATCTGGGAGACATTGTGCTTCCTTTCTTTACATTCCAGAAATAATGTATTTGGATTCCAGTTTACACCCACATACACATTCTGACAAACTAAGACATACACATACATGCGGACACACAAAAACACATGCACATGCTAACATACAAAGACACACACCTTCTCATCTTCTGTGACCCTGGTACTCACGACCAATTAGGGGTTGGAGGGGTGGGCCCTCACAGTATGGCAAATAAGTTGAAAAATATTAGATTCCATTTTTCTAGAGCCTTATTAAAAAAGTGAAATTTAGATATCCTTTTCCTCCNTGAGACAAGGTCTCCTGTAGCCCAGGCTGGCCTCAAATTTACTAGTTGAGGGTCACCTTGAGCTTCCTGATCTTTCTGCCTCTGCTTCCCAGGTACTTAGGTTTCAGGCGTGTATTCAATCCAGGGCATTGTCTACTTCAGGCACCCTCTCCACCAGCTGAACTACTGCCCCTGGCTTGGAGAACCTTCTAAACTTNCCACCAATAGAGTATATAATTCACCAAGCCAAGCTTAGAGTTTCATACTGACAGCATCACAGGCGAAGTCCTTTGTTATGGTTCCTGCCCCTGGGTCTCAGCCCATCCTCTGGTATCCGTGGGCACACCCTGCAAGTTTGTATAATTCATAAGCCCAGAGGCAGTGTAAGCTGGGACTGCCCAGAGCCAAAGCCAAGCATTATGCTTGGGAATTGAGAGCTGCCAAGGCTGAATTCTGGAGGTCAATGCTGGGGACTCCTTGCTTCTCCCTCCTTCCAGCTTCCTGGGGTGTGTTGAGTCCCTGAGGACAACCCAGAGGGAGACAGGAAAGGGAAGTTCCCATCGAGTCAAGGGGCTTGCATTCAAAATTTTCTTTTTAATCATAGCACGAAATGANGAAACAAAAGAAAAGTCTGGAAAAGAGAGAAAGGTGAAAAAATATCACTGTAATTTTCAATAGTTCGGCATATTTTTATCTGAGTCACGTCCTTCATATTTCTTCGTAGGCCTGTTTTACATGAGTCAGAGCATGCTTGGTTTTGTGTTCTGCTATTTTAATTTATGCATTGAGTTATGCACACTTTCCATGCCTTTAAAAGTTTCCCACCCCCACCCCTTAAAAAGATTTATTTTTTATTTTACATGTGTGGGTGTTTGTACCATGGGTGTTTAGTGCTCTTGGAGGCCAAAAGAGAGTATAGGGTCCTCTGAAAATGGTTGTAAGCTGCCAGGTGGGTGCTGGGACCCGACCCCAGGTCCTCTGCAAGAGCAACCAGTGCTCTTAACCAATGAGCGACTCTCTAGCCCCCTTCATCTTGTGTAAATGGGTGAACATTGTTCTATCCAGTTAGTGGGTGGGAAATAAGCTACTTAACCATTTCAATGATATTTCTGGAATGGAGAGGTTCTCTCTATATTTTTTCCTTTTAAAAATGCCACATGAACATATTCACATGGGAAACAGGGTGTGAGCCTTGGCTCGGGGACATATTAGTAGAATCGTAGCCAGTGACTTGTAGAATCATTTTTCCTTTCTTTTTTCTTTTTTCTTTTTTTTTTTGTTTAATCAGAGAATCCAGAACATTCTATTTATTTTATCAATGAACATAAGTCTTAGAAATATATAAATATAGCAATGAGACATAAAGATATATTATGTGGATTTAATTGTATGTTTATATATAATATTTCAAGTATATGTGTATATAGCATATCATATATATTATAGCACAAAAAATGGATGCTTTGGGTGTGTGCACATGTGTTTCTCTTCAAGATAATAAAAGGGCTCATATTCTGAAAATCAAAGTAATTTAAATCAAGCTTAGCTTTTAAAACAAAAGTGGCAATTCTCTATTTCTAGTAGTGACAGAGAGGAGGGAAGGCATTAAAAAATTTATCCAGCTCCTGAAAGGTTAGAGGACATTGAAGGGCCTTAAAANGTTTGTTGGATGGTGGAAACACGGAGCGTGAAATGGGACACACAGCCTTCTTTTAGACAGTACCTTTAGTGTCCCCACCTCCCACCCCAGGGATCCTGGTGGTCAGACTCCTCCCACCAGGGATGATCTGAGCTCCACTTTCCACTACCCAGCTCTACAGTTTGGGGGGGTCAGCTGCACGGAGGAAGACANAGGGCCACTGCTAGCTGGACCATAGCCTTCCTGGGATGCGGCTGACTGCAAGCTGGGATGGCCCCACCCAGCAGGGGCTCTGGGAACCAGGAGAAGAGCTCAGTGTGGGTGTTCCAGNCAGATTGCTCACCACTTGCCATTTAGCACATGTCTGAAGGAATAGCTCATAGAATTGGCAGCAGAGTTCAGAAAGCTAGACCCTGGGAAACAGGAATGCTTAACTCTTTTTGAAGCACAAATGGGAATGNGAGCCCAGGTGCNTGAGTGGGGAGCTAAAAATGCCTCCACACCCAGCTCTAATTGGGTCAACTTTATATATAAGATGAGGGGCTGGCACTANGGAGACAGCCCTCTGGGAGACAGGCAGCCAAGTGCTTTTTTAAAAAGCTTAGTCCACGAGCTGAAAGAGACTCTCCCTAAAGTGTCTGGTTCAGAGAAAACCTCACACCATTTTATTAACCAACTGTGAGATTCTCTTAATTTGCNTTATCAGTGCGAGCATTTTGAGGCTTGAAACCTGGTCTTCTGCTTTAGAGCAGGGAACACTGGGTACCTGTCAGCATCATGTCCGCCGAGTGAATAAACTGCACACAATTTTCAATGAGGAAAAAGCGGGTGTGCCCTGTGTGACTTCACATAGTGATCTCCGCCCAAGCTCTCATGGCCTTTCTTCTTGGAACCCATGCTCCTCAGCTGCTTTGCAGAGATCATTGTGATGTCAGGATTTCAACCTGGCACCGGGGTCATAGAGTGCTGGGTGACGGAGGGGTGAGGCAACAGAGAAGCCAGAGGGTCAAGGTCACTCCTGCTGCTTTCAGGTTAGAAGCCTGTGTTTAGCGTGATGTAGCGCTGTGTCAGAGTGCTTACTGCACAGGTCTGAGGCTCTGGGTTTGATCTGAAGCAAGGAACACACATTTTAAAAAGTTTCGTGAAGTAGGAAGACGAAACAGTGCCGAGAGACAGCGGACACAGTAACAGAGCATGGAGGCCACCTTGTGAGGTGGTGGCAGCTGGATTGGAGGGTCATTGGGATGGTTGAGAGGGCTTTGAAAGCGTGGGATGGAAAGGGAGAGTTCAGTGCGGTCAAGGCCTAGGGGTAGAACAGAAAGAGAGAGATTCTGAATTTAGGGCAGAAGTCCAGCCCTTCCAGGANCATGGTAGTATTGNAGTCCTCTGCTCCTCATATTCTATGAGTAATCTAGTTGGATCTTTCCAAGGACCAATCGAAGTTATGCAGAGTAAAAGAGGGGGAGGTCACCTCCACTACCCTGCTGCTGCTCCTGCTGCTGCAGTGCTCCTGTGGCCCCCAGCACCCCTCCCCCACTTCTTCCCTCTAAGGCATGTGGCATCCTTCCTTCTGGTGGCCTCCCAGTGTCATTAAACAAGTCAAAGGTCATCAGTCTAGAAATTGACACACTTGACCCATTTCTCTTCTGTGTTGGACCTGGAGTCTGGAGCCAGACGCCCCCAGGGACCATGTGAAGGCCTCAAAGCCCAGGGTTCATTGCTCTCTTCCCATGAGGTATATAATTTGATATTTATTGCTTCTCTCCCCAACAAGGTCTATGGTGCCACTGGGATCCATTCGCTAAAGAATGCTGATCCCTTTATGAATTTTTGATGGTGGAGGAGGAGCAATTGAGACCACTGAGGGCCTTGTGAAATGGAAATGCTTTTTCTTTTTGATCTCCCCCCCCCTTGCTGTTTTATTTTGTTTGCTTTCTCTAACATTGTTGCTATTCGCGGTCTTCTCTGAATGCAACTGTTTACACTCTTTGCAACAAAGTATCATCACGGCTCTTTGGAGCAGGAACGCCCCTTTCCGTGTCTCCCGGAGTTCACCACAACCATTGGGAACTTGACTCAAGTAAAGAGACGATCCCGCCAGAAAACAAAAATCCAAACTAAAACAAAGCAACAAACAGGATTCACCCTGGACAAGGAGAGGATAGTGAGCCTGCCACCCCACCCCCGCTGTTCCCTTTTTGGTGGTCTGAGGGGCAGGACTCCAGGGACCCAGACAGTCAGCATCCGTATTTCACTGCAGAGTCTGACAGCGACAGTGCAAAGCAATACAGTCCTGCTTTTTATTAGCCTGTGTGAGTTCAGTAAGGAAAGAAGTTCTCTTTTCCTTCTTTTCTTTTCATTTTTCAGAGGTAGAGGTTTTTGCCAAACCATGAGATGATTTAACTACAATTTCCTTCCTGATTTTTTCCCCCAGGGGTGGGGGGAAAGAGGGAGGAGAAGCCAGTGGGTGTTATTGTTTAATAAGATTTAAACAGGGTGCCTATTTTGTGGTTGGANCAGCTTTCCATGCCCTTTATCTGTACTGGGATTTCAGCTGGGTTTTTATTTTAGTGACATATGGCCCATCCTATAATAAAAAGAGACGAACCATTCAGATTTAATTTGAACGACTAAGGACGTCAGAAGGGCTGCAAGGGCTGCTGTACCTGAGCCTTCATTTGTTTAAAAAAAAATCGTGGAGAGAAGTTGAGAAGGTGACTTTTGGAATTAGTTTGGTTTGGAGGCATCAAGAGGAAGGTCAATTCCAAACTTTGGGATCTCTGCCAGCTTTCCTTGCTCTTTTATTGGAGTGTTGCCTGTGGGGCCTTTCAGGGGGTCTGCCCTTCAGGGGTGCTGCCTTCCACCTGCTACCCCCTTGAACAAGGGAAATGGGCTTTTAAAAATATTATGCAGCCTGCCCCAGCCGGCTCCCTATCCAATGCCTTGTGGCATGTCACAATGTGACTTGGGGGCAGGGCTTGGGTCTGCAGCTGGCACACAGAGCCTGGCCATCGAGGGGATTGCCTCTCAGCCCCAACATGAGCTGCCTTCTGAGGACACGGCCCACCTGGCTTCTGCATCCCCCTGGCAGCTTTCCCAAATCATTTACTCTCTTTCATTTCCCAAACATTGCCAATAGAGGAAAGGCCTTCCGCATCTAGGGGCCATACAGCAACTTGTGGGNACAGTAGAGGCTTTGCGGGACCTGTGTTTTACAATGATAGAGCAAGCGGAGAGATTTGCTAACTGCGTGGGACTCTCACCAGCAACTTCTACGAGGATCCTTCCTATGGGTGTCCGTTCATGCATGTGAGACTACATACTGGTATTTGGAAAGCTGGATGTATACCTCAGGCAGCTTCTTTGCAGCCCGANGCCTCTGCATGTTGTAGAAAGGAACCTCCCTTGTGTTGGACCTGTTTGCCCTAAGCATCTAACATGCATCTTCACTATAATCTTTTACAAGCTTTCATTACATGACTTGTGTCCTCTGTGCTTTGAATCACTCTCTCTCTGTTGCTTCTAATTAACTTGATGACAGCCTTTGATATCATCCATGTTCTGGAGGAAAGGAACTTGGTTGGGTTTCCTTTGGCTAGGCCTGTGCCATGGGGGTAAAGTCACATTTTATAGTTNTGCTCTGGTTCTGAACTTGCAGCCAGAAGGCATACGTACCTTCTTTTCTCTTTCACCTGTGTTGGACGCCAGGAGAACACTGCTCTGCCTTCTTTAGCAGTCATATATAGCTTAGCTTGGTATAGACCATTGCCAGGATGCCCTTCACTCCCATCATGAAATGACAAGGATGGCCATCCATGCCACTCTCCAAGACAGCTGCCAATAGCATCCTTGATTTACTTGCAGAGTCTTAGAGATTGGCTGCTAACAGCCATCTTGATGAGAAACAGTGCTGTAATTGCTTGGGGAGAAAGGCAGGCATTTAGCAGTCGTAAAAGAAAATCTGCCCACCGCCAAGCCAAATGCTGCTGTTCCCTTTCCATGTGGTTGGCTGTCTGTCCCTTTATTCCAGCCCCCTCTCTGGCAGTCAAGGTGGGTTTGGGCTTCTCTGCCTTCTTCACCTTGTCCATTTCTAATTCAAGGTGTGAGCTCTCCTTTTCTGTTCCTCTTCAGGGAACATGTGGGGAAGGGATTGCAGTATTCAGTACTTGTCTTTCTGGGGCTTCCAGGGTGACGATCTTGGTGACAGGAGCCTCTTGACGGGTTCTGGGGCTGCCCAGCAGCCTGTGACCACAGTTGAGCTGCTGGAGGTTCACAGTGTTTTCTACCTTTTCAGATGACAACGGGGTTGAGAAAAAAGAATGACAATGAAGCTCAAAGCAAGCCCAAAGCTTAGCTCGAGGGGACTGTATGAAACCAGTAATGATCCTTGCTTTCTAGTGGGCAGCATGAAGGTGGCAGTGTGCCATCACTTGGTTATCNCTGTTCTGTGTCACATCCCAGGCCTATTTTATAGCTCTGTTTCTAGAAAAATGCTTCTTTGACTTGTGGCAGCCAGTAGCATGTGTACTTCCGTTCTGCAGGTAAGGAAGTAAAGTCTGACTCGAAACTTACACTGTTCACGCTGGTGGTTGGGAAGGACCGACATCTTGCCTTTACAAGGGAGACAAAGGCACAAGTGGCTTGGCCCTCACCTCTTTTCTGGCTCTTTTTTCCCTTTGCCCCTCTACATGCCTTGTCTGTCATGGCCCAGCCATAGTACAGGGCAGGAAACGATGAAACGATTCATGAGCTTGGCTAATGAGTCATCACTCATCATGCACATAGCAAGCACCCCTCTGCATATGGGGTACCATGTAGCTGAAGCATGAAATCACAGGCCCCACCCTTTGCTTGTGTTCCATTGAGGAATTAGGTTCAGGCAGGCTGTGATGTCCTGAGCTCTGTCCAGGATTGGATGGAGATAAGCTGTGTGGAAGTACTTGGCAAGGTCCCTGACTCCTGGGGGGGCATTCGATGTGGGTTAAAATGATACGGCCCTGAGTCACTGCCCTATACTCAGCCCGCACCTCCCGGAGTTCCAGACCAGAGAAGGAGGCCAGGGTCTGGGTTAGAAATGCCTCCTTGCTGTATTCCCTAATCAGATCTCAGTCAGATAACAGCTCAGACCTGGGAACATGAGATTTTAATGTGAAATGAATAAGTACCCTGAGACTGAAGCTTGTCACTGCCGCGCATCTGGAATCACTTACAGCTGGGTAAATTTGATGGGAGCTGCAACNCCAGTGAGCAGGGGTTTAAAGGAGGCGCACAGCGCGTTCCTTTTAATGTCTAAACAATCTGATGTTGACAAGCCTTTCACATTAACCCCCAAATGGCAAAGTTTAAACCCTTTATTATTCGATTCAGTTTGGCAAATCATTTAGAGGCTTAAGAGTCCATATTTACACGGGAAAAGCTGCTCTCTCTGTCTCTGTCTCCACCCCACCATCTCAACAACACAAGTGCCACTAATATATGCACATTTATGTTTACTTAGAAGGTTTAAAAGACCTTGAACATTGAGGGAGACTCAGCCTAGAGAGAGTAAGTTGATTCTCCAACCCCTGCCCCCCAGGAAGCCCCTAATCTCTCCAGAATACAAAATGCATGAACCTTCCAAAGCCCGAAAACACTATCAGATTAACAAATAAGTAGAGAAAAGAAATAAGAGGAAATAGTNTCTAAATATTACTAGTCTTCATTTGAAATATATTGTCTCTTTGTAGCTAACCCCAGCTTGGTGTCATTTTCCTAAGGTTTTGCCCAGAACAATATGAGGGATTGTGGAAATGGAGAAAGGCAGTGTGGTTCTATAGGGGACTACAAAATATTATGGAAGTTAGAAAGCTTAACTATTGAGCTGTGCTGAATAACCATCTCTTGGACCTGTTGCCAAGTGGGCAAAACCTAAAGTGTCTCCATTAAAGCATGTGTAAGGACATGGAAAAAGGCTCCGAGTGGTTTTTGAGACCTAGATCCAATAATGATTTAATAATTTTAACCACATCCTTTAAAAGTAATGAAAGCATTTTAACTCTTCATAAAAAGGTATGATGCAAGGGCTGAATTTTTAATTTTCATCAGAGGAGAGTTTTAATGCAATTGGATTCATTAATATTTATGTTGAAGGAGACCCCCACACTGGGTCCATGATCGCTCTGGCTCACCCTAAAGCAGGGATCCTGTTGGATGCATAGGGTGTTACTTTGGATTCTCTTGGAGACATTTATAAAGATGAATATGGCAGTGTAATTTTGACTGCAGCTGTTCACCCTTTAGATAAAAATTTCAACTTTCCTTTGGCAGCTGTACAGAGTCGGAGCTCAAATTATGAGTCTCCAGCTTTGCTTAAATAGAATTTCATATTCGGTCCTGATTTTCCCCCTATTGATTCTGCTCAGTAAGTACACCCATAACGCCAGTTTTTACAACTCAGGATACTACTGTCCACTTCTGGTAGATATGAAGATTTTTGTTTGTTTTCGATGTTGCTTGGGAAACTAAAAAAATCATTTAAGCTAACCTTCTAGTTTAGGGTTAGGCAGGAAAAAGAGGATCTTAGATTCCCACATGCATAAGGACACTTCCGGCTGGAGAGATGGCTCAGAGGCTTAGAGCTTGTATGTGCTGTTCTTGTAAGAGGACCCAAGTTTGATTCCTAGCACTCTGTCAGGAAACTCATAACTGCCTGTAACTCACGTGCATAGACCTACACACAGACACACATCATACAGTAATTAAATCTAAAAAAAATACTCCTTATAGCAAACATTTTCAAGCTGGAAATAAAGCANAGACTGTGCATATTTAAATATCTCATTTGATAGCCAGCGTGTAGGGCTGGCATATTAATGAGCTACAGAGTACAGGTATAGCTCAACTTATATGTGTGTGGATGTCATGTTATTTAATCAAAGGATATTTTCGTGTGGCTTTTGGCAGAAAGAACTGGCCAGACACTGCTTCCTACAGGCGTACATGCTTGTGGTGTGTTTTCCTGAGGCCACTAATTCCTCAGCAGCTACACTTCATGGAGAGGGAAGCCAATGCAAATTGCTATCAAACCTGAAACACGTATCATTTCTTTCGTGTTCCCCTGTAGCCCCAGCTCACAGCCTGGAGGGGAGGATGTGATTCCCAGCTCTGCTCCGAGCTCTCATGCTTGCAGCTGCTTCTGAGTGCTAGTTGCGGTTTCATTATTCCATTTCATTTTCTCTGACTGTGTGCGCAGTGTGGAAGGAGGGCTTCAGAGCAGAACCCGGCACTGTTTGACTCTGCCGTGTGTGCGCAGTGTGGAAGGAGGGCTTCAGAGCAGAACCCGGCACTGTTTGACTCTGCCGTCGCTCCAGTTGGTGTTCTGTTTGTGCTTTGTGGTTGTCCTGGAAAATAGCAACAACGAAGGTGATGCTGATTTGAGAAACCGATGTCAGCTTAGTAACGAGAGGGGTGGAGCAGCCGGTAGCTCGATTGTTCTGGATGAGCTATCTGGGCTCTGCTGGGAATACTGGGGCCATGACCTCCACAGCCCTCAAAGTGCTGAGTGTGGAGAATGGGAAGTCTCCCTGGGCCTCAGAATGTACAAATGCCACAGAAATGCAGTTATTGGAAAANGGTTTTTCCAGCTATGGAGGAGCAGTGTGTATGTGTGTGTGATGTGTGCATGTGTGTGTATGTGCATATGTGTGTGTATGCATGTGTGTGTATGTG
>LZPO01017334.1:455223-494919 GCA_001675575.1 Neotoma lepida
ACAGGCATGGAGGCCAGGGGTTGAACTTGAGTTCCTCTATTGCTTTCTAGCTTATTTTCTGAGACCAAGTCTCTCACTGAACCCAGAGTTCCCCAACTTGGCTAGACCGGCTGCCTTGTGAGCTCCAGGAATCTTTCTTCCTCCTCTTCCCCAGTGCTGGGATTATAGGTGCACAGCACCGTGCTTGGCTGGATCAGAGGTGTTGAGACTCTACAGTAAAGTGCATGGCCATCATGTAACTAAACCATTTCCCTAGCCCCTATGGCCATTGTTTGGGGGCCAATGAGGACAGGAGGTGCGTGCAGTCATCTTACAGGGGCGTGCAGTCATCTAGTGTCAGAGAGGAGAAAAATGGCTTTGTAGAGACCAATGGCTATGCCTTGATCTTTATCCCAGAGTCATTTTCCCTAGTTTCGCTTAGCCAAGGTGATCAGATAACCCCACAGGGTGAGGCCTGCAAGAGCACCTGCTGGCATTGTTACGTTACCTCCTGCAAGTCCAAAGCCATGCTGTAAATGGGGTACAAACAAGCATGAGCAGTTCAAAACAAACCTGCCAATGAGGTCTTGGACTTGCTATCCTGAGACCTCCATGTCTAATTGGATTTATTCCTTAAACTTCTCCTTGGCTCCGCCAATAGAGCCACTGGAGAGAGTCAAGGCTGTGATTCCTGTTGGCCACTCCGTAAGGCTAGTACCTCGAGATCTGATGATGAAAATCAATGCAGAAAATTCCCTGGGCTGAGAGACAAAGGAGAGAATTGTCTCCATAATGTATTGATTCTGACTAATGACAAACTTGTTGGAGAGGACTCAGATTGATAGCTGCTGCCTTGTCTCCAGGGAGATACCGAGTTCCATCTGACTCTGATCAAACTGTCTGTAAATCATTTTGAACCTGGGTCCTGCAGATTTTGTGTTCACACCATGGCACTATGGCTAGGATTTGACATCATTATTCTCCTTTGGGCTGTCTTTGTTTAAGAACTACTTAAAACTTTTGGCTGCTGGTGAACAGAGANGCTTGTTAGCTGAGGCAAACATGACATCACACACTCACAGGATTGTTTTGTTTTTCAGTTTTAGTCAGGCTGTGTGGATCTAAGAAAGTGTGTGATGTCCCATGTAATGGATGGCCTTTGAGGCTCAGAGGCTGTATCCAAGACACATCTGGATAATAGTAGGAAGTTGACCCAAAGGGGTTGACAGCTCTAGGGATTTAGACTGGTTATAGCGGGGCCAACAGCTCTTGCTTCTGGAAGGCTAATTATGCTGGGGCTGACTTGGTATCCAAGTGTGCCCTTTTACAACTGGGTCTGCAGAAAACCAGGTATACCAAAGAGTCTCCAGGACCAGCACCATCATGCTATACTCACTGTTTCTGGTCATCAAGGAAATGAATCTTAAGACTTGTCCATTAGGTTTTGGGCTTTTTTGTTGTTGTTGTTTGTTTGTTTTGTTTTGTTTTATCCTTCATGCTCAGTAACATATCTGAGTGGAGAGGTAAACAGGAAGGGTTTACATTTGGTATTTAGTATTAAATATTACTACCATTTGTGTGTAAATGTAGCTTCTCCAGTGAACTGGTATACCTTAAGCTGAGATTCATTGGGCAGTGGATGGAGGAACACTCTTGAATTATAGGATATACTTAAAATTTTTCTGAGGTTGGTATGTAAAAGGAGTGGAAGAGCTTTTTAATGTAAAAATAAATAAATAAATAAAAAATAAAATAAAATTTAAAGAAAAATTTTTTTTCTAAATTAGTTTGGAAAAGCCTTAGTCTCCAGAAAGCTAATTTAAAATATTTTATTTTTCACTTATGTGGATATATGTAAATCTGTGTATATATATGTGCACATGGGTGCAGGCACCCATGGAAGCTAGAGAGGGGGTTGGGTTCTCTGGAGCTGAGTTACAGGAGGTTGTGAGCTTCCCTATGTGGGTGCTGGGAACTAAACTCAGGTCCTGTGCAAGGGCAGTGTGTGATGTTAACCGTGGGGCCATCTCTCTGGTGATTTTTAAAAACCAGCTTGTAAGCTGGTGAGAACAATGGAGCTGCACCCCCACCTGAGGAGTGTGCATACTCCCATTCAGCCGCTTTCTATAATTTTCATGTTTGCCCTNCTAGTGCATGGGTCCCTTCCAACAGGACTTATTGTAATTTTCTGTTAACCCCCCCTTTTTTCATCCGCATAGGAAAACCAGCACAATAAAGCCCATTTCTGTATTATTGACTATTTGAAATATCTCATTAATGGCAAATTATAAGATTTATATTCATTATGCCAGAGAAATTAAATTCTTGTCTTTGAAATTTTAAACATTCTGTCATGGAAAATTTCAAACACATAAAAAACACTAGGCTAGTAATACAAAGAAGCTTCAGGCATCAGGTCACTCAAATTTGCTACAGAGATCATAGCTCCTTTTGAATCTTAATCTTAATCCTGTGCTATTTTTTATATGTGTGGACTGATACAGTATACATCTAAAGCCATATGTCATTTAACAAGAAGGAACGATTCTGGGTCACTTTTGTCATTGTGGAATCATCACAGAATACACTTATGTAAACTTAGTGGGTTAAGATGTCACGAGGTGATGTAATATTAAAGGACACCATCATAAGCCATGTGCAGTGGCACACACCTTTATTACCAGCATTCAGAGGCAGAAGTAGGTGGATCTCTGTAAGTCTGAGGCCAGCCTGGTCTACACAGTGAGTTCCAGGACAGCCAGGGCCACATAGGGAGACTTTGTTAAAACAACAGCAGCAATAATAAAAACGAAACAAAGGACACCATCGTGAATGCAGTCTGTCACTGACCAAAACATCCTTATATGGTGGGTGCACACCTCTTTTCCACCATGTGCCATATATGAAATGAAGTCAGAGTTTGGGGAGGGGTATTTTCCTGTTGGTTCACATAGGTATTTATCAGTGTATGCATACTTAGCATTTGTATATATGTATTTACATAGATATGTAAACATGAATATTTATAGACTCATAAATATGTATATCTAATGGTAACATTATCCTCACCCATAGTTTTAAGTGTCTAAAGCAGGGGAATAATACAACGAATTGAAAGAGACGAAAACAATAACTTTAAGTGGATGTATTAATTTCACGTTATATTCTGGCTTTCTGGAGAATCTACCGGTGGTTCTTTTAGAAAGAATTATGATTACTCTAACAGCTCCATCTCTCAGGGGAACTTTCAGTTACACTCTAGAGAAGAAAAAGAGTCAGTGAGTAGAGACTTTTGATTGGACCATCTCTTCTTCCATTAATTTGTTTAGTGTGAGGAGTGTCTACAGGTACCCTTGAGCAAAGCAGAAAATTGACAGCAAACCAAGCCTTTCCAGTGGGGATACAGCAAATGACACCCCGCGATTTTAGGCCCTCATTTGTTTATTATGCTGGAGAGCTTTGATAAATATTTATTCTGGCCATCTACTTGCTCATTTGCATATGAAGTTTGTTTTCAGAGGCTGTGGTTTTGCTTTGCCTCCAGTCCTTGGAACCAAGGGTAGACAAGCCGTGCCTGCTTTCTCAGTCTGCTGTGGGGCCTCTTTACCTTGGCTCTGTGCAGAGAGAGACACTGATGAGCCTTCAGGAAGGATGGATTCTTATACTCAGAACCTCACTTCTTTAGAAATAGCCTTCCTTGTGATGGTAGACTTTCCTTCACATAGGACCTCAAGTGAGGCCAGACGGAGTACTCTTCCATTTGTGAGCACAGTTGAGGCTGCCTGTCATGGCTGGAGACTCCAGGGCTGGTGACAAGATGAGGGAGGCATTCAGTCTCTGGTGGCCACTGAAGTGATTCCTATTCCTGCTCTCCATAGACAGGTGAAGATATTTCCTTTAGGGAGTAGACAGGTTTAAGGGGACCCTTGACCCCGGGAAAGGCACTTCTCACATGTTTGGATTATTTGGGCTTCTTCTGTCTTTAGCTTGTCCTTGGACNCATATCAAATCCTATGTGTAGATTGGCATGGCCCTTGTTGATGTTCTTGAGATGATCTGACCAGACACACAGTAAATGCGCACATACACACATGCATGCATGCACGCACACACACATACACACACACACATACACACACACACACACACACACATATACACACACACTTTTAAAAATCTGACTTGGAGAAATGCTTTCAGATCTTTCAATGACACAAGTTCAATTACACTATTGCAGAGACTGTTAGTTTGATTTGAGTTAAGAGGATCTAAGTGGACTCTGCTCTACTGAGAGAATGACTTTACTCTTAAAATCTGAATAAAGTGAATAAGTGAAAAGTCATGGTTTTGAGGTCCATTGCACAGCTGGGTCCTAACACCATGCAAGAAGGCTTTCTTTTGCTTCCCTATGATGTCATGTGTTGCTACTGTGCAAGCCAGCAGCAGAGACTATGTCATACTTCGTGTGGTGGAATAATGCTTCTGCACACAAGATGTCTGGAAGGTGTCTCCAGAAAAGGAACAAAGCCTCGGACAACTCAGGGCCAGGAGCCAGAGGCCTGATACCATAAATCAACTTCAGGGAGATAAGATTCTAGGGAGGCAGCCCTCCAGACAGTGTAGGGACTGCCTCAGGGACAGCTGTGAAGAAGGATGACCAAAGAAGTATCAGCATTCTTGTCACTCTTAGTGACAGATGGCAGTGTCCTTTTCTTGCTCCTTAATCACATTTGCTTAAGAGTCATGCATGTCTCCATATCCTGGACTCTCTGTCCCTGTCCATTTTGGATGTTATATTTTGAATGTGATGAGGGAGAGATCAACTTAGGTGGCAAGAGCTGGAGAGACAGACTTCGGGACAGAACTGGTCAGCAGACACGTCAGGATTTGGGACGGAAAGATTTGAAACTGACCATGGAATTGGCTATGGTGTAAAAGCCAGGGCTTGTCAGCCAAGCCATGAACTTGGGAAAAACAAAATAAAACCTGAGACCTCCCCAAACAACAGGCCAGAACCAGTCCCACCTTGGAAAGGAAGATAGTGGCCATCTTTGACACTTCCCTTATAAATGTTATATTGCCGCTGAGTAGGTCAGCCAGGAAAACGGCCCTGAGTTGTTCCTGGCTATGCAGGAAAGAGTTCCTCATCCCCAAGAAGTAAGTACCAAGTGGCTGTTCTTCCCTGTTCCCCAAAGCTGGTCTTCAGCTCATCCTCCTTGCAGGATCTCACCTGCTGTCCTTTCACTGAGCTTTACATGACAAGGCTCTGACGGACCTGGTCCTGACAGGCATTGTCATGGGCTCAGGAGGACTGTGTCATCAAGGGTAGGACAAACAAGCCTTCTAGATTCAGTTTTATTATTTCCTTTGCAATCAAAATGGAAAGAGGCTACTTCAGTGTGGAGGGAAACAATAACAAAACTAGACCTGCTGGGTCACCATATGTGGGAAAAAGTTCTCTTGGGCCTTATTGTACACACCCAGGGAGTGCGACAGAGAAAGGCGGGGAAGCAGGCCCTACTGGCAACATCATTAGATAGTATAAACAATGGCTAGCCACTGGCATGGAGCAGGGGCTCAGATTCCAATAGCACTCAATGGGGAGCCTTCCTTAAAAAATTACAAGAAGCTGGGCTGGAGCTGATCCATGCTGGGAAAGGCAGAAGAAGCAAAAGCAAGAGGAGGTGAATGGAAATTAAGCAGCAGGAAATAGGGATTTGGCACAAAGTTGGAATTTGAAACTGCGGAGAGGTGTCAGTGATAAGGTTGTATAGAGTTTCTGGCCAAGAGAGAGAAAGAGAGAGAGAGAGAGAGAAGGAATGCAGATGTGTTCATTGAATAAAGTGCAGATGGGGAAGAGGATAGGAGGGAAGGACGCTGGGAAGTCGGGCTGAGTGGAGGTGCATTTATGTGCAAGCAGGGCTTTCAAAATCATTTTCTCCACATGTCTGGATGAAATTACAGGTTGGTTCAGATTGTTCCAATCTACGAGAGAGATTAAGGCAAGGTTTATTTGCTTTTCCCTCTTCCTGCTTTGGGCAGCCTGGCTTATTTCTGCTGGAAGGCTGGGAGTAGCACTGGGCAGCTGGGACCAGGTGTGCATCTTGGGCTGGGGTCTGCTCAGTTTGTTTTTGTTCGAAATATCTGGGATGTCTCTGGAGATCTCAGACCATTGTACAGGTCCATTGACCATCAGGGAAGCTTAGGGAAGACCTGCGGCTGGGGTGTCTGGCCAGTCCCCCTTCCTTCGTGGCTATGGGAGTCAGCCTGGCCATTTGGGTTTTACCTGTGTCCCCACTCTCATGTGTCAGAGCTAGATTGGACTGCTCCAGGACACAAGGTCAACCCACTAAGATAAGCATGAGTTCAAATAGTCTCATTGGGCTTATATGACAGCAAGGGTGAACTTCACCTATACATTTGCGGAGGTTCCTACAGCCCTCCACAGTGAGGATAAGAGGCAGTTGGGTTGGTAGGAGGTGGCAGTGAGAGTCTCATGGGTCTCCTGCTTTGAACCAATAGGTGAGACACAAGATATAGCCACTTGGCCATCCTTCCATGTGGATGTTTCACATCACCAGTGGGAGCAACAATGACCATCCAATGTATTCCAGAGTTGTTGTTTGGTGAGGCAATATGGATAGAAGTGCTTCTCATATATCCTGGGTTATTTCAAATATCCTGAATATCATCCTGTTCTTATCAATGTAGCGGAGAGATTGTGGTTTTAAAGAGAAAATGGCAAGCTTTTCTTGCAAAGAGTGAAAGTGAGAGCTTCTGACTGCTCTATCCTGCATCTCAAAAGCAGGGGGCATGGCATTAAGCGGCGGGGGGTGGGGGTAGATCTTGCCAAGTATTTCCAAGGGATCAATATGGCTATCAGCAAACACAGGGCAGCAGGTGACTTGTCTGTTTCCTCCACTTGATGAGCAAAGCTTCCTTGGGGATGAGCACAAATGTCATGTTTTCTCTATCAACGTTGTTGACGTATTAGTCTAGATTACACTTAAGTCTTCCTGTGTGTCCTCTTGGGAGAGGGAATACCATTTAAATGTTAGCCTTGAAGAAGGAAAACTAGATGAGGCTTGGAGAAGGCATGAACATTAAAATATCCCCGTCACAGTGTATCACCTGCTTGGTAGATCTCTCATCCTTCATTATTCTACTTTCTCTGATGATCCTGGATCAGAAATACTGGTTCTCTTTCCCTCACTGGGGATCTGATCTGTGTATCATGAATGTTTGATACCGTGCTTATGAGGAGGGGACATATTAATACCTCAATGTTTTTTTGTGTGATTTAAATTCTTTTTCTTGTTAATTGGTTACACATGAATGNGTGGCACTTGCCTGTATGAATGCAATGCTCATGAAAGCCAGAAGAGGGCATGGAACCTCCTGGAGTTGGAATTACAGGCAGTTGTGAGCTGCCTGATGTGGGTGCTAGGAACAGAGCATGGGTCCCTTGCAAGAGCAGTACATGCTCTTAACTCCTGAGCCGTCTCTCCAGTACCCCCAGTACAGGTACACATATAATCAAAAAGAAAGTAGCGTTTAAACTTAGCCAGACAGGAGAGCTTCCTTCCCACTGCCTTGTAGAGTGTCACATAGCCCAGGCTGGTCTTAAATTTACTATGTATCAGCTTGGCCGTAGTGGTGCACTCAGGAGGCAGAGACAGGTGGATCTCTGTGAGTTCGAGGCCAACCTGGTCTACAAAGTGAGTTCCAGGACAGGCTCCAAAGCTACAGAGAAACCCTGTCTTGAAAAACAAAACAAAACAAAACAAAACAAAACAAAACAAAACAAAACAAAATTACTATGTATCTAAAGCCATCTTGAACTTCTTTCTGATCTCTGGCTTTGATCTCCCAAGTGTTGGGATCATAGGTGTGTGTCACCACACCTATGTCATGTGATGCTGGGATTCAAACCCAGGACATCATGTATGGCAGGCAAGCATTCTACCAACTGAGCTGCATCCATAGCCCCAGAAGGAAAGCCTTAAAAGAACTTCATATTAGACGTGTGCACATGGGGAAACATCATTCCCTTAGCTTGCCACTCAGGCGATAGGAGAGTGTAAACACCAAATCTTCCCTTTTCCCTTCCTTCTTATCATTTAATTCTTCCTCTTCTGTGACCAGCAGGCTATATGAAAGTATAGAAGCTGTTAGGATAACATTTGAAACTCTTTTCAGGAAGCTCTGTTTTCACATTTCTATTCCTAGACACGAGAATGTGTATTAAACGTATCAGTCAGCATTTACTAAGCCTCTGTTTGGTCCTTCATTTTTTAAGCTCTTGGACAAATGTCACAAAATAAACAGTGCTGCCCCTTGATACACCGCCAGAACTTCTCTCTGTCTATCAAAGGTCACCATCCCGATGTCGGCACCCTTCTCTCAGTGTGGTGAATATAATGGCTTCCCAGCCGTTTCCTCGGCTCTGGGTTCCTCTGGGTCCCCTAATTCCCTTTCTGGAGCACAAATTTGGCCTTTCCCTGAGTTTTCCATGGCAGCCCTGTGCCTGTCATTGGCAGGATAAGGTCTAGGCTCGGGCACAGCTTCGAGACCTGCTGCCCAGTGAGCTGCCCTGAGTGCAGGTATCCTCTGCAGCCCACTGTGAGCACAGTGCCCTCTTCTGTGAGCTTTCTCTGATCCTCCCAGCTGCTTTGGCTCCAGGGAGCCTTGTTTGCAGCTTCCTCGTGAGTTGGCACTGTGTGTGTCCTCACAACAGAGACCCTGGGTCCCCAGCCAGCCACAGTTGCTGTGGGGAGCAAATGAGGCATGTGTTACACCTTCACAGAGGCAGCAAGCCATCGGGAAGACAGTCATAGCATAATTAAAATTGTAGTGAGTCCCAGAGTCCTCCAGAACCAGAGGATGTTACAGCAGCAGTGGTGAGGGGTCCCCACACACATGAAGGGAGGGATGTGGACTGAAGACCTGCAGGGTCTCAGGGCAGGGACTGGGGTAGCCCCAGAAGCAGGAGACAGTATGTGAACTGAGAAGAGAGCCTTGAACTTGAGGACAGTCCTAACAATAATGAGAAAATGTGGTGATGGGGGCAGAATGCAGTAGGTGGTGCCATAGTGACTTAAGGCTGTGGAAATACTTTTTCCTCAGTGTCTCAGAGCATTTGTGAGAACCAACGCCCCCTTGCCTGTGAGGAGTTTTCTCCCGTCCGGTATCACCTTTGTCTAAATACCTGGCCAAGCAGGAACCCTCTGACTAGCTGCTTCCCTGGCTGCTGGAAGGCACTGCCCACCACAGGCTGGCCAAGGGTCTCCATCTCCGAGGAGGTCATAATCCCAGCTGTACAGCCCCAACAGCACTGCTCTAGGACGCAGGGATGCTGTGCCCTTCAGAACCCAGGGCTCTCAAAGCCTGGTTTGGGTTCCCACACAGGCCATTGTCACCCTTCCTCCACCAGAACTATTTTGAGCCTCTCTTGTCATCCTCCTCTCCCACACATTCCCTTAATATGACTAGAAGATAGCTAGTTGATGCTAACATATGTTCTTATAATTATGTTGCTAGCATGATAGATTATTTATTTGACTTTTTTTTTTTTTGAGTCTCTGCTCCATGTACCAAGACTAAGGAGCGTGTTTAAATGAAGAGGTACTAACACACCTTGACAGCAGCTTGTAAAAAAAAAAAAAAAAAAAAAAAAAAAAAAACGGAAGAGGAAAGGCCCCAGCCTTTAAGAGGTCTCTAATCCTGTCTCTTATACACATCTAGATGTGTATAAGAGACAGCTAATGTACATCTTCAGGGAGACTGAGTCTCCAAGCAGCTGAAGGAATGCCACAGCTCTCTGCTAATGCTAAGCTGCTTGTTTCTGACCAAGGAGGGGGCCTGAGGGCTCAGCCCTGTGGGATATCTTCCCACCCTGAATAATCATGCACCTATGGGTAATGCCCAGGGAGTGGATCTAGGGCAGGAAGGTACTTCAACACAGTTTCTTATCCCAGATAGGAACTCTNAAGATCTGAGTATGGTGTCTGCGTAGGGTGACATAGAAATTGGTCAAAAGCCAGACCCCAAACCGGTTATCTGACTTTGGACTCTGTGTCTCTCCCCATCTGTGGATCGAGCCTTTGTATTGGCGACTTTTCTGTTGCTGTGATGAAAACCATGACCAAAGCAACATATAGAAGAAAGGGTTTGTTGTAGCTTATATTTCCAGAGAGTCCGTTATGGCTGGGATGTGTGGTAGCAAAGGTCAGACGTGGTGGCTGAAGCAGGAAGCTCAGAGCTCACGTCTTGAATCAAAGCAGNGAGAGTGCACTGGGAATACTGCAAGGCTCTGAAATCCAAGCCCACTCCAGTGACACACTTCCTCTGGCAAAGCCACACCTCCTAAACCTACCCAAACAGTGCCACCAAACCAGGGACCAATTATTCAAATGCCCGAGATGATGAAGAACATTTTATTTATTCAAGCTACCACAGTCATGGTGGAAGGTTCTCCCAGTGGAAATGAGTTCCCCCAGCCTATCTAGGAATCAAGCAGAGAGAAATAAACTAAACCCAATAAGCGACTCTATTATTATTCCACAAAAAGCCATATTTTCATTGATCTCTTCTGTTATTCACTCAACTAGCATTTTCTGAGTGTCCACAACGTGGCAGCCATTGAGGTTCGGATGATCAACCCAATGAATTGTTCTCCTCTGCGACTTTCCAATATGGAGGGTGGACATCAAAGTCAAAGAGTCATTATGACCCAGGTGCTATAGTGAGAGGCACATGAGAGCTGTACACAGTTCCACGGGGACACAGGACAAGGGCCCTACCTAGGCTTGATAGGGCCAAGGGGCTTGGGAAGGGCTTTTTTCTCTCTCACTCAGCTCATATTCTTGCTCTGTTACTGGGGTAGGTGGTCTTCGAGAAGTTTGTTTTTCTTTTTAGACAGTCTGAGAAAAGTGTGCGAAGGTTTACCTACTGTACGTGCAAAAAGAAAGGCGAGAGTGAGTACAGCTTTCCAAGAGGCAGGAGTGAAGTTAGAGGGATGGTCTTTTTAACGGAGCCAGTGGGACAAGCTCCGGGACACTCTGCAGACCAGAGCTGTACCAACCTGTCCAATAAAATGAAGGAAAGCCGGCGAGGCAGTCGTACGAGATAGAACGTGCAGGAAGATCTGGGTGGGAAGAAGGGACATTTGCTTGAGTTCTAAATGAAGCATCACATTTGCCAAGGTGAAGGGCAGATGGAAGAGTCTGTGTGGGGAACCAGCAAAACCTGCCAAAAGAAGTGACTGTGGCAAGCTGCAGGATGAGGCAGAGGACTAACAGGATATAGAAGAGTCCTAACCTGAAGACTGCCCAGCCTCTTTGCAAATATACCCCTACTCCCAGGGACAGGGTGTGGGGCATAATGCTGGTCCTAGATTGCCTTGCACAGGCCTCGTTTATATGTCACCTGTGCTGATGTGCTTGTGAATGAGTGTGTATGTGTGTGTGTGTGTGTGTGTGTGTGTCTGTCTGTCTGTCTGTCTGTCTATCTGCCTGTGTTTTTGTATGAGTATATGCCACATGTGTGTGAATGTCCACAGAGGCCAGAAGAGGGCGTTGGATCCTTGGAGCTAGAGTTACAGGTGGTTGTGAACAGCCCAACATTGGTGTTGGGAACTGAACTTGGGTCCTCTTGAAATACTCTGGCAAATGTTCACATTAAAAATGATTTTAAGAGGAGGAATACTTTCTGATGATCTCTCTGTGTTAGTTTTGACCTTGACTTTTTCTACCTAGGGCCTGTACTTGAAGGCATGGCTTATCTTCTCTGTATCTTTGCTTGTCCATCTAGAAAATGGGGGTGGGGGCACTTCAGGCTTTGGTTTCCTCTTAGGAATGTGTGTAGCTCATTCCTTCATTTGTGGAACACAGGAGTAGTAAACACTCGGTCATCTTTTCTCTGGCTAAGAGTGTCCATCCTCTCTACTCCTGAGTGAATTTCCAGGTTCCCAGAGATCAAGCTGACTAAAATGATTAGAGAATACAGTTGTGTGACTTGGGAAACACTGAAGAATTCTTTGGACAGAGGCAGCATAGAAATACCAGGTGGCTATTGGGAAGTGGGAGGGTGGATTCCATCCAGTGTTGTGCCATTTATCCTGGCCTCCTGGGTGGCCAGGGAGGGTTCTGGAGTAGAGAATAAAGGTCTGTGTGTGGGACCGGCTCTTTCTCTTGCAGCTGGACAGGCCTGGCCTCCGGCTCAGTGATCACTTCTCCCAGCCAGCAGGGAAGAGTCTAGTCTCTGGCACTGTCCATCCAGTACCTCTTTATGAGTACTAAATTTGTAAAAATTATAAATGAAAATGAGGTTGTGTGTTATTTCAGCATGTGTTCTATTTAATAAAATAAGATGGTGATATCAAATTACTGGCTAATTTAATTGCCTGGAAAAATTAATTTCTAAAAATGCCAAATCAGAAGGAATAGGGAAGGAGTGTCTATTTTTGATTTTCATTTGGGATGAAAGCTATACAGAGATTTTATTTTATTCTTTTTTTAAAGATCCATGAAGATTCATCCTGTCTTCAGCTGGAGAATCAAATTCAATCAACAAAAAGAAAAAAATTAAGATAAAATTTTTTGTTTCAGTTTGAATTATACATAGTCCATCACTTTTTTTTTTAAAAAAAATCAATTCATGCTAAAATTGTGGCAGTTTAGCCCTATTTGTTAGCAGATTTGCCAGCTTGTGAATTATGTATTTCTGATACTATTTGGAGCACTAAGGCTGTAAGGCTGCCTGGAGGTTGCCCAAATCCTAGGACTGGGGGTCTATACCTGGGGCGGATAATGAACCATTATGGTGACATCTTTGGACTTTGGGTCAGTGGTTGAACAAACTTTAACCCATTCTTCCCTGGTGAGCTTCTGGCTTTTTATGGCTGCACTAAATCTTCCTCATGTGTCCCAGTCAGTCATCAAATGCAACGATGGACAGATGAGACACACAGAGTTGCCATAGTAGCCTGGAACTTTCTAGAACACAGGAGCAGATAGAGACTGACACCTTGTGCATTGTGCACACATCCTCTATGCAGCACTAACACTTTCTGGCTTTTAAATTTTTATTTATTTTTCTTTGAGACAGATTCTTACATAGCCCAGGCTGGCCCCAAACTCCCTATGTGGCCAAGAATAACCTTAAAAGTATGATGCTCTGTCTCTATCTCTCAAGCTCTGGGATCACAGGCACCCCCTTCAATGCCTGCTTTATCTGGTGCTGGGGATCAAACTGAGGTCCTTGTGCGTGCTAAGCAAGTATTCTACCCACTGGACTCATCCCCAGCCGGCTTTCTGTGTAATAGATGCACTCACATATATAATACGGCGGGTACCATTGGTGAAGCCATCTTACACTGGTGAAGTAGGACATTTGGAAGTCCACTGGAGAGGTTTAGAGAAGTCTTTGCTGAAGTCATGGAGCTGGTGAGCGTTCTGCAATCAGTCCGTCAGTGACAAAAGAAGAAAATAGCCAGCTCCGTGGGTGCAGCTCACTTCAGATGACCTAGGGACTGCTCCTTACTGTCAGTGTCCCACAGATAACGCTTAGCATTTCTAGACTGACAAGCTACGGCGAAACCCCGCATCTGCTTAGCCTGACTTCATTGTGTTGCACTGTTTCAAAAGGTGACAAAATTAATGTTTCTAGAAATAATGATTTAGCCCTTAACTGATTTAAGATATTTCACCACAAATGTCATCCTGTGTGGTACTGATGAATGCCCCCAGGCCAGCCCTAGGCAGAACTGTGAAGTAGGCCAAGATTATTTCCTGAATCCTTGCCTGCTTCTCACAGCACTCATTGTCTGCCATCCCTTCCTCTCCCTTAGTCATGTGACCTCCCCCACCCCCATTGCCAAAAGTGCCCTTCTAACACCCTTGACTCTTTTCTCCTAACAATGGACGAATGACCAAATGAGCTGGAAGTCTTCCTGCACTGAGGTACTAGTGACTTCTACATTACCTTTCTTTTTACTTGCATTTTAAAAGGAACTCATAAAGAGGGCCTCCTTGACACCCAGGATGTTTCTTCTATGCCCTTGGTTGTTAGAATCAGTGGCTGATCTCTGGGTGATTTGATTTTTATCTAAATCAAAAGAGGATCCCTATTAAAGTGTGTGTGTGTGTGTGTGTGTGTGTGTGTGTGTGTGTGTAAGCTCAGATGACTCCTGACATGGTTATTGAGGGTACTATCAGTAGCTGTTAGTTAGGAATCAAATGGAGAAATAAGACTAACATAGTAGCCACAAAACATGATGGAGACACAGCACATGGCCAGATCTGTAATTCCATTTCTTTTAAGCAACTTATTTGGTCTCTTGTTTTCATTCTTATGAAACGGGAACAGCAGTGGTCACCTGCTTCCCTGGGGGACGGTGAGAACCAAGGGAGTTGATGTGCAGACAGTCATCAAATGGCATGGGAAGAGCCCTCAGCAAATGGCATCCGTGATGGCGCCTGTGGAGATGGTACTTAGGATGACAGTGTTTGTACAAGACCTGCCATTATTTCTAGCCCTTGATTTGAGTGCTTACTGGGGTCTCTGGGTGACTTGCAGGAGCCCTCATGCCCCTGGAGTTCCACAGCCATAGCTAGAGTTTGAGCAGAAGCATTTTACTGGCCTCATTTTGCAGACAGAGAAAGGCTGAGCAGTCGGCGCCACTGTCACATCAGACTGAGGCGCTCCCAGGGATCCAAAACCCCGGGGTTCTGAGAGATGTATTCATCTTTCAGTTAAAGGCTCCGCTTATTTCCCCTGTGTTCAGGGGCTCAAGGAGGGAACCACTATTTCCTTTACTTTATGAGTCATGGCTGCTCTGTCATTTTGGGAAGGGCCTCGGGCCCCTCAACAGCGTTATCCCTGTCCAATTATCTCAGGGAAGGCACACAGCAACGAGTATTTCCTTTCCAATGTAGTTATAAATGTCGCGTCGGTGGGAGATTCAGGAATGCGACCAGGAATTCCATTTCCTAGTCAAACAGGGTGTAATTACAGTGGGACCGTGGGCTCAAAACCTCACAAGGCATTGTAACTGGGGAGGGAGAAGCAAGACACCTGTGTGCCTCCTCTGCGTCAGGGAGAGGGGCTGGAAAAGGACCATTGTCTTGGAAGTATCTCCCTATGACTTTACTTGTTCAGCCACAGAACTAGTTTTTATCCTCAGGGTGACAACCCCTGTTCTCTAGAGATGCAGCTCTTGGGAGGGTTCATTCATCCATGCAACACTTGCACTGGCGGTGCAGGTGGCAAGGGAGACTCTACAGGTTGTCATTTTGACTTCCTCCTGTCAGGCCAAGGGGAAACAAAGTCATGGAGAAAGCTNGTTATCAGAGGTCGGGTTTCCGCTGAGACTCCTGTGTCTGATGCCGAGAAGGACTGTAGGGTGGCTCTGACTGAAGGGTGCTCAGATGACTAGGCCCTCTGGAAGAACATTCTGGTTTCATCCATAGCCATTTCCTGTATGTCTTCTGTGTAAGAGACTCTGAAGGGGTGTGTCACAGTCGCCTGCATCCCCCACAGATGAGGATGCCCGATCACTGGGGTCTTATACTTGAGGTTGGATTCACACTCATAGGAATGGGAGACATCGTCAACTCTCCCTGGGATAAGATAGACCTATCAATTGTTTCCCAGAGTGCGGAACGTCCCAAAGTAGGTGACAACTGAAGAGAGTCGCCTGACATGACAGTGGCCTGTGCTGAAGAGGATAGTGTACTACACTGCAAAACTTCTACAGGGATGACACAGGCATGGGGGGTCCTGAGACTGGAAGGGAGGAGGGATCATCAAAGGACTCATAGATCAAGCGAAGGACAATGTTCTCAGGTCCGAGAGCTGTGGTTTTACCCATATCATTAAAAACTTTTCNGTAGGAATGGAACCGTATCAAACTTGTCTTTAACTAGGGCTGGAGTGTGGGGCTTTGGTGGGGTATGAGGGAGTCACCAGGGGACCATTAGCAGTAGCCAGGCTGAAGGATATGGANGTTTGATTCAGGCTGTAGCTAGGGGGTGGAAGTATAATTTGAGATAGAATTACAAGTGTTTGATTGGATTCAAAAGTGAGGCAGAGAAGGAATTCTGAGTTATAGGGGTAGGNTCAGGTGGCTGTAGAGGAGTTACTATAGCAAAACACATGTGGCTAANCATCCTTATAATGAAAAGAGGTTTGTTTTGGCTCATGATTCTGATTCAAGTTTGAGGACTGCACCATGTGATTACTTTCTTGTTAGCAGAGTCACAAGGGTNTGTAGAGTATCACAGGGTGAGAGACAGTGGCTCTTTCTCTCCCTCTCCTCTTCATTCCCCTCTTCCTCCTCATTTTCTTCTTCAAATATGTATTTACTTTATGGGTGTGAATGTTTGCCTGCATGTGTATACGTGNACCGNATGTGTGCCGTAACATAAATGACATTCAGAAGAGGGTGTCAGATTTCCTGGAAGTGTAGTTATAGATGGCTGTGAATTGCCATGGGGTGCTGGGAACCACACCCAAGTCCTCTGCAAGAGCATCTAGTGCTCTTAACCACTGAGCCATCTCTCCATCCCTTCTTTCTTTCTTATACAGCCACTAGTATTCAATGGAGGGGGTCTACTCCTGAGGATCTTGTCTCATCCTAATTATTTCCCAAACACTCGAAGTTTCTATCTTCATTACCTCCGTGCTGATTCCATTTCAACACACAAACCCTTCAGGGTCACCCTCGAATTCTATCCAAACCACAGTGAGGGTGACATCACATAGTAGGGTTATTGAGAGGTAGGATCTGGTCCAGGTAATGGAGATGNTGTGGTTGAGGTAGAGGAGGGTGGTAGAGTCCAGAAGAGGATATCCTTTCTTGTAGCATCGATTCCCTCTCAGCCACACTCCAGATGACTGGCTTTGATGCTGTTCCATTTCTTTGTCCAATGATGTCTCTTTCAGCAAGTTTGCCTTGATAAGGTGTGATAGAGTAGGCCAGGCACAGGGCATGATGAGAGCCAGCTCCTGTTCCCAGGAACTTATACAGTAGGCACTTTCATAGAAATGTTCCAGAGCTGGCCCCTAGCTATGCTCGTACCCTGTGTCCTACTGCCGAAGGGTTTTCTTCCTTAGTTACTATACCCTTTCAGATGAAATGTAGTAACGAAGCTTGGGGGTTGGGCTATTTTAAGCAGATGGGTTTTGCTTTTTGTTGTTCTCTTTTGTGGGACAGTGTCTTGTTATATACAGCCCAGCTGGGCCTCAAACTCAGGATCTCCCTGCTTCAGCCTCCTAAGTGATAGGTTCCCATGTAGATGGATGTAAGTAGATGAGCCTGGTTCCCATGTAGATGGATGTAAGTAGATGAGCCTGGAGGTAGAATCTCTCTCTCTCTCTCTCTCTCTCTCTCTCTCTCTCTCTGTGTGTGTGTGTGTGTGTGTGTGTGTGTGTGTATGCAAGTGTGAGAGATTGCATGTATGCATGTGTGTACTTGCAGGTAGAGACCAAGAAACTAACTCAGTTGCTGTTCTTCAGGCACCATCTTTTTTTTTGAGACACGGCGAGGGATTAAAAGTGTGTGTTACCGTGCCTGGCATATTGTATTCTTTTTGAGAATCCAGAAACTCAAAGGGGTCAATTGATTTTCTGAGTGCAGGCCTGGGAGCCCGTGTCTTCTCCTGCCAGGTCAGAAAACCATGGCTACCCACAGAGGGATGGACTATTGCAATGAAAAACTGAATGGCCACGTGGTCTGTACCAAGCTGACCATGTGGGAAATCCTGTAGTGCACAACAGGGGATCCAAACTGTACACTTTGACCTCTGCTTGCAAACACTTTATGGTCTTATCAGGGGAAAGAAGATGGAGGTGCCAACCAGTAAATCAGCTACATTACACTGGGGAGTCTACAGAGGCCTCAAGGTGTGGACAGGGGTGCTCTTGAGTCTGAAGGTGTGAATGACCACTTGCTGAGTGCTGGGGTATCATGTTGCCTATTAACTTCATGCTTTGAGTTTATCTCTCATGTTTGGTTTTCTGTCTCTTGTCTGGGCAGTAGCTTACAGCGCCATCGAGAGCTGGGCCCTGGTTCCTGCTTTTCTACGCCTTTCCAGAGTGCCCAGTATGAGCCGCACTGGTAGTATGCGTAGCATACCTGAAGGGGAAGAGTATGAGATAATGGATCTTTTAAGTAGAGGTTCCCTCCTTTTAGAGCACGGGGGAGGGCGGGGGAGCAGCCGTGCTTTGTGACACCGAACAGGAAGTAGGCACTAGGTGGAGAGGTGCTGAGTAGGTAGTAAAGGGACCATCCAACTTCCACCGCCACTTTGTACCACAGCCTCCCGGAACTGTTCACTAAATGACCAGGGCGGGAGACATGTGTATGGTCTCCAATTTAGGCTTTGGGAAGCACAAAAGCCTCTCCCTCCCCATCTCTAGAGCTACTTTGCCATATATGTAGCTTGGAAGTGGCCTGAGGAGGGGGCTGGGTGAGGACTCTGTCCCCTCCNGTGACCTTAGGTGGCAGTGAATCCCCATGGAGCCACTCTAAAAGGGGGACAGGCCCCATGGGGACCTTGTGTCCATTTGCTAATGACTGTAAAAGGCTGCCCCAAACCCCCAAGCACTGGAGGAATGCTCTCACAGTGAAGGGAATGAAAAAGAACTTAGCTCTATGAGGACATGTGACCTCAAGGCTTTGAAGGGACCATTTGCAGTTTCTCTCAATATTGAACCAAGCATAGTGGGCCTGGGATTCAGGCCATTTAAGGACCTAGGGACTTCTGGGTAATAAAACTAAGTCCTAGAAGAGGAAGAATCATTCTGGATAAGGGTGCAGGGTGTTTGAAGATATGTGAGAAGGTATTGGGGACTAAGCTGCCACAAGTCATTAANNTGGTGATGAATTTCTTACCCCACGTACACATATGCCTTCTAATATATATTCTGTATATCCCATGTTATGTATTACATAGATGCATATTATAAATATATTTTACANGTCAGACACTAGGACAGTAAATGTCCAGGACTAAAGTATGTGCACGTGAACAAATAGAAAGATGGGCTGTGTGCAGTGCCCCATTCCCTCAAATCTGTTGTACCCCAGTTAGGGCCCAGAGTGACAGCTGAGAAGTGAATACACGCTNACTGTCCCCATACCTGATAGCCACCATGGACCATGCATAAAACATNTTAGTGGTCAACATTACAAACTGGAAATGCTTTTAGTTACCAGTTGCGAATGTGTCTAAAAGGTCTGTTGTGGAGATAAGTGTAAATCATTTTTAAAAACATCCAAGGGCTGGGGAGATGGCTCAGTGGTAAAGCATGAGGGCCTGAGTTCAATTCCCACAACCCANGTTAAAAATCAGCCATGCTGGTGCACATTTGTAACCCCAGAGCCAGGGAGACAGAGACAGACACATCCCTGGGGCTCTCAGTTCAGTTAGCCTAGCTTACTTAGTGAGTTTCAGGCCAGTGAGAGACTCTGTCTCAAAAAAACATGGTAGACAATTCTGAAGAATGATTTATGAGGTTGCATGCATGCGCGCGCGCACACACACACACACACACACACACACACATACACAAACACACAGAGTCACACAAGGTAGTGTTTAACAACACAGTGGGGCTTCTGTCCAGTTCTTTTTGGAAACATTTCTCTTCTAGGCTTCATTTACTCCACAGATGGAGGGCTGACAGTGGGCCNAGCATTGTACTGAAGGCAATTACATCGTGTACTCAGAAAGTGTATTGTCGAACTGGTCTCGTTCCTTTAGCAAACACCAAACCCAACCAGGAGGAGTAGAATGTAGGCTGGCTTCTTTAGAGTGTAGGCTGTTGGAGGGGCTTATAAATGTGTGCGTTCAAACTGGAAGGCATGCTTTAAGTCCCCTCGAGTGACCCCGTGTAAGGTTTGATGTTTCTCATGTGTTTCCTGTGGGCAGGAAAAACACAGAGTTCTGTCTTCAGTATTTATGTCCTCCGCTGTCCCATGAGTCCTGTGAGGGTGTGATTGTGCCNCCTCTCTCCCTAGTCTCTAGCACAGTGGTAACAGGTACCCCAGGACACGTATGTTGAACAAATAAGTGGTCCTGGCCATCTTTGGAATGGTAGAGTGGCTTTGGACACCTATACNGCATTTTAACAAATGTTGCAGGTGTTACCAACAGTGCCTTGCTGGGAGTGGAGGCTTGTGTAAAGCCAAAAGGAAGTGGAACAGCCAGAAGGGGATAGATGTGGATTATACAGTCTGATGTGTCCATGAGCAAGGGCTACTGCTGGGTCCTCCTGGTCATCGTGGGCATCTTTAGTGCTCTTCCAGGNATTAGAACATAGAGCAGGGTCCAGTGATGGGGGAAGCATGGCTTCCATTACACGTTGCCCTCCCAGGAGACTTCCTTGATTCCTCTGCTCTGTTCAGAGAACAGAATGAGAAAGGTAAACATAACATAGGGGGCTACCTATGCTTTGGGGGATATCAGTGTCACCCTGCTCAGGAGCAGTGGCCATGCAGAGAAGTAGAAACCCCTGGGACCATAGAAGNGTGTCTTCTACTCCCGCCATTTACTGTTGTCTACTCTTCACACCCATGAGGTTTGGCNTCACACCCTATCAACTTACTCATGAAATAATACGTGAAAATATGTCCTAGGCATACAGTGCCATACATATCAATATAAAATATCCTTATAATTGTTATTAAATCTTGCCAGAGTGAAATATTTCCTTTAGGATGAAATTGTTTGGCATATGGGGAAAATAACCCACGCTGTCAGCCCTGTAAATAGCTAACAAACGTTTAGTGCTCCACCGTGGGTGGGGGAGGGTGGAGACAGCAGTGNGTTGGGGGTCTCTCTCGCTATATACATATTCCACATGCCTTCCCTCACGAGGCACATGGAAAACGCAATGAATGAAATCATTCTTGCGATCACCTGGTTTAAATCATGACTTGCCCAGTGAAATGGGAGGGTTGCCTATTTTAAGGTCTTTGAGGACTCAGGCAGAAATCAAGCTGCTCATTTTAGATGAGGTACTAAAAGGGCCTCTCCCAGTCGTGGCTTCCTTTTTCATAATATTAAAGATCCAAGGAAATGATGGCGGAGATCTTTTTCACCTCTGGTATTGAGTTTCTACAGTGAGCCATACTGCCCATCGCTGGAATGATGGGGAAAATGGTCTGACCTACAGGGAAGTGAATGTTCTCAGGCCCTCAGGAAAACGGTGCCTGCTGAACAGGGAGCAGCACTGGGGTGGGGCCTCCCCAAAGNTCCATCCCTTCCTTGCTGTCTTTGGTTCCTATGTCAGCAAAATATGCAGTTTAGAAGGTCACTGTGAGGGNAATTTGAAACCTGTTTTTGTAAAATAGTCAACTGTAAGTCACTGCTGGTTCTGGCTCTGCTGCTAGCATCGGGGAGCATAGGGGTCCCCAGATATTCTCCCTCTGAGCTGTTGTTCAGTTCCACTATTTTCCACTATTTTTTTCATTTAACGTGTATGATGTGTCTGTGTGAGCACAGGTACTTGTGCTTTACAACACATGTGGAGAGGTTAGGGGATTCTGGAGTCTGTTTTCTTTTTCACTGTGGGTTCCAAGGACCAAACTCAGGTCATCAGGCTTGCATGGCATGTGCTTCTATCCACAGAGCCATCTCTCTGGCCATTTTTTTCCNTCCATGTTTTGAGGCAGGGTTTCATTTTGCTCAGACTCATCTTTAACTTGTTACATAGCTGAGGCTAGTTTTGAATTCCTGATCCTCCTTCCTCTACCTCCCAAGTGCTAACATTACAAAAGTGTGCCACTGTGCCTGGTTTTATCATTCTGGTTTCTCATGGTGATATTTCTGAGTACTTTTGTGAGATGCTCTACTGGCAAGCTTTGAATCTTCTAATTGTCATTTACATCACATGCATATATTAATATGAATGAGCATATACATAGGTACCTATGCTTATGTATAAACATGCAATTATAAATATATCAATATACAATATGTTTATTATGTACTTATCACATGTAGCATGCTTCTCATATACTCATTACATATGATATGTTTGTAAGTAGCTAATAATTTCATTATCATTCAGTCTGATCTATTTAGCCCCACAGAAGTTCTTTCTGGAGGCCTTGAAGATGATTAGCTATTACAATGAGGGTCTTGCCCACTGAGACAGGTGGCTTTGACTTTGGCAGTGGGATAGTGTTGCAAATCTTCCTCCTGTTGAATCAGGTCTGTGTGGCAGTGAATATGGCCCTCTGGTCCTTGTTTCTGTCTTCTGGAACACAGACCATCTAAAGTTAGAGGTATGAGCTCTATCTCAAAGGCCCACATACTGAGCTCCCTCTCCCTGCTCCACAGATAAATGCACACTAAGAGTCAAGTGGCCAGTCCTTGGACCCACTGGTAATGGGGCGTTTCCCAGCATCGGGAGGACTACCTGCTCTGAGGTTTCTAGGCTGCTATAGAACATCCCTGAACCACATGGAAGTGGGCTTCCTGCTTGAAGCTGAAGGTCTTCTTCTTACCAATAATACTACCCATCATGTTGCTTTAGAGTCCTTTGCTTGCTAATTGTTTTCATTACACTATTAATAAAANGTCTTTCTGAATGATCCAGACCAGCTGATGAGAATGGATCCAGACCATCCACACATGAGAGTGTGTCCCAAGGCAGGTTCACCCCACCACTGAGACACATGTGAACAAAATGACATGTCAGGAAACTCTGAGCTAACCTGTCACATGTTAGTATTTTCGCATTAAACTTGAACCATACCAAGAAACTGGGTAATACACAGATATCTCTGTGTAATGCTCTCAACCTGAACAAACCCCAACGACGTCAAAGAAAGTCATTAGGAAAACAAAAAGGGGAGCAAAAAGGTGCAGGAATTTGAGCTTTGTTGGTTAGAATATGAAATACTATCCCTGTTTCTGATTTTGGTTAAGTTTTGCATTTTTGTCTTAATATTGAGGTCACCCTGCAGAAAAATGAATGGTAGTTGTGTTTTTGTGAAGTTGGCAAGGAAAAGCAGGGGAAANGTGAAGACTCCCTTCCTGGGAGTCCTTGCAGGGGTGGGGTAGGGGTCGAGGTGTGGTTTCTGAGAGACTCAGCAGTGAGGGGCTGAAGAGGGACAGGTCCTCAGCGTCTTGTAGACAGCTGACCATTGTGGAAGTCCCCATGGCATGACAGAGGAAGATGTGGCAATCCTTTGAGGACCCTCTGTCCTTCCAACACCAACCATATTTTACAGGTAAGGAAATGAAGGCTCAGAAATCTATAGTGATGTGTCTACCACCCTGTGGGCTAACAAGGAAGAGCCAAGACTAGAACGTTGGTCTTCAGGTCCTCACTTGCTGCCTACCCTCCCTGATACCTAACAGAACCGAGTGGATGACTTTGTCTTACGGTTGGGAAGATGGTCCCTCCCACCCTTTGCAAGCACAGGCATTATGTCTTTCACTCAGCCACAAATCAGATTTTATCATTGTCCCCACCAATGACCCGTCACAGCTCAAAGTCACCAGTGTTCAAGATGTATTATTTCTCATATTTAAATTTAGTACTTATGAGATTGGGTACTTATCATCTATATTTGATGTCAATGAAAGATGAATTTTTACAACTGTATAAGTAGAGGGAAAAAACAGGGAAGGAGAAGAGAAAACTAGGCTTTTATTTTTTCAAAGTAAAGGAGGAAAAAAAAAATCTAACACAAGCACAAAGGAACAGTCTTACCAAGAGTGGGAGGAGACAAGCAGTGGGAAATAATACCTCAAGATGCATTGAAACATTTTAGGGAATTAGGGAATTCTGATCTCTTGAAAAAAAAAAAGGAAAATTAATATTAAAGACAAGCTGTGAGCTTCCATCTGGCCTTGCCGTTTTCGACTAACGCTTCCATGACGGAATTCATCTGTCCATCAACTGTCAGAAATTCTCCTGTCAGTAAATCCCACGATACCCCAGCGAGCCCACCCCGCTCAAAATATTCCTTGCCACAAACTATTCCGAATTCTGAATTCCTTTTCTCAGACCTCTGCACTGTGAGACATAAAAGTTGTGGCTTTCCCCACCTCATCTCTGTTTCTCTCCCTTTCCTCTCTNCTCTGACCTATCCTCTAGCACTGGGGTGTAAGGGAAGTTGAGCGGGAAATTGGGGGAATCCCTCGGTCGTTTGGAGATTGCATCCTCACCAAGATCTTTCTAAGCTCTTCCGCTGGCGTCTGACAACAGACAGCCCACATCTGTTTTAAAACATGGAGTACTTATGAAGTGTGAACTCCCTACTGTTTAATGTAACTACGTGAGTATTTAATGTACACAGTGGTAGAGGCACTCAGAATGCCAAACTGTTGTGACATGCCTGAAGGACATATATAAACACAATATACTGTGGTTTATTGTGACAAAGAACATCGATGCCACCCATAGGAAGGTCTCACTCTTCACCATTGGAGGCAAACAAGGAAGGAAAAATGTCTGTAGTGCTTTCCCTCAACCTGACCCCCGAGTTCATCCTGAAATTCACACAGGATGGATGACCCGATGCTTACACTTCCAGGAAAGGGTTTTAAACATGTCCATTTCAATTGCTTAAATTCCAGATTTTTGCAGTGAGTTATTCTTTAAATTAATCTGAATATGTGAAGCAGTGGGCCTGGGAGGAGGCATAGCTAAAGGCGAGCTACTAAAGGCTTGGCCTCTTGTAGAGACTTGGTTCACTTTTGTGGGTGTGAGTGGAGATTTTCAGAGGTCGGAAACCTTAGAGAACATTTTGGTGCTGCTTGTGGCTGACTTGGGGACATTAGCTTTTGATTTGTCATTATCGACAGAGAAACATCTACAGCCTTAGCCTGTGTGCATACCCAAATAAAAGGAAAAGATTTTAAAGCTTTGAAAAAAGATTTCATTTTTTTAATACATTCCTCCCAAAGGTGGGCTCTTACTCCTTCTGACATCTCATTAATCAATTGATCAGAACCTGCTATTTGACGTTTCATTGCTACAATGCTAATTAACCTTTGCTAGTTAAATACTTAGCCCCCCAAAATTGTAGCCTCTTTTCTCTAATGCAAAAATTTCAGTAAACCCTTTTTCATGTTACCAGCCTTTAAGTAGACATGAAGTGGGCAGGGAAGGGCTCTATGTGGCATCTACTGCTCATTAGGAGCTTTTGAAATGCTAGAATAAAACCTTACGGTGCAAAATACATAGGAAGTGTTGTATACTGTCTGAAAGCCTCCGAGATAGACCAGGCTATCCTCGTACATACATTTAGCATGCCCTTAAAATTCTAAGCTGACATTTCTCAGAAAATAACTATTTCCACTGTAAACAAAATGAAACATTTCCCCCAAAGGACAACAACAAAACACACCCCATTAGAGTCCTTGGAAGCCAGGAAAGAGGAGGACCTAGTTAAAGATGAAGCTTAAACTGCTATTGTTGTGAATTTTGGTGAAGACCAACACTCAACTTCATTCATTATTTCTAGACATGGGAAGGCCCCATCTTGAGGATCATTTGCTCCAGGCCCTGACTATGTGATTTGGGGTTCCTCTAGATTTTAGGTTTCCGTGCCCTGTGGTTGGAAGAATTTTTTCTAATAACTTAGCAGTCGCTAAGGGAATTAATCTGAGAGGGCCTTTCAGGAAAAAAAAGAAGTGGCAAATGTTCCCTTTCTGCCTTATAAGTTCAGGCTGCGTCCTGTCCAAGTGCTAAGGACTTTCCTTATAAAGTTTATTTTAAAAGGACAGTTTGAAGCACCCAAGGCCAAAAAAACTCAGCCACAGGACCCTGAGAGGGCAGGAAGGCACTTTTGCAGATCTGCGGGAAANGTCTTTCTGAATGATCCAGACCAGCTGATGAGAATGGATCCAGACCATCCACACATGAGAGTGTGTCCCAAGGCAGGTTCACCCCACCACTGAGACACATGTGAACAAAATGACATGTCAGGAAACTCTGAGCTAACCTGTCACATGTTAGTATTTTCGCATTAAACTTGAACCATACCAAGAAACTGGGTAATACACAGATATCTCTGTGTAATGCTCTCAACCTGAACAAACCCCAACGACGTCAAAGAAAGTCATTAGGAAAACAAAAAGGGGAGCAAAAAGGTGCAGGAATTTGAGCTTTGTTGGTTAGAATATGAAATACTATCCCTGTTTCTGATTTTGGTTAAGTTTTGCATTTTTGTCTTAATATTGAGGTCACCCTGCAGAAAAATGAATGGTAGTTGTGTTTTTGTGAAGTTGGCAAGGAAAAGCAGGGGAAANGTGAAGACTCCCTTCCTGGGAGTCCTTGCAGGGGTGGGGTAGGGGTCGAGGTGTGGTTTCTGAGAGACTCAGCAGTGAGGGGCTGAAGAGGGACAGGTCCTCAGCGTCTTGTAGACAGCTGACCATTGTGGAAGTCCCCATGGCATGACAGAGGAAGATGTGGCAATCCTTTGAGGACCCTCTGTCCTTCCAACACCAACCATATTTTACAGGTAAGGAAATGAAGGCTCAGAAATCTATAGTGATGTGTCTACCACCCTGTGGGCTAACAAGGAAGAGCCAAGACTAGAACGTTGGTCTTCAGGTCCTCACTTGCTGCCTACCCTCCCTGATACCTAACAGAACCGAGTGGATGACTTTGTCTTACGGTTGGGAAGATGGTCCCTCCCACCCTTTGCAAGCACAGGCATTATGTCTTTCACTCAGCCACAAATCAGATTTTATCATTGTCCCCACCAATGACCCGTCACAGCTCAAAGTCACCAGTGTTCAAGATGTATTATTTCTCATATTTAAATTTAGTACTTATGAGATTGGGTACTTATCATCTATATTTGATGTCAATGAAAGATGAATTTTTACAACTGTATAAGTAGAGGGAAAAAACAGGGAAGGAGAAGAGAAAACTAGGCTTTTATTTTTTCAAAGTAAAGGAGGAAAAAAAAAATCTAACACAAGCACAAAGGAACAGTCTTACCAAGAGTGGGAGGAGACAAGCAGTGGGAAATAATACCTCAAGATGCATTGAAACATTTTAGGGAATTAGGGAATTCTGATCTCTTGAAAAAAAAAAAGGAAAATTAATATTAAAGACAAGCTGTGAGCTTCCATCTGGCCTTGCCGTTTTCGACTAACGCTTCCATGACGGAATTCATCTGTCCATCAACTGTCAGAAATTCTCCTGTCAGTAAATCCCACGATACCCCAGCGAGCCCACCCCGCTCAAAATATTCCTTGCCACAAACTATTCCGAATTCTGAATTCCTTTTCTCAGACCTCTGCACTGTGAGACATAAAAGTTGTGGCTTTCCCCACCTCATCTCTGTTTCTCTCCCTTTCCTCTCTNCTCTGACCTATCCTCTAGCACTGGGGTGTAAGGGAAGTTGAGCGGGAAATTGGGGGAATCCCTCGGTCGTTTGGAGATTGCATCCTCACCAAGATCTTTCTAAGCTCTTCCGCTGGCGTCTGACAACAGACAGCCCACATCTGTTTTAAAACATGGAGTACTTATGAAGTGTGAACTCCCTACTGTTTAATGTAACTACGTGAGTATTTAATGTACACAGTGGTAGAGGCACTCAGAATGCCAAACTGTTGTGACATGCCTGAAGGACATATATAAACACAATATACTGTGGTTTATTGTGACAAAGAACATCGATGCCACCCATAGGAAGGTCTCACTCTTCACCATTGGAGGCAAACAAGGAAGGAAAAATGTCTGTAGTGCTTTCCCTCAACCTGACCCCCGAGTTCATCCTGAAATTCACACAGGATGGATGACCCGATGCTTACACTTCCAGGAAAGGGTTTTAAACATGTCCATTTCAATTGCTTAAATTCCAGATTTTTGCAGTGAGTTATTCTTTAAATTAATCTGAATATGTGAAGCAGTGGGCCTGGGAGGAGGCATAGCTAAAGGCGAGCTACTAAAGGCTTGGCCTCTTGTAGAGACTTGGTTCACTTTTGTGGGTGTGAGTGGAGATTTTCAGAGGTCGGAAACCTTAGAGAACATTTTGGTGCTGCTTGTGGCTGACTTGGGGACATTAGCTTTTGATTTGTCATTATCGACAGAGAAACATCTACAGCCTTAGCCTGTGTGCATACCCAAATAAAAGGAAAAGATTTTAAAGCTTTGAAAAAAGATTTCATTTTTTTAATACATTCCTCCCAAAGGTGGGCTCTTACTCCTTCTGACATCTCATTAATCAATTGATCAGAACCTGCTATTTGACGTTTCATTGCTACAATGCTAATTAACCTTTGCTAGTTAAATACTTAGCCCCCCAAAATTGTAGCCTCTTTTCTCTAATGCAAAAATTTCAGTAAACCCTTTTTCATGTTACCAGCCTTTAAGTAGACATGAAGTGGGCAGGGAAGGGCTCTATGTGGCATCTACTGCTCATTAGGAGCTTTTGAAATGCTAGAATAAAACCTTACGGTGCAAAATACATAGGAAGTGTTGTATACTGTCTGAAAGCCTCCGAGATAGACCAGGCTATCCTCGTACATACATTTAGCATGCCCTTAAAATTCTAAGCTGACATTTCTCAGAAAATAACTATTTCCACTGTAAACAAAATGAAACATTTCCCCCAAAGGACAACAACAAAACACACCCCATTAGAGTCCTTGGAAGCCAGGAAAGAGGAGGACCTAGTTAAAGATGAAGCTTAAACTGCTATTGTTGTGAATTTTGGTGAAGACCAACACTCAACTTCATTCATTATTTCTAGACATGGGAAGGCCCCATCTTGAGGATCATTTGCTCCAGGCCCTGACTATGTGATTTGGGGTTCCTCTAGATTTTAGGTTTCCGTGCCCTGTGGTTGGAAGAATTTTTTCTAATAACTTAGCAGTCGCTAAGGGAATTAATCTGAGAGGGCCTTTCAGGAAAAAAAAGAAGTGGCAAATGTTCCCTTTCTGCCTTATAAGTTCAGGCTGCGTCCTGTCCAAGTGCTAAGGACTTTCCTTATAAAGTTTATTTTAAAAGGACAGTTTGAAGCACCCAAGGCCAAAAAAACTCAGCCACAGGACCCTGAGAGGGCAGGAAGGCACTTTTGCAGATCTGCGGGAAANAGAGAGCTTGGGTCTGAGGTCTTGTAGAAGAAGATTGCCATTTTTAAAAACGTAGCGAATTAGCCGGCTTGGCTCGCACACACTTTCACAGCATCTTCTCCGGTTCTCATCAGCCGCTTTTCATCCCTCTCAGCATCGGCGTTCCCATTATGTGTTCGGCCTCACGCCCGCTCCAGCTCCAAACGTGGAGAAGTTTCTGGTTACAGGGCGGCAGTGGTGGGCTAACATTACCAGCCTTCCGCAGCCTCCGCACAGGACTTGAACAGGCTTTTATTTTAATTTCCTTTCTCCCTGCTGGTTGCAACTTTGGGAGGGAACNCAGAGGGTTCGCCACACAAACAGGGTTAGTGCCTCTTTAAGGAATATTTAAATTGCATTTCCTACTGTCAGTTAAGTCTCATCAATCATGTTTTTAATTAAAAAGAAGGACATCTACATCCCACTTTCCACTCAAAGTGCATAATGAAATTGTAGATTGGGGCTGGGCTGGAGAATCTCAGCTCTGCTCTGTGCATTCAGTGGGGAAGCAGGGAGGTCAGAAACACTGGCGCATATGCAAGTGGCAAACAAATAACACTCCTGATAGGGCCGGGTGACATGTGTCAACCCTTGTCATCGAGAAACAAGAAAGGCAATGTGCCCAGACAAAGGGTAGGGTGGAATCTCTACACACTGGCAGAACCTGACCCACGCGCGAGGGCTTTGTGTAGCAGACGCCCGCTTTCATTGTTCTGTGGCTGCCTCCCCAGTACCNCTGACAACAGCCATCGCCGCTGGCATTCCACCCTGACATCTGTTCAGCTTTATTGATGCGGCCCTGGAGGAATTCCCAGTGTAAACAGGGAATTCTCTAAGGGAACCCCGTGTTGTAAAAGGATGAGCTGCATAACGCAGAGATTTAACCACTATTTAAAGGTGTGACACTTGATTGAAAGTGACTTGATTTTTCCCCCCTTTCCAATCCCACCTCCCTCTCCACCCTTAACTGTATTTGGCACAAACTGGCTGTGGCAACACCCCACCTCCCTCTCCTCCTTGCTTTGTTTTCCTGATGTATAACTGTTAGGAGGAATGAAGGCTGCGGAGAGGGCTGCTGGATACCACCNTCCAAAACAGCCATTTAAAAAAAAATTCCGGGTTACAGTCAATTGCATCTAGTTGTCGTGCTGGGATCCTGCCTGCTGCCCACCCACACTCCTGGCAAGAAACAGCTTGAAAGTCACTTGGTCCTGTGGAGGAGGCCAGTGGGGTGGGCTTTGTCCTGCTAAGCAGCAAGTGTGGCAGTTTACAGCCCCAGAGTGAAACCTGGCTGGGCAAATTTTGGCGGTGATAGTGCTTCAGGGACTTAACTATGGAATTTTATGTTTTTGGCAATGGCGCCATAGGATATTAATAAGATTATATATATATATATATATGCAGGCCTGATGGGACATGTGACGCATCAGTCATTGCTCCAACAAATGCATGTGTGCTCTAAGGCCCGGCCTGAAATGTTGCAGCTTAGACCAACTTCTTGGCAGACATTCATGTACAGTACAGGGGGTATCATGCAAGCTCTGGCCNCTAACATTTTGTTGCTTCTGTTGAATGTGCAGAGCTCCATAAACAGGGCCCTGTGCAGCCTGACTGCGTGGAGTGAGCAGGGAACTTGACTTGTTGAACTGTGTGGATGGAGTGTATTTTGCCAGGCTGTGGTCTGTGGTTCCAGACCCTGCTGATAGATGGCAAAATTGAAAAGCTACAGTGACTTCCTCTTGGGCCGAATCAGAATAAATGAGGTTCTGTGTTATCATAATCAAGGCAAAAGAAAATGGCANAATTATCAGAGTACGAAGTCAAAAGCCACAAAAGGAAAGTCTCTCTAGGGGTGGGGAGTGTTTTCAAAGAACATATATCTAGAAGAAGGTTGGTGTATGTGTGTATGTAAGTGGGTGGTGTGTATGGGGGGGTGGAAAGGAGAAGGTGGTTTTGTATGTGTAAGTGGGTGTTGTGTGTGTGTGTGTATGTGTGTGTGTGTATGTGTATGTATGTGTGATGTGTGTGTGTGTATGTGTATGTGTGTGTGTATGAAGGAATCCTAATTTGCAGGCTGGTTTTCACTTGGTGTATTAAGATCGCATGTAGCTATCTGGTTTTCTCGCCCACAGTCTACGCAGCAGCAGGACTTGAAGTGGAAGCCTCCAGCAGACTGTTGTCCACATTACCACAGATTAAATATTTCACTTAAAGCAACAGAAACACNATATAGATTTTGTTGCTAAAAGTAATTTACATATACTTTCTGGTTGGAAACAATACATACTTATTTCACATAGTCTAGAAAATGTGAAGAAATAGTATAAATGAGATGAAAACAGTCCAGTAAACCACTGCTCAGAAAGAGCTGTAAGACTTTAATTACCACTCTTTCTGTCCTTCTCTCTTAGAAAAAAAGCAGTTGTCCTACCTTTACTCTTTTGTAATCTGTCTATTTCTTAGCATACCTGCTTTTCAGTGCTCTTGGATATCCTCTTATGACATCACTGAGATATTATCTACTTTGGGACAAATATAGTTTTTACTATTTTGTCCACTGTAGGTAATGCTGCAAAGAACATTCTTTGCGGAAGGCTTTGGGTATAGAAAGGCTCTTTCTAAACAAATCCTGGAGATAGAATCTCTGGGTCNGTGGCTGTGCATGGTGGCTCAGGACTTCTTTCATCCATCTTGCCTTAGAGCCAGAAAGATTGTCCCAACTTAGACTCCCTCTGCAGCAGATAGGAGGGCTCTGGGATGGAAGCCCGCTGGGTGAATTCAGGGATTCCCTCATAACGTGGCAGACTGCATGGGGATGTCAGAGCCCCTTCTCTATAGATACACCGCATGCTTCTAATTAATGTGTCCCCTCCTGGTCCCTTCCCATCTGTATTTTTCTGCCATGGTGATGGAAAGCAGTGAGTACGAACAGCTCCGTGCTGATAAAAGACACAATTCTAACGACATCCTACGTTCCTCCNTGTCAATTTAAAATGAGAAATAAGTTAACATTGACATTTTTGCCAGTCACAGTTTTAGCCCAAACTGAAAATAGGATCCAGACCTAGTTCTGAAAAGGATGTGGTGGCCCTCCAACACGCAGAGCACGACCTGTTGGAAGATGGAGGATGAAATAGATAGCGGGTTTTTAAGTGAGGGACCGTTCCATCCTGGCATGACTGTTGATGACTGCCCCTTTAAGCACGGTCTGCCTTCTCTGACTCAGAATCTATCTTTCGGGATTCAAAATAATTTTGCAACAGTGGATACAGGCCTTCTTTATGTGCTATTGGTCTGGGAACAGCAACAGATTAAAAAAAATATTACCGGGTCAAATAACAGCTGTTATTATTAAGTTCAGCTTTTATTATCAATTTGCCAGTAGATTCCGGCAGTAAAAAAAAAAAAAAGTCCGCATCTGAGCTTTCACTAATCAGTACCCTCATTCTGCTAATATTCTAACGACTGTCAATTTACTTCAGTGCTGCCATTTGCAGAATTTTCCAATTAGCAGCAAACCTGTTCCACCTTCTCCTGTAATTACGGGGGACTCAGTTCAGATCAGCTGCGGCCAGACAGCACATGATGTAGTTGCCAAAATCATTGCGATGTTGTTTTTAACCTTTGCATGTGCTGGCACAATTTTAACATCTCTGTTTATAGGCAGGAGGCTCCAGCAGTAGTGGCATGTGTCAAAATAGTAAAATTATTTTAATAAACATACAAGGAGGATGAAAACACAAATATGGGCATATTTGGTTTTGGGATCCTTTTAACGTCTGCTCCAGATTTTATAGTGTTCTCCAGCTCTGTTCCCTGCCCCCTTTTANAAATGGAGTCTTAGAAAGGGACAATTAAGAGCGGCTGAATTGCATTTGTTTCTACCTGTTTCCTTTTTCCTAGTGAAGCAAAAGTTATCACAGAACCTTAAAATTGGAGATGGAAGGGCCTTTAGTGATCATGTAGGATAATCCTCTCTCTCTCTCTTTTAATAAATGGGGAAACTAAGATCTAGAATGAAGAAGAAACTTACCCAATGACACACAGCTAGCTATAGGCAGAGCTGGGATTAGAACTATCATCTGCCCTCAATCTGAGGGCGGTTCCACTATAGCAAGCATCTCCCCCNTCCTCTTGGTGGCTTCAAAATATGGCAGAAGGCAGTCAGGGCAGCCACACTCNGGATCTTGCCTTTCGGAGAATGCTTTCCCAGCCAGATCAAAGTCAATCAGACATTCTGGGAACCGTCTCAACAGCTGACACCGCAGTAATAACAGCAGCGCAATAACTATTATTGCTACATGAAAAAAATATATTTAATAATAAGCTCATTGATTTTCAACAGCATCTCTGTGTTGCCTAATTGATGGGAAGTTGTATGTTTGTGTAGCCGATGGGGGTTATGAATTAAATATGGCCGTCTTTCCTTGAGGGATACACGCCATTCCAAGAAAGACAGGAGATCTACATTTCCCCCAAGCAAAATGGTCCCCTTGTAACAGAAGCAGGGTAGGCTGAAATGCAAACAAAAATAAAAGCCATCCATCACTGTTTATTAAGTGCTGCTACTTGAAGGTAAAAGGGATATTGAACTGTTTTTAAATTGGAAAGAATGTAGCGGACAAAATATTGATGGTCATATTACGTGGGTGACAAATTTTATTCTTTTGTTCACATTCATCAAAGGAGCTGTTTGGACTGAATTATCCTCTCTATGTCCATAAGCCAATTTTTCTCCCCTTTTTATTATTTTTTTTTAAGCATACATGTTTATTAAGGAACAGGGGCCAGAGGAGATGGTACTTCCTGGTTCAAGTTGTCCAAACCTGGCTCTATGACTCAAAACTTCCACAAACTCTCTCCACCAGGCTTCACGCTGACCTCTGAGGTGCTGATGTGAAATTTACTACGGGCTTAAAAATTGAGGCCGGCTGAGTCTGTTCCCACAATTGAAATGAAAAGGGGTGGGTCAGGTTTGATTTCATTTTTAGCTGTGGTTTTCAAGTGGAAGTTCTGAAGCATTTATTTACTTTTCCAAATTTATGGTATGCCCCTCCACTCCTCTGGCCTCTGCTCAATGAAAACATCCAAGTTTCTATGGCAAAATGGACCAAGTCAAGGAAACGAAAATTGAAAATGTCGGCTCACAATGGGGAGAATTTCAATAAAAATTTAGTTTGAAGTTTCCTTTGCTTTCAACTCTATTCAACTTGAAATCCTTTTTTGTTTTTATGAGGCCGTGTTAACTCAGATGCGCTTCTTCAAAAGCTTACTGGGCAATCCACTGGACACTTACCTCCCCTTCTTTCCTGCTTCCTATTTTTTGACCAAGTCTCATATAGCCCTGGCTGGCTTCAAACTTTATGTCTCTGATAATGAGCCTTGAACTTCTGATTCTTCTGTCTTTATTTGGGATTACTGGCCTGTACTACCATGCCCAGTTTGTGTGNTGCTGGCAATCAAATCCAGGGCTTCANGCATGGTGGGTAAGAACACCACTGAGCCCCCCGACCCCCTGCCCTCCATGAGTGATCTTCACCTCTCTCCAGCTCTAGCTCCCACCCTCCCTAGTTTTTTTTGAGACAGAGTCTCAGGTGACCCAAGCTGTTCTCCAGTTGCTCTGCAGCTGCGGCTAGCCCTGACTTCCTGATTCTCCTGTCTATTCCTCTGACATACTGGGATTATAGACATGTGCCACCATGCTAGACAGCCCAGTGTAGTCAGCTGTGGAGTGAGACTGAGGATTACAAGCCCCTATGTTGCTAGATATGCCTCGTTGTATGTGCAGATATAGTTCCTTAGCTGGGATGGTGGGGTGATGGTGGCGGTACATGCCACTTCATGAGTTTTGAGATTTGGAGTCTTCTGTCTTCAGAGGTGCAGTTAACCAAAATAGCTCCTTCAGTTCTTTGTACTAATACTGTTATTCAACCAAAGTGAAGTTCATTGAGCAGCAGATGNGGTTTGTTTGTGCTGGAGACATAGCTCAGGCATAGAGTGCTTGCCTGGTGTCATCAGAACAGCACCAAAACAATAACAAAAAGGTCCCCTTGCAAGCAAATTATAATCTTAAAAAAAAAATCCCCACATAGGAAGCAAATTTTTTGTTTTTGGCCATCACTTGAGTCACATAGCTACTCCTTTCTCAACTAAATGATCCATCTTAGAAAGACATTGGCCAGAGATAATAAAAAGGATTTTAATGAGTTTTTACAAGTCACTGAGACTTAGTCACATGAACACATTTCTGGTTCAAGATGCACTTTTCCCATTTATTGACTTAACATGTTTCTCATAGGCAGATATTAGTGAGAGCTCCTGGAGTTTCAGTGACTTCCTGAGGACCACACAGCCATGAAGTTTTGAGTTCCAACTCGTGTCTCTCAGAGCTATTTATCGTACATGACTTGAGATAAGACGAGTCACTGGCAGGCCAAGTTCCAAACACATAATGCAGTCCACAATCCCAGATGAGACGACGAGACATCATCTGAGAGAAACCAAAAGGCCGTGCATCCGTACCTCGGCAGACAAAAGTGATTTCAAGTAATTCTAGTTTCTCTGTGCATCTTTCAAAGAGCGTTAATGTAAAGAGAACTTGTCCCATAAGATTCTGTCTCTTCATTTCATCATCCACCTCGCTTCTATCTCAGCCACCACGAGNCTTACACCCTGGTTTAGCCCACCTGCTGTTGCAATAACCAAATGTCTGTGGCTGAGTACTTTATTAAAAAGGAGGTTATGTCGTGGGCACTCTGGAGTAGTACTGAAGAGCATGATGCTGACAGCTGCCAGACTCTGGTAAGAGACCCCTTTGGTTTGTGCCACATTGCAGCACATGATACCATAGCAGGAACTCATGTGACACAGAGAGAAAACACATAGCAAGACAAGAAGCCAGAGAATGAGTGGGCAGGGCTGGAGCTTGCTCTTTTATGATAACCTTTTCCAGACAGAACAAACGAGGGTATCAAAAGAGCAACCTCAATCCCTTCCAAGGACATGTTCCCAGTGACGTGAGGATGTCTTTCCAGGTCCTGTCTCTAAAAGGTCTCATGGCCTCTTAACACTACAACTCTCTACTAGTAAATCCTAGAATGCTCTCCCAGGCCACATCTAAACCCTACCACCTCAGATTTCATTCCACATTGCTCTTCCCTAAGTCTCTCTGATCACTTTCCCAGTTTCTCCTCTCATAGCTATTCCCTCCAGGGTGCCATCCCTTCCCTCTGTTCATATAGATCTGAATATGGCCCAGGAGCCTCAGGGTTGGGGCGGAGTGTGTGGCAAGCAAAGCTGAGAAGTTTACTGATGATCCCATGGTTTCCTTCACAAATGTGTGCAGATATGCCAGGGAGGAAGTCACTGTGGACCAAAGAACCAAGACTTAGAGATTGGGGGGGGGCATTTGTGTGTAATGATTTCACACAAATGAAATCAGTGTATAACTGATTTCAAAAGCAGGAAAGAAAACTCTACTCAGGGCCTGAGAAATGGCTCAGTGGTTAAGAGTATTTGTTGCTGTTTGCAGAGGATCTGCATTCAGTTCTAAGCAATATGTCAGCCAGCTCACAACCACTAACTCCAGCTTCAGGGGATCTAATGCCCTCTTCTGTCCTCCAAGGGCATGTATGCACGTGTACACACACACACACACACACACACACACACACACACACACACACACTAAATCTAAAAAAGAAAAACAAAACCAATACCCAATGGAAAGAGGTCCAAAGTGAATGTTAAAATAGAGACACTCCTTGCATTGAAAACATTCCAAGTTTTCAACAGAAAGGCCCACCAAGTNCCTACTCTTAATACACCTTGGACTCAATGCCTGTTGGAACTAGGAACACTTCCTGCCCTGTGTGCGTTTGGCTATGCCTAGCAGTCTTCTGGGTGGAGAAGGACACACTTTTCTTCCACCCTCCATCTCCCCAGAGACCTGTCAGATAGGAGTCACTGAGAGCTTCTGTGTTCTTCTGTTCTCCCTCACAGCTGACCCCACGTACAGTTTTAGTTACAAAGACCAGACCTCTATGAGGATCTCCTATTTCTGCAGCTGTGCAGATCCAGTGTGGACATCTTGGAGGCCCAACAACCGAAGAAGCGGAGGGAAAGTTGGAGAAACCCACCCTAGCTGTGCTTCACCCTGGAGGCAAACATTTAGTTTACATTAAGGCAAACATTTATCAGATCCTACATAATGTATTTTCTCTGCTAATCAGGGAAAACCCATTTCTGGCATTTTCTCAAGGCTTGCTACAGATGTGTGGGCAAGAGGAGAGGAGCTGAGCATTGATCTTGAAGTGGAGGATACAGGCAACCGTGTGTCCATTTTCATCCAGTGTGGAAACGCATTCCTGGGTTTTCTCCATCAACGGAGGCCAGGTTTCACTCCGGATAAGGCTTTTATGTATCCCACCTAGAAGATCAAAGGATTTCTCAGAGAAATAAGTAAAGAAAAAAAACCAACCAACAATGCTCCTTAATATACAGAGTGAGCTGGGCTAAAGCCTCACCACCATACAAACTCTCTCTGTCTGGGACTTGAGGTCCAACATAAAACCAAGACTCAAGTGTCATAAAGCCAGTGGCAGGAATTACAGAGACGTTCCTCTAGCCCCTCCCTGACCTCCTTCTGTTAGTTGGAAGCCCAGGAATTTGGATGGGCCTAGCAGCTCATGCTGCTGTTCACCAGGGCAAAAAGATGCCCACTGTTTGTATCATCAGGTTCTTTTGTGTCTTCGTGTTTCCATGGTGATAGAGATTATCTCTATAGTAGAGATTTCCTGCTAGTCCCTTTATAGTCACATGTCTCTGGAAAAAGAGGACCAACAAGAAATTCCATCTGTTGGTGTGATTAAAGAATTGGCTTTTTGAGGGACAGGGTGGGTATGAGATGGGCAAGTGTGAAACCTGTGGGCCAAGCTAACAGGCTATGAACTCAGGCAGGAGTCGATGCCACAGTCTTGAGGTAGAACTTCTCCTGTCAGCCCAAGTGTTAGCACTTAAGGCCTTTAACTAACAGATAAAGCCCACCCATTGTAGTGATGGTGATTTCNGACCCTAAACTCAGATGGCTACTTATGTTAACCTTGACCACACTTACAAACACCTTCAGAGATATAGCAATGACCTCAGTGTTGACCTAAGTAGTTGTATGTCGTTACATGGCTAAGTAGACACAGCAGAGTGGATGTCACCTGAAATCTCTTCCTTTACCTGAACTCAAGAACATCCAGTCTACTTTGTGGTCCCCAGAGCACACATAGGCATCCCTCTTTCTTCTCCAGGAAATGATCAGGCCTGTTGGAGATCTTGTACACAGATCTTCAAGGTGGTCTGGTAAGTTTGAATTGCTTCAGAGGTGAGGGACAGATGTCATGTCCTTCTTACCCCGAGCTCCATGTTCATGACTTTTAAAACTGAATGGAAGTAAAATCTCCAAGGAAATCAATGGGGTCTGTAAAGAGAGTTCAGGCCTTTTGGACCTGGATGCCAGTTTTCATGGGTGAATTTTAAGAAAGTGGAATATTTGGAGGAAACAGAGGAGTGATGGAGATGGGACAGACGCAGACTTCCTGACCAATGAAAACCCTCAATAGCGCATACTTCCATCCAGAAAGGGTTTTTCCCTTTAGATTTATTTATTTGTTTGTTTACTTATTTATTGATGTGTGTGTAAGAGAGAGAGAAGGAGAGAGAGTGTGTGTATGTACACATGTGTGCACTGGGGTGTGTGTGTAAGAGAGAGTATGTACACATATGCACAGGTATGTGTAAGAGAGAGTATGTACACATGTGTGTACAGGTGTGTGTGTGTGCGAGTGCCTGTACAATGTACACATGGAGGAGGGTGTCCGGCCTCTTCTGTCATTTTCTTGGTCTATTCCTTTGAGGCAGGGTTTCTCCCTGAACCTTGGGTTCCCATTATTTGAGCTAAGCTAGAAGCTAGCCATCTCTAGCCATCCTCCTGTTGGCTCCCTGCTTGGAGTAATGAGCAAGACATTTGGTTTGTTATGTGGGTCCTGGGATCTGAATTCTGATCTTCATGATTGTGCGTGCCCAAGTACCCTNAACCACTGAGAGAAGGGGAGATAGAAGATAAGGTAGGTTTACTTTTGGCCATTGAGGTAAAAAAGCAAACAAACTGATATGCAGCTCAGGGATATGAGTCTCTTTTGTTTTCAAGGCTGTTTCCTAAGATGTTTGATTCCACTTGATTCAAGTAATGTCTCTTAGCAGATTTGGAAAGTATATAAACAAAGATGACAATGGGGGGGAGAGAATTCATGGACTGACATGATTTTCCCCAAATACCTGCCCTTTGCAACAGCGTCTACCGTGGGTGAATCATTCTGCCTCTGATTTAGGCCCAGGGGACCCTCTGGAGCCATGTCACCTCATAGACAGGATGAAAATGTTCCTTCACACCTGGCCATGCACACCTGTGAATGTGGAACCCTTGCCTACTGGTCCTAACCCCTGTGAACTGACTATATATATATGTGAGAAAACTCCTTAAACCATCTGGGTTGGGGAAGTTGAGGAAAGTTTGCAAGTATATAAATCAAGAAGGTAGGAGAGATATTAAAATCAGAGAGGAGGAGGGGGAGAG
>LZPO01017334.1:500377-517795 GCA_001675575.1 Neotoma lepida
TTCAGTTTTTAGAAGAGACAATGAAAGAAGCAATTCTAGCCATCAAATTCCTCCAGAAATGAAAACTGAATTATTGGTGGTTTCAGCAAGATGCCCAACATTGATACCATGGGCTATATTATAAATCATAGAAAAATATGAAATATACATATGTTCATATACATANATATATACTTACATTCATACACACATGGCTAGGGATGAACCTTAGTGGTAGAGTGCTTACACAGCATGCAGGAAGCCTGAGCATGCTGGTGCACGCCTGTGATCTCAGCACTTGGGAGGTATAGACAGGTAGATCAGAAGTTCAAGGTCATCCTCATCCGTGACCACATAGTGAGTTCAAGACCAGCTTGGGCTAAGCTAGACCTTGTTTTAGACACACACATGCATGAGCGCGTGCTCACATACACACACACACACACACACACACACACACACGAAGTAGAAAGTGGACTGTGAGAGGGAGAAAGAGAAGGGTGATGGAGAGCATGTGACGTGAAACTAAAGGCTGTGTAGGGGAGGAAAGGAGAGAGGGAGACAGGGAAAGACATGGCGAGGGGCATCTAAGAACCAAGCACAACAACACAAGTATGGAAATGTTGCAGTGACACACGTTACTTTGCGTGCTTACTAAAGAGCATTTGAAAAACAAAGGGAGGGCCAGGGAAAACATTCTCAGGGCGTGTCAAAGAAGTTTCTGGCTTTGGTATAAAGTTTGGAAACTGTCCCGAAGCTGGTAATTCCTGTCGAGCGAACAGAGGTCCTGGGAGCCGGCAAAGTTTGTACAACAAATTGGAAAATAAATGTATGATTCCTCTAATCTCATGCAGGCTGAGGGTTCTGGGGTCAGATTAGACAAATAGGATCATTGTCTCTTAACCTCTCAACACTCTAGAATATTATTAGCTGTATCNGAATGCTTTCTGTATCAAATTCTTGACCTGATTTTTGTCCCAGTTACACTTATATCATCTAGGTTTAGTTCCTCTTAAAAAAAAAGTTAAAAATTTTTTTAGTGAAAGCCAGTTACCTCTAAGTAATAGAAGATGTGTTTTGCNAAGGAAGCCAGAGAATATTGAAATACCTGGTCTTATATTTTTATGTGGGTTGGCAATGCAGTCTGAAGGTGGCTAACGTGATACCCAACCTGGTGTTAATAGCCAGTGATAATTCCGTATGGACCACCTGCTACCTGTCAGGGCACACATTCTCTCTTTTTCCCTCTTTGGCATGAAGGCTACACTGACTGTGGATGTCGGCCTTTACGGCTGGAGTGGAGGCGTTGTCAGGCTCTTAATTGAGAATGGCTGTTGTCATCATCCCTCTTCGGCTCCCCCCTTTCCTCATCAACTTTAGGGAACACTTTAAAAACCTACTACATCGTCCTGAGTTTGGGAACTGGGCAAAGTCGGGGTGGGAGTATGTTGTAGAGAGAAATAAATTGAGGAGCCATGTTCGGGAAAGGGAATCCTCCTGCCAAAAATTAAAATTAGAGGCGTTTCTTAGGAACTTACATTAGGGGAAAACATGCAAGCCAAAGTGATGGCTTTCACTAACCATTGTGCAGCTGGGCCTTTAAATGCCACACAGTTTCACTTTCTCGTCTCTACATCAAGTTCTCAGGAATGACTCACAAACTAACTNGACATAGCCAAAACGGCTTCCTCTCAACATTCTNTGATAAGTATACAATTTAAAATTGACTGGGCATAGAAGAAAAAAATTCTCTAAACAAAACCTCTTGCCCATTCATAGGTGGGAGTTGAACCCTGTGACTCAATTCTCAGTTCAGCTCCAACAAGTCCAGGGAGTACTCAGGCCAGCACTCCATGGGAGGAAGCCCGGAGGTCCTCCATTTCACCCTGTGAGTTTAACCAGTAAACATTTCTCTGCTTCAGAAAAACAGTCACACTCACGGTCTAAACTGGAGAAAACTGAATTCTTGTGTTTCAAAATGGTGTACCGGACACNCTGCAGAAAGCTCTGTACACTCAGATGAGTTTTCATGCATCTAGTTTCTTCTTAAAGGAATAATTTTTTGTCTCTTATTAGCATTGTTATACCAGTGTTCCTTCTAAGGAACCGCTAAAGGCACACTCCTCCCACACGTTTGTTTAGGTTTTAGGAACATTTTCTGAATCATTTCATTTCTTCAGAGGCCAAGCCCCGGCTTAGAGAACTTCTCCAAATAGTGTGCCTTTCCCAGTTACCCAACAGTAAGGCCTTTAGCTCACAAAAATGGTTACAGCCTTCCCAAGGCTCCCAAATTTTTTTTTTGTACTTACTAGTTGTTGCAAGAGCCCCAGGAGGTAGCTGACTTGATGAGAGAGGACCTCTCCTTCCAGACAAGGAGAGGAGGCCCCTGGAGCAAATGGCTTTCATGAAGATGGGGTTGGCCCATGAGAATGGGCCTGGCATTCACTCTCTACTTTGGCCAAGCNGAGGATCAGCTATTCCTTTTCTCTTCTTTCTTCTCAACTCAACAAGCTAATTCATCTCTTACTTTTGTCCAAAAAGAGAAAAATTATTGTTGGCTTCTTGGCAGTAGGAGGGTGTATGCAGTGTGGCAATGACTCTGGGAAGATGGTTGCCTGTCCTTAAGAAGATAATTCCATTGAAGCTTTTATATATAATATGTTATTGTACATTATATGTTACACATATAAATGTTATAAATATAATAGATATAAAATAATATATATGATATATTATTTATACATATAGTAAGATATATTATATTATTTATATGTATATAGTATTATTTATCATAATATATATAATATATAATCACATATATTAATTATATATATATGTATTTCAGGCTGGCTAGCAGAGTATTCACTTAGCATGAAGCTCTAGCCTGCATCCTAGCATGGCTCATCCCCAACACTGAATAAGCCAGGGGTAGTGTCAGCCTCTAATCCCAGCACTCCAGAGGCAGAGCCATGGAGATCCGAAGTTCAAGAGGACAGGTGTACCTCGATAACCCAGCTCNGTGCTTCAGGCTGGGCAGTGCTTCGGTTACCAGTGTTACTGTTTCATTGCGTGCAGAAGCTGAAGTTCCAGTCTCTGATGTTTTCTTCATCTCTCCTTGGCAGCCCATGCATTCCCCATGCTGTTTCTAGTCTTTTTTCAAGTTGCCTGGCTACTGGTCCAGCCTGCCTTGGCCTTTCATGTTCCTGTCTTGCATCAAGTGTTTTAACATGTTGTCTCTCTAGGTCTNGAGCTTTCCTGAGCCTGGCTTCTGCAGGGGCGGGGAATTGGGGGACGATGAGGATGACAAGATTAAGTTTCCTGCTTTGTCATGAAACTAAACAGTTTCACATGTTCAAGTGCACAGATGCATAGTTTTGGATTTTCTTTTCCAGACNTGACTCTCCCACATTGAAGAGGGACCCTTCATTGTAGTCACCACCAAATGGATACAGTACTAATGGAACTTAATTGTTTCCACTAGACGGATCTCGGGGGTTTTGGCAGCCAAAATGAAAATGATTCCAAATACCATCAAAGAGGCTTCTAAGCCCCCAGCATGCACAGAGTGTTTTGATATACAGTAGAGTGTTAATATCATTATCTCATCTAATACAACATACGGTTACTTTAATCCTTCCCCGCCTCTGTGATCTTGGAAGATCCGACGGATAGACAGCAAAGAATAAAACACTATATACAAGGAGACAAAGGGAGACTTAGTCCTCATCCTCTGGGTGTAATTTTTTTTTTGATTGTGTGAGTTCTGGCTTCAAATATGTACCATTATCAATACTGACTTCTGTATCTTCCATGCTAGTTTGAGTTTGTATGCGACATCAAACATACCTTTTCACACATGTTCTTTCCAGATTTTTTTTTAACACTTACTTAGCAGTTTATAGAAGGAAGTGAATGATCTCCTCAAGCTGCTTACAAATTAAAAAAAATCTGTGCTTATTAATTATGCAGGATTAGTCTAATTATAATTCAGCAAATTAATTAGCGACAGAAGGTGTTCTGAAACATTGGAGTACATTTGCATGTTAAATGGAGAGGCTAGTCTGTAATATATGTAAATTTATGCATGGCTTCATAGTTTAATTTAAAAATTTGCAGCTGCATATGGTATGGGAGCAGGTGAAAAGTCAGTTTTAGTTTAATGATGCTAACAAACATTGGATGGTGTCCTGTCTTAGCAAGAGAATGCACTCGTAGCCGCTAATCTATGAATCTGTCATAAGAGTCTAATGTTACCTAGATGTTCAAGGTCACTAGCGAGTGAACGCATAGGTGCAATAGGTATGAACTGAAGGCAGCAGAGGAGAGCCATTCGAAGAGGCATGCACCCACTCCGCTGTCTTCCTCACTTTTCTGCAGTAGTGCATGCTTACTTGTCTGTCTTTGGTTTAGGGAGAGTTACATTGCAGTCTGCTGAAATGGGCTATCTTTTTGTCTCACCGGTATCAAATCTGGCAGGTGTAAAATAGTTGTCCAACCTTGATTCCCTTTCCAAATATTCACATTTGCACTTGATTTCAATTTCCCAGAGTCGTGGGAAAGTTATTACTGAGTTATGAATTAATGGTAGGGTAGAGAGTTTTACACATTGGCCTCAACCATCTGGCAAAACAGTAAAAACCAGCGGACCAGGCAGCAGCAAAGGGCTCTTGGTGTAATTGGTGTTCACTGCTCAGCCTAGCATAGATGAGTTTCACTGGGAGGGCAGAGAACCAGAGGGGGAGGGGAGAGGAGGCCAGGACTGACANGGACTGGGCCTGAGGACCCATTAAGCCGATGACTGGCTAATGACTTCATTCCTCTCCTTCATCCAAGAAGTCATTGTACCGGGAAGGAAAATAGATTTGTATCCTCACTCTGAAGTCTCAGAGAAAGATTTTTTCTTTCTTTTGTTTCTTTTTTTCCTTTTTTTTTTTTTTAAATGAAGCAAATGTGTGTGGGTGGTTTGGTTTTATTGGGTCCTTTTTCCTTTGGAGGATAAGAAGGGAGATAAAGGGACAGGGCAAAGAAAGAAGAGCTGGTTTGAAAATTAAAGGAATTGGGATATGGCTCAGTGGTAGAATGCTTGGATAGCAATTGTGAGGTCCAGAGTTCGATTCCCAGCACTGGAAAAAAAAAGATAAAAGATAGATCTAATTATGTTGCCAAGATCCCAGCCTAAAGACATCTTTGGAGACAATTAAAATGACAAACTCACTCTTAGTGTTGGCTTCCTTTCCAATTCAAGCCCAAAGAGTTCTGTAATCATTTTCATTAATGGCGTTGGATTTTGATCTGAGTGCAATCCAGAGACTTTTCCTTGGAGATGTTTTCTCCCGCGGTGCGAAATAATGGAATGTGGTGGTGGGGTGGGGATGAAGCTGAATATGGGATAAAAAATGAATTCNATCTAGAAGCCTGCTCTTGAAGTGTGTTACTGGTTGGGTGTAAGAGGAGAATGAATAGAGGTGTTGGCTCTGCCTTTACAGCTTAGTGGCTTTTTACAGTCGGTTGCTTGCCACTGGGGCTGTGGGAGACCCTTCACAAGGAATTGGGAAATGGCTTTGAGATAAAGTCTATTGATACAGAGTCAGATTTACACAGTGGGGGAAGTCCTGCCTCCCAGTGCCTAAATGAATACAACAGAGCCTACCCAGGAGGCACCATGTTGAGGAGCAGAGATCTATTGCCAATCTGAAATGCCTTTTCCAGAAACTTGTCACTGGATCAGGAAAGGAATAGAAAATGAATCCAAGGGTCTGTTGCCAGCTAGGAGCCAGCATGTTGGATATGGACTCTGAAATATTTTACTGACCAGTTTACTGCGGTGTTAAGGACTTTGAGCCCCCATCTTCTGTTGTTTTTCTCCTGTAATCTTGTTGGACTGGACAAATTAGTTTTTTTCCCCCTTTGATCTGTCCCCCAAAAGTTAAGGGAAATTCAAGTGGAGAGTACATAGTAGTATTGGAAGGATACCCTGTCCTGGGAGAATCCAATCTAGGTTTGTGACAATTCCCTGTGGAGTAGTTTTGTTTTAAAATTTAGGATAGGGAGATGGATAATTTAAAATTTAGGATAGGGATAGGGAGATGGCTCAGCCGGTACAGTGCTTGCTTGCAATGCTGAAGACGAAAAATTGAGCTTCAGAGCCCACATAAAGAACTAGGTGTGCTGGCCCATGTGTGTGATCCTAGTATGCGTTGATATCACCTGAGTGTTGTCCTAATGTGTGCTGGCACATGCATATGATGTAGTGTTGGGGAGGTGGTAACAGGAGGATCCCTGGGGCTTACAGACAAGTTAGCTACACCTCCTACATGCCAAGGAGAGACCCTGTCTCAAAATACAAGGTAGGAAGTGATTAAAGAAAACATTGTTTTGACCTCTGACCCCACATGTATTCTCCTCCCAAAATATAGTGGGAGTGGAAGGTGCAATACAGAGTGGGGGGTAGAGATGTGCCTAGCAAAGGACTCTAACTTACTACCTGCCAGGCACTTGTTTTGCATGGATAAACTAATACTGGCTTTGGGTAGTCCCTAATTTCATGATAAATATTAAACAACAATAATCACANTGCTATTCACAGTGGCCTTGAAGTCACATGACAGTGGTTTGGTAGGGGCTTCCCTTTAGCTGCCGCATGTGACACTGGAGTTATCAGCCGTCAAAGGAATTAGCTGTTTGGTCTATTTAAAAATCTCTACCATAGGAAATCCTCTTCTCTCTTAATTACTTAAAACTCTTTCAAGTTTAGCTTGAGAGACTTAATTCTCAGAAAGTGTTTTCCTAAGATTGTGTTCAGCTTCTCATGTGCCGCTGTTCTCTGCCTTCTTCCTCCATAGAGTTCGGTGAACAAATGGTCTGAATCTTCCTCATCCCATCGAGTAGCTTTCTGATTTCTCTCTAGGGCACTGCCACTCTTGGGGCGGTGCTTACTTAAGCCATTTGAATTCTTGAGATGATTTCTAAATATCTGATNAGTTTCCTATTTTCTTCTACACACCCCACTGTCACCACTGGGCTTTCAGAGCTTTGCAGACCCCTGAGAGAAACAGTTAGCCTTTGTTGTTGTCATTGTTTATGTGCTTGTTTGGTTTTGCAAAGAGAAGACTGACTCCACACTCATTTCCAGAGGAAAGTGACATGATGGTCCCAATGGAGACCAGTGGGGCGTGTGTCCCAAAAGCAAAGTGCTGTTTGGCAATGTGTTGGGAGCTTAGACAAACTCCCTGTGGGGTGACAGTTTGCCAAGTGTCAGACGAACTGGGGCTTGGCCTCTTACCCCACTCTTCTGTGGACTTTTCACCTTGGATAAGTAATCTGATAATTTTTGAGAACTTCTTAGCTTCGCCATAGAACCCGGGACATTAATGTGCCTCCTCTAAGTTGTGAGGATTTAGTGAAACCATGCATGGCAAGTAATGTAACAGGAGCTAAAGGATGTAGGCACTTATTATTACTGTCACCATAGACTTTGAGTAAGGAGGGCTTAGGGAGGTTGGGTGTAGTTGGAATCAAGAAAAATTGTTACCTAAAAATATTTCTGTTCCCACCCCCCCAAATCCCAGCATTCAGAAGGCAGAGGTAGGTGGATCTCTGTGAGTTCAAGGCCAACCTGGGCTGTAGAGTGAGTACCAGGACAGTTGGGGCTATTACACAGAGAAACCCTGTCTCAAAAAACCAAAATTTTATATACATATATATGTACGTATGTATATATATATATATATATATACATACATATACATATACATACATGTGTGTGTGTGTGTGTGTGTGTGTGTGTTTCGGCAGGCTTGGTGTGATGGTGCACACTCTTAATCAGCACTTGGAAAGCAGAATCAGGTGGATCTCTATGAGTTCCAGGCCAGCCAGAGCTACATAGTGAAACCTTGTATCAAAAATGTTGTTNCCTNTAAGCTTAAAAATTCAAATCCTAGTAGCCTTTCACCAAAACAATCCAGGTAAGTTAGTGTTAACAATAATATGTTTCATCCTTAGGAATGTCTGAGAAGAGCACAGATATTTCTCTCTATTCATGTATTACGTTTACAGTTTAATAGTTTAATTTTTTTTTAAGTAAATGGAGAAGATAGAACACCAGCTTACAAAAAATGGGTCTAACCACCCCTCGCTATCCCTAACCACTCCTCACCCATGGATACTGAAATTATCAGATGGCCACTCAAGTCAGTCAGTCCAGACTTTTCAGTCATCTGTCCTGTCCATGAATCTCATTGGGCCTTCATGCTAGTTGATTCAACCNCAAGTACCAACCTCTCCGATGCTCCANTCACAATTTGTTTTGGGAAGTAACAAGAGACCATTGGGAGTTTGGNCTATCCGTCTCTCTTGGCATTTGTCAGAGTTGTCACCGGGTCCTTAAATCTTCAGGGCACTGGGTGGACTCCTTAGGGATTGGGCTTTTCAAGGTTGCTTCATCTTCAGGCCAAGACTGAGTCTTACNATGCTTGAATTTGGAGGCTTTTGGANGCTTTTTTTCCTGGAAGAAACTATTCTTTTTATTGCTGGAAGGCCCAGAAAAGACAACAAAGATCTGGATTAAAGAGAAAATCCTGGTGTTTGTCACTAGTTACAAGTGGGAGCCACCTAACCCCATGAAGGCTTTCTCACCACTAAAGGGAGGGTCAGCTATCTTGAGGGTGTTCTCGAGACGAGACAGTGAACCTGTCCATGTGTCCATCCAGTACAGCTTCTCACCTTNGTACTAGAGAATGGATTTGCCAGATCTCCTGAAGGATGAGACCATCTGGAAAGATCCTAGGAGAAGAGCGCATCTGCCCATTGCTTTTCCAATGAAGACATCCATACATTTAGTAGCTGGAATGCTTTAAGAGCCCTTTAAGGGAAAAGGGCTATTGTCTTTTTAAATCATGCATGAGCAATGAAAGCCAATTGTATTTTANTTTATTGGGCTTTTTAGAAATTTTTGATATCTAATCTGGATAAAAGNTATCTTCCTCAAAGATCAATGGACACCTAAGTACCTNCATGACCTGTGAGGATACAGTAACAAGATGTTTGGTTCAGCTTAGAGAGTCTGCCTGCTTATGTGGCCATCATGGCAGACACAGCACCATTGTTCTTGGCCNTTACAGAGTGTGTGGTATCATCTTGTCTGCGGTGTCTGAGACATGGTTATGTTATGACAGAAACTCTTTCTNATCTAGAAATTAAATTTTCTTGTTTGAAGGGGTCGGGAATGAAGCTTCAGAGGGAGTCATTTTACACAGAGTATAGCTCCTTGTAATGGTAGCTCTTACTAGTGGANATCTTTTCAACATGCATCTCTGTATACTGTTTTTCTTGAATCTTCTATGGTGGTTGACTGACAAGGTTTTGTATTAAAATTTTTTAAAAAAGGATTTGGTCTTAGGTTTAAAATTGGAGATACACTGAGCAGTCTCTTCCAGAAAGTCTGAGAGGCAGGACACTGGCTGTGATCTTTCAAATATGTGGTCAAAGTTCTAGAGTCTGAAAAGAATGTCCAATGGTTGTCCTTCCTGTGATTTTTGTGGTGCACCTGCCTCCACCATTGGATACTAGCTTTGACCTCTATTGTATGGTTAGTTTGAACTTCAGTGTCTATTCAAGATAGTCAGGACAAGTCTGNGCCATTGGAGAGTTCCATTGTGTTCTTAAACAATGCACAATATCCCACTNTCCCAGAGTTTGGAAGAGAAAAGACGGAGTTCTTGGATACCATGTAATATGTTCTGATCTTATTCAGACCCATATCTAGACATTTCTAGAGTCATTTGAAACTCTGAGGCAAGGACATTCTGAATAGTTTGGTTGTGTGCTNCACAAAGTCAAGACCTTTACCACTGTGTGTGTGACCTTTCATGACATCCAGAACACACTTAAAACACATTGATCATATGAGTCAAGAAGCAGGACCAACAGAAGTTTTCAATGTCAAGTGTGTTTTCCTTGGTGACTATCTTTGACCTAATATTTTCTTCTTGAGTGTATTTGTTCTTCAAGAAGCCAGACCCCTCCCTCCTCATCACCCCATTCATACATTCTTTTTTTTGTTTTTGCTCTTTTCTCATTTAGACTGCCTTATAGAAAGACACACTTAGCAGCTTTATTGAGGTGTAATTTACATATTATGTTGCTGACCCTTTGAAATGTGTACTTCCGTGTTTTTTAAGTATACTCAGGTGATGGTATAGCCATTGCCGTAGTGTGGGGGACAGAGAGCACCAGATGGCGCTAGTTGCCAGAAAAATCCAGGTTCCAATTTTGTGTCCCCTGGATCCTTGAAATTTTTCTCAAATTCTTGAGGCCTTTTCCCCNACTCATGAGATGGCTCTTCACTGGGAAGGCTATTTCAAGACTTAAGTGATGCTTTGTGTACCAAGTACATGATATAGTGTCTATTTCTCTATGGCCTTACTTTTCCAGGTTTCAGTCAACTATGCCCCAAAATTATGAAATGGAAAATTCCAGACANGAACAACTCATGGATTTAGAATTTCATTACAGCACATTGTTATAGTTGTGGAATTTTATGAATTAGGAATTGCTAGTTTCCTACTGTGCCAAATTTATAAATTAAACCATCACATGTGTATGAGGACCCAGACAATGCACAGGGTTTGGTATTACTAGTGGTTTTAGGCATCCCCTGAGAGTTTTAGAATGTATTCTGTAGGACAAGGGGAGAACCAGCCTAGAGACATGAGAATTAATCTCCTCTTCTGCCTTGGTGTACCCCAATCCTTTAGCCATTCATCACACAGAAGGGGAGAGGGCTCTGAGCTGTGATTTTCTTCAGGTATGTTCCCCTTCCTCAGGAGGCACAGAAAGATCATAGGGATCAGAGGGGTGCACCTTGCCTTATATCCAAACTTAATTGACTATTTTCCTTCTTTTCTTTTTTTCTCTGGTTATCAGTAGGTTCTTTGCCCCAAAGTAGCTCTTTCTGGAAGGCTCTTAACTTCTGCCTCTTATTTATTTTTCCCAATCATAGAACATTGACGTTGCAATGAACTCCAGAATAATAAAGTTAAATGTTTCCTTTAATAGTCGGGTAGACTAAGGCCTTGAGAAGGAGGAGAGTTTGGTCACGTGGTCAAGGCTTTCCGTGAGTATTTGTTAGAGTGAAGCAAAGCCTTCTGGGACGTGATTCTGCCTCGGTGACCCAGGAATCCGGCTGGAATGCTAGGGTCTGCAGTCCAGTTGTTGACCCAACATCGCCATACCTCCTTATCCCAAAGCAAGGCTATCCGTGCTGTTGTTTGGTCTCACTCGTTAGGAATGCAGTCAGAGGACTGGCGAACTGCAGCGCGCTAAGTGGTTGTAATATTCACATCGTCACTCTTGTTTGGGAAAAGTGGAAATCACTCCCATTCTGAGGAGACTCGGCACATTTGATCTGAATCTTGGAATTCTTTTGGGTTTTCTCTTTCTGAATGGAGAGGGCTGACATTCTCCAGGCACCTCTGGTTTGGGAGGAATCGAGGCCCAAGGGATTCTGAGAGAATTTGTTCCTTTGCGAGTTTCTCTGTGGCTAATATATGATATGGATAGAGTTTTGTACCAAGCAGTTGGGAAAGGTGTGTGTGTGTGTGTGTGTGGCAGAAGACATCAGTAAAATATTGAGAGAGATTTGACAGTGTCTGTAGGCTCTAGAATTTCTTTTAATTAATTTTTAAATTCACATGTAAAAACGTCCACAGCAGTACTTCTAATGTTATCCATTTTAGCAGTTATATATTTAATAATGCAACATCCCTCCATCTTCCCCTCTCTCTCCCTACTCGTCTTCTCCACTGCTTTTTTCCCTCTTTGTGAGCCAAATGCTAAATCCTTGGTATGCAGGGGTATAGGCTACAAACTCAGCCCTCGGACAAGCAAGAGAATCAAAATTGGGTGTTTTCCATCCAAAAGAACTGTTTAGGGTTCTAATTTAAAATGAATAAAGCCTTTCACCGGGCTGCATGTTTCCCTAAATCAATTGGATTTTATGTAAACATTTATCTCTTTCGCACTTTCCCACCTACCACACCGTGCTCGAAGTAATGGCTCAGTGAACATTAATGCTTTCACCAGATCCTTTTTTTTGGGAACAGGAGTGGGGGAGGAGAGGGGAAGTGCATGCAGGGCACACAGAACGCATTATCTGGAGGTCAGTTGTTGAAAAGCAAAACTTCAGAAAAAATCAAGGAGCAAACNCTAAGATGCACTCAAGCTGGCTTTGGCAGGGGGGAAAAGATATAAATGACTCCGGGCAGGTGTGTGCTGGGGAGCAAATACAGTGTGGGGTGGGGGCTCTGATTCGGAAAGAGGCTCCAGCGAGCAAGGCTAGTTTGTAGTAGGTCCTGGGAGCAGTTTAAGGGTTTGCAAGTGGTCGTAGCTGATGAGTGTACAAATACAGACACATTTCTCCATCCAGAAGGAAGATGCTTGCTTCTGTTCAGTTCTGACTTAGACAAAAGCCTTTCTCCTTCTTAGCCCACCCAAGTTAGCACAGGCAGGCATGCCCTGCACTTTTGAAAGCTGTGGCAGACTGTAAGTGTGCCATACTGTGCACAGTGCTTGCACACTGATTACTTTGCCCTTGGTCCTTTTGGAGAATTTTGATCAAGACTCCCACACCTCCATGGCACAGAAAGCCATGCCTGACCTCCCACATACCCCCGTACAAGATGGCCCCAGAGACAAACCCAAACCAGATGTTAAATAATGGAAAAATATTTAACCATCATTTCCAAATTTGCACCCAACCTTATTCCTTGATAGGGTTGGAGAGTGTGTTGTCAAATGTTTTTCAGCAAACAAAGATTTAGAGTCTTAGAAACAAGACAGACCAATTCTTCCCCTCCATTTGTTATTGCTTACTGGCATCTTNTCATTGGTTTATTATTTTCNTGAAACATAGAGTTAATTGGAGTGCTTTCAAATTCTTTTGTGTGGTTGTTGTAAGAAAACAAAAACAAAANCAAGCAGAAGGTCATGTCGAGATCATCTCACCAACCGGTGCTTTTAAAATAGAATTTTCCTAAGACTGGTTGATTTCTACTTATTTTTGTTGGTAAATCCTGGGGAAAATGTATATCTTTTCCTTTAAAGTTCTAATTCAAGGCGTAGATGCGAGAGTTCTGAAGGGACCTTGGGACTGCGGTAAAATTTCGTTGTCATAGTAACAGAAAGGGAAATAGGCCTAGCTCACCTGGGACTTCAACACTGCAAAAGCTGGATTTTTTTTTTTTTTTAAGGAAAAGGACTCTGCAAGTGAAATAAATGAAAAACTTACTGTATTTTGAAACAAAATTTTAAAATAAGAATGAGGCAAATTGTTGCAAAGGTTCTTTTTGTCATTTTTCTTGGCTGGTGCAACTGTCAGATTTGAGATGCCCAGTTTTGAAAGGNCACAGACCATTTAAGGGAATACGGGCTTCAAAAAAGAAAAATCATGTCTTACAAACAATAACCACGGATCATGATTTGTGTTTCTCTGGACTGTCTCTGGAGGGACTGCGAGGTCGCTCCTATTTGCTGTTAATCATAAGTGCCTGGGGTGTCCTTGCCCGGTGGACTTGAGCTTTAGATAATTATATGCTATTTTATGATTTCTACACATGTGGGAAACTCTGAGGCCACCTTCAGATGTGAGCAGGAAGGCATTGTGCGGCCAGGGGAAGGCACAGACCTGAGGAGTCCTAAGTTCTGGGATGTGTCCTGTCATTTTTAACCCGGGAGCAATACTTTCTGTACAGTAGAGGTCACTGCTGCATTTGGAGCCCTCTTTTGCAGACTGAAGGCTGCACAGATTTCAGGCGGGTGGGTGTGCAGACNGGAGCCCAGATTGTGAACCGCTTAACAATCCCCCACCACGCTGGGGAGAGGGGGCTGTGAGCTTGCCGTTGAAAACATCCAAATTTGCAAATTGCAGAGGGTCAGCAGTGTTCCTCTCCCAGGCACGGCCGCTTGAAATTCCCCAGACCTGAAACACAATCGCCTATTTTTTTTTCTCAAATCAAATCTAATAGAACACAGATAGAGTCTCTCGTTAAAAAATGTTTACTGAAAAAAAAAAAGTAACACATTGCTTTCTCTTCACAGATTCTTTTTAAAATTTTTCCTGAAGTGCAACCAGAACTGTTTAAAAACGGCAGGAAACCCAAGGGACATGAGACGGTTCCAGGTAAGGGGCCCCGAGGATCACACCTATTAAATAAGTCACTCTGTCTCTTCTCTCTGTCTCTTCTCTCTCTCTCTCTCTGTCTCTTCTCTGTCTCTCTGTCTCTGTCTCTCTGTCTCTGTCTCTGTCTCTGTCTCTCTCTCTCTCTCTCTCTCTCCTCAAATCCATTCATCTCTGATAGAGCTAGCCATACAAAGGACAGCAGCGATGATAACCTCCCTCTACCAGGATGGAGACCTTTTTCATTTTGTAGTGTTTAGGTTTTCTGCCTCTACTGGCAGAGCCTCATGGGAGAGGCACCAGTCTGGGATGGAGATTTGTTTTCCAGCCCTCAGGCTGCCCCTTGCACTCACAGCTGCCCGCAGCAGGGGCCATGTTCTTGATACTCAGCCACCTTGGGAGTTTTCAAAGCTGCTTCTCTGTGTGTTTTCTGCAAGCAACATCCCCGGTCTCCCTTTTCCACCCGTTAACTATTCCGTGGTCTCTTAGCCTGTTGGAAGGTAGCAATCCAAGCAGCCATGGTCACTTTAAGACCATAACAGGACAACAAGACCCAGGGGACAGTGACCCAGCTGCCTGACAGTGAAATCTGCCACCGATTTCATCACCCCTGCCATTGATGTGCTGTGGAGATGGCTAATAAACAGAGCTAGAGCGAAGAGTTGGGTTGGAGTTGGGAGTAAGGACAGCTGCTAGACTCCCTTCCTGATNATTTGAGGGACTGTGTTTAACTCAACAANCAATTCTTTTGCCATCCACACTTGACCTGAGTATGTGGAGCTCTGTTCCCAATAGAGAATAAAAAATATATTAAACCATGGCATCGAAGCTCAAGGCTCAACAAGGTGAAAAGTGGGGCTGGCTNCCCTCATGCTTCAAGTGAGGGAAGGTTCTAGAAGATGAGGCAGCTTGACCTCACTCCTAGAAAGATGTCAGAACTGGGAGGATTGGTGACAGACCTCCTAGGTCATGGGTATCCAAGTGTCCAAGCTGCTGGGCTTGTGTTTTGCTGTGGCCTTGAAATGGGAAATCATTTTTTCTGTACTGGACCCCAGGAGTTGTGTGTCTGTTCCTGCCTGTCAGTTGGAAAGTGTCTATGGTGAAACCAAATGTCAAAAGGGTGCCTGGGAACAGAGCCTCTGAAGAACTAACAGGGCCTGGAGTATAGCTCAGGGATAGAGTGCTTGCCCACCTTGGGGAGCTCTGAAAAGAGAAGCAAACAAGAGAGAAAGGAGGGGAGGGAGGAGGAAAACAGGGAAAGAAAACAGAAAAGAAAAAGAATGAGTAGGCATGGTGGGCATTCATGAGGCCAGGGCAAACTGCTATGAAAACAGTCTTGCATTTACTGTTTCTAAACCATATCATGGTATCCAATGATCTTGCTATGACCAACACATTTCCTTTTGCTTGTAATTATAATATTTAATGCCATCATCAAGNTCCCTTCAAAAAGTTGCTGCTCTCCACTCCATCACTCAGATTCTTCTGCTGGTTCATAAGAAGACAAATAGTCAAACAGAAACAAACACAGTCAGCCTTCTTGGGAATCTACAGGAGAAAGGTCCCACACAATGGAAATTTATTGTACCCAGGGTTCCAAATATTACCACATAGTTAAATAATTTTTTTTTTTGCTAAAGAAAAGTGAATATTCATACCAGAATCTCAAATTGCCACTAGGAGCAAAGCCTAGGGGAAAGAAGCAGGCAGCTTGGCTTAGGGTATTTCACTCTACTGCCCTTGGCACAGCTTTTAATTTGAAGAGGTTCTAAGNAATGTGATGAGTGTCCACTGGAATGCCTGACTTTTTGCTCCCATCCCCCAATTTTAGAAACNCATTCATGAGACAAACTCACACCAGCATCGTTTGATTCTTCAGGTCTCTGATAAGTAAGGGTTACTTTGTCCTTTGCCTAGCTGGCTTCGAGTTAATATTGCTGACATCAGAGTCACCAGGAGCCTCAACCTTTGTGAGCATAATTCCACTTCTTCATAGACAAGCAGTCTACAAAAGAGCTTGTGAATTCTGGGATCTTGTTATTTCCAGGGCCAACCTAACATCCCTTGTCAATTTTGTTCCATCTTCTTAATTTAAGTTGAGGTGAAGACACATACCACACACATCTCCATCCTAAGTACTTTAATGTGTGCATACCAGTGGCTTTAACACATTGACAGTGTTGTGATTGTCACGTGATTATCAGTGACTGTCATGACTGATTCTAGAACATTCTTGTCACTTTGTAAATTACTCTATGCTTCCTAATTCCNGTTTATTCTCCGTTACTAGCAACCGCTAGTCTACTTTTTGCCTTTATAGGTTTGTCCTGGAAATTNCATGTAAATCAAGTCTCTGAATATCAGGCATCTTTCACATAGCATAGTGTTCTCAAGGTTNGCAAGGTAGCAATGCCTCATTCTTTTTTATAGCTGAATACTATTCCATTGTCTGTAGAGACAGTGTTTTGCTCACTCATTATTTGGTTAACTGAAATTTGTGTTTTATGCCTTTAATGCTTCTGTGATATTGAGTTGTTTTTGGAACATATGTTTTCAGNTCTCTTGGGGACAGAGCTAGGAGTAGCATTTCTAGATCACAGGGTGGCTCTATCTTTAACTTTTTGAGAAACTGCCAAATTCTTTTTCACAGTGGCTGCACCAGTTTGGATTCCTACCAGTCTTGTGCGAAGACACCAGTTTCTCTAATTCCTCATGATTTTATTTATTTTTTTAAAAGATTTATTTGATTCATAATTGTACCTGTGTGAATGTAAGGGCTGAGCTTGCCAAGGCAAGAAGAGGTTGTTGGATCACCTGGAGCTGGAGTAACAGACAGCTTGTAAGCCACCTAATGTGGGTGCTGGGAGCTGAACTTGGTCCTCTGCAAGAGTAGCATGTGCTCTAAACTGCCAAGCCGTCTCTCCAGAGCCTGGTTTTATCTTGAAAATGTCTCACCCTACAGCACTAGGGTGGTAATTCATTGCTGTTNCAATCTCTCAGTCCCCCATGACAGAAGCAATCAGTGCCAAACACCTTGATAGGTACTTAGCACACACTTGTTTATCTCCGTTGGAAGACGCCCACCTCAGTCCTTTGCTCAGTTTGAAACTGGGACTTTATTTTTTTTTTTAATTGTTGAGTTCCAAGAATTCACTATGTATCTGAGATACTGCGGCCTCATTAGATGTGTGACCTGGCAGTTTTAGAATCCACTCAGATTCTATGAAGAAAAGAACGGTCAATAGCAGCTCTTTTACGTGGGGGAA
>LZPO01017335.1:0-10699 GCA_001675575.1 Neotoma lepida
CGAGACAGGGTTTCTCTGTGTAGCTTTGCGCCTTTCCTGGAACTCACTTGGTAGCCCAGGCTGGCCTCGAACTCACAGAGATTCGCCTGCCTCTGCCTCCCAAGTGCTGGGATTAAAGGCGTGCGCCACCACCGCCCAGCTCCTGATGCTAGCTTACATGCTGTTTGGAAAGGCTGCTCAAGTATGAATCCTGCTCTTTCTGTCCTAGTGCATGCGTTGCCAACACTGGGCACTGAGGGAAGGATTGCAACTCTCCCCGTTATAGACCTGAACACAGAACCACTACACAACTGTATGCCTGGCTAAGGTCACCAGACAATTCCATTTAAACACAGCATACAAGCTGCCATGAACTCTCAGCATCTTTATGACTCTGTCAGCTACAGGCTTCTACCTAGTCCCTCGCTGTAATGTTGGCAACACGCTCAGGAAATGAGCACACACCATCTGAGGAAAATCTGGGAAATAAAGCTGAAAGATGTGCACAGGAGATACTGGGAGGTTGTTCAAGCAGGTCATTCTGTCTAAGCATGGGGTTCAGAGTGTTAGTGCCTGCCATCCCCAACCACTGAGGACCTCCCCTTACCCCTCTGAGGCTAGATGGCTTTGGGCTAGTGCTCTACTGTCAAGCCCTGCTCTTCCAGCAGGGAGACAGTCTCTAAGAGAAATGCTTCCCTTTTGGCCTCAAGCCCTCCAGCCTACCGTGTTTACTTAGATATTTAACTCGGAACTGTTGACCTTTATAACAAGGTGGACCGGTTGCTCAGAGAAACAGGAAGTTAACTCACCAGGAAGCCATGAAGAAAATGAAGCACCAATGTGGATCAATATTTCTTTATCAATCAGGTGGTTTCAGATTTGAATTACTTCAAGTGACACGCCCATGAAGCCCCAACAGTTCCTCTCTCAAATGTGACCTATGCTCATGGATCTGAACAGCGACTATGAATGACAAACTTGGGTGTGAGCATCAGTAAGGCATAGCAGATTTCTGTCCTGCCTGAGATAGGCATTCAGTGTCCTGAAACTCCTTCTAGAAGGATCCACCCATCACAGGGATGGGTGACATTGGGAAGTGTGTCTAGGAGGTCTTTCTGGGAGGGTGGTCTAGAGCTGTGTCCTAGCTAGGGCAGGGGTGGAGGCAGATGATGAAGTAAGTGAAGGAAAAGAGAAGGGTAAAGGTAGGGAGGGTCATGTCCAGCAAACTTTGTCTTTCAAGTTTGCATTTGACTTCCTTAAAGATCATAAGAATCTCATTCTTCCAGTCTTAAACATATATTTCCTGTTATTTTCTCTCATGTAGCACTTAAAGATTTACATTTAAATTTTATGTATATGTGTGTGTAGCTATTTGTGTGCCTATTGACATATCACTTGGAGCTGGAGTTACAGGCAGTTGTGAGTTGCCTGGCATGGGTGCTGGGAACTGAACTCTGGTCCTCTGGGAGAAGAGCAAGCACTTCTAACCCTGAGCCACTGCTCCAGTTCCCTCTCCTGTAGTTTTTGGTAGTCGAGACTATAGTCTGGTTCTCACCAGACTACTCTTGCTTGCATGTTTGACCTACACAGTTTTAATTGACTGCCAATATGAAAAGAAACCAGAACATGTCATATAAAAAGGTGGGACTCTGGACTTCTCTTGAGGAGCTGGAGACATGGCAGCATGGGCTTTCCATGTGTGCTGACTAATACCACATGACCCTCAGAAACAGGAACTGTCACTTTTATTTTAATATTTTTGTGGTAATGGGGATAGATCCCAAGGCTTTGAGAATGCTAGGCAAGTGCTCTACCCCTGAGCCATATTCACAGCCTGGTTGCCACCTTTAGATAGGTTCAAACTCACTGGCTCACCCACCCCAACTGCTCCTTAGGATCTCACGACCTGGACACCTGCTGTTAAGTATCATTTATTTAAACTATTCATGACTCATTTCAATCATTTATGTTCCCAGAAGCCATGCAACCTGGCAGCCTGACCTTCAGTATTATCACTGACATCTACTTTCACCAAATATCATCAGCTCGACGATGAAATAATTTAAACAATTTTCTGTTTTACATCCTTTGGAGTTCAGTCCATCTGACCTGTACCTCCTCCCTTTGGCAACAGCATAAGGCTAAGGACCGTCTGCATCTGTTGAGTTCAATGTTTTAGGGTATAGTCTATACATTTGTTTATGTCTCTCTCTCTCTGTATGTTGCCTTAGGAATCCCTGGGATTTCCAGGGATATTGTGCAGTCTGTAGAGAAAGATTACCAGTTATACAGATCACAGAGGCTACTAAATAAGCTGATCAAATGGTCAAACGCAAAGTAATTAGGGAAACAGAAAGCATCAGAGATGATGGCTGGGGTCCTAAGGCAGAGGCTCCTTGTGAGCCGAGATGGATGGAAATCGATAGAGAAAAAGAAGGAGAGGGGAGGTGGAGAAAGGAAGGGGAAGGGGGCAAATGAAACCAGGACAGAAGGCAAACCCACAGACCCACTCAGAATGAGAGCAGGAGGCTGTCTTGATTAAACAAAGTCTGGAGAAAAAAAAATAAAAAGAGGATTCTAGACAGGAATGTCTGCTGGAGCTCATCCCACAGAAGAAAATCAGGACAATTTTGTTTTCTATAGGAAAAAAAAATTTTTTTCCAGATACTAGAATGGTAGCTAATTATAGGCAAATTCCTTCCTAGGAAGTCCCTCTTGAAGGCACACAGCCCTTCTCTGAGACCTTTTCTGTGAGAGGAGAGTGCACTCATAACCTTGCTGTCTCCCAGTGTTGCATAGACCATTTTCTTACGTGGAAATCAGCCATGCTCTCACCTCTATGCGATTTCCAATCTTCAGTATCCAAAGGATATGAGACACAGAATGCCAACAGCTTGCAAATGAAAGTGATTACATATAATATTTGCATTCTTAAATAAACAAGTATTAGCATGAGATTTACTTTGGGCTTCCCAATGGTGTGACAAGAATCCATCCCTCCCTGCAGACGCGCTTCGTAACGTGGAGGAAAGATGGTGTCTTACCCATGACTTCACGGGAATTCTCACCTCAAACTTCTGCCTGAGTTCCACATTGCCTTCTTCATCCCCTTCTGGGATGGGCACGTTGTAGTATTCACCTTCTTCTTGGTTGAGCAACTTGTACCTTCAAAGACAGGGGGAGAAGGGAGGGTAAGGGCCAGTCAATGGCTCTTCTCCCTCAGCCTCTAGTCAAGCTGTTGGAGAGATGCCCCTAGGTGGTGGTGTGGGTAGTGGTGGTGGCTATCACCAGCCTCTTCCTGGCTTCTCTCAACGCCTGGGGTTTGGAGACATGCTGGGTCTCATGAGCTCCCTTACCATCCACTCGCTGGCATCTTCATCAGCTCTGAGACACCAAAGGAAAGGGAACCCATGAAGTCATTCCGCGTCGTTCGATCCCAGTCCCAGATTTCTACAGACAGTCGTCGGTCTTTGTCTGAAGGTTTTAATTTGCTACAAAGACAAACATGTATACAACACATTAAGTCATCTCAATCATGGCGTCTTGGGAGACACCACCATGCCCACAGTCTGTACCTGAACTAAATGGTATCTTCAATTTCCTTCTTGTGTTAACAGGATATCAGCCCTTCATACTAGCTAGCTACAAAACCTCTGTCTAGACCAAGAATTAATGAATACTGACCCTGGGCAACTCAATGTGCTCCCTCCTGTGAGGGCTCCCTCACTACTGAATCTTTGCTCTCTCTTACCATTCCTCCCCTTCCTTCATCTCTGTTTTGAGATTTCTGTCAATCTTCCAAGCTCAAATGTCACTTCCTTCAGGAACTTTTCCCTGCTTAGAAGTNAGTCTATTTTCCTTATTTCATTAGCAATAGTACTTTTTGCAGCATGAGTTCACTGTTCTATGCTGCAAAAATTATTAAATTCTTGCTTCAAACCCTCTCCTAGCTCTCAAAAGAACTAAGCCCATCAAGAGATGAAATACATCTTATGTGTTCTTTTTTTTGTTTGTTTTGTTTTTGTTTTTTCGAGACAGGGTTTCTCTGTGTAGCTTTGGCTGTCCTGGAACGCACTCTGTAGACCAGGTTGGCCTCGAACTCACAAAGATCCACCTGCCTCTGCTTCCCGAGTCCTGGATTAAAGGCGTGCGCCACCACCGCCCGGCCTTATGTGTTCTTTTAACACTCTGTAACGTCTCAAACAGCTTTTTTCTTTTGTTACAGAGCAATGACTGATAATAATTGTGATTTGCATTACACAAATCCTGGTAAACCAAGTCACTACCTATCAAACAGAAGCAAAGGCAGTCTGTGTAGGCATGAGGACATAGAGATATTTGCCATCCCCCCATTGTCTCTAATGAGGGGGTTGGCAGTATGTGGTATGTCAGGCAGAGTTCATTGCAGGGCAGGAAGAAACACTTACAATGTGAAGGACTCATTCCATTGAGGGTTTAGTGTGGAGCGGATGGTTTTGGTTTTCTGTTTGCTTTCATTCTTGGGATCAGGAATAAGTTTCAGCTTCACATAAGGATCTGAAAGTCCATTGGGATCCATAGGGATTAGATTTTTTGCATCTCGTACTGTGAAGAAGAAAAGAAAGAAAAAAATTATATTAAAAAAAGAACACTGGACTGGGTGGTGGTGGTGCTTTAATCCCAGCACTCGGGAGGCAGAGACAGGTGGATCTCAGTGAGTTTGAGGCCAGCCTGCCCTACAAAGAGAGTTCCAGGACAGCCAGGACTGTTACACAGAGAAATTCTGTCTCGAAAAATCAAACCAAACTAAACCCAAACCATTGACTTGTATGAACCAGCATTGGTGTGGACACCATGCTGAATCAGAGAAGTCAAGACTGTGTTTGTAGCCAGATGGAGTAGCACATGCCTCAATCCCAGCACTTGGAAGGTGGAGGTACAAGATCACCCTTGGCTACATAGCAAGTTCAAGGCCAGCCTGGGCTACGTGAGATCTTGTTTTAAACCTTCTCCTACAACAAAGATGCTGTCTGAGAGGAGAAGAGATGAATTAGAAGCCCCTGCCATTCAATATGAAGTTGTCCACTACCTTCACTGACAGTCAAGTCCAGCCCCCAGGCTAAGCACAAGCCTAAAATAACAGCTCTGACAACATTCCAGTCCTAATAGAAATGCCCAAACCTGGGTCCTACTCAGACCTTTAGAAGCAGAGCCTGCATTTTAACAAGATTTCTAGATGACTGTCATAGGGTTTCACGTGTTGTGAAGAGACACCATGATCATGGCAACTCTTATTAAGAAAAACATTTAATGGGTGGCTTAGAGTTCAGAGGTTCAGTCCATTATCATCATGGTGGGACATGGAGGCACGCATGCTTATATGGTGCTGGAGAAGGAGCTGAGATTCCTATATCTTGACCTGCAGGCAACAGGAAGTGGTCTGTCTCACTGGGCATGGCTTGAGCATATATGAGACTTCAAACCTGCCTCCTTAGTGAAACACTTCCTCTAACAAGACCACACCTACTCCAACAAGGCCACACCTCCTAATAGTGCCACTCCCTTTGGGGACCATTTTCTTTCAAACTACCACAATGACCTAGCTTTCCAGAGGGAAAGGAGACCCTTGCCCCATTTGGGCAACCAGCAGGCCCTGGCCCATTGTGCTACACATGCAATCCAGTGTCCACAAAGTATTATCATTCTTCTCCATAAAAGCTGGCAGATCCCAACCATGGTTTTATCTTGGAGTCCCTTGAGAAAGGGGCAAAGCTCCAGTGCTCAGAATTAAATTAAGATGATCAAGGGAGGTGGCCCAACAACTGGATTTTAAAAGATCCCCAGAAGTTTTATTTTATGGGAGAGAGGGAAACACTGATATTTCAGGTTGGGATTCAGGAGTGCTATCCAATGTGCATCAAACATTACCCAGGAGCTCGTTCCCAGGGCAGCGTCTTGGTCCTCACCTCAAAATTATAAACTTTAAATCCTCACTTTAACAAGCCCCATAGGTGGCCCCAGTGCATGTTCTGGCTTAAGAAACAATAACATGGGGATCAGCAAATAATTACAAAGAAAGGCCTCTTTCTTCTCATTGGGAACATGCTCTTAGATGTAGCTGGTTGTCTAAAGCCACTGCATATCATTATCTATGATGACGATAAAGGTCATATGCCTGAGTCTGTCTGCAGTATGGCTCCCTCACTGTCTTCCAAAGGCACCTTCCTGATGATATCATATCATCAGAACCCTTAACTGGTCACTTACTATCAATCCACATCCAGTTGTGAGGAGGCTCTCTAATCCAGAGGTTCTCACATTATGGTCCCTGGACCAGCAGTGTTAACATCTACTGTATCAGAATTCCAAGGAAGGGTCCAGAGACCTGTTTAATCAAGCTTCCAGGTGATTCCAATTAACACCACTAGAATTTAGGGTGACTAGCACAGACCGTCAGTGTGGATTGATTGGTTATGAAGAACTATGGAGTAAATTTAGAAGATGTTCCCAGAGCTGGTAGTGGGCAGGAAAACAGAGGAGGGATGGAGACATACTAAAGATGTTGGATCTTTGGACACAAATGTGGCAGCATGTCACTAAAGGCAGACATCAAAGTCAAGCATTGTCCATACTAGTTTGTTACTCCACGGTGTGCTGATTCCCGCTGACACAGCCTTATGTCTTTCTCACTCAGCAGCCTTAACATAAGAAGGTGACAGTGGCCACTGGATTCAAATAGTCTGAGGAGAGAGTGAGTCAGGTGAGGGCTACAAGCCACAGAGAAGCAGGCCGTGCCATCTCCATAGTGCACCTGGGCTTTCCCAGCATTTCTTCCATGGACATCATCTAACCCCACCCAGCTTGAGGGCAGATGGAGCAGAGGCTCTGCAGCTCAATAGCTCTACTGTCAAATCTATCCTTCACTGTGTAACCCAAGTCCTCGAGCCCATTTCTTTAACTAGAAAAATGAATAAGGCCATAATTCTAGTGATAGAAACTTATATGGAAATGAAATAATGTATATAAAGTAACTTATATACATTATATAAGTCAGGGAACTTGTAAAGAAGGGAAAAAGATCATTGTGTGAATGCTCACTATATCTCAGGCATATTTAAAAATATCATTTATTTTTATTTCTTTGAGAATTTTATAGAGTACAGTATTTACATCATTTCTACCCTTTCTCTCTCTCTGCAACTTCTGTGTACCCTCTCGAACTCATGACCTCTTCTTTGATTATTGTTACACACACACACACACACACACACACAAACACTCACACACGCCTATATGGCATTTTACCCACCCACAGCGGAATATCAACTGTGTCATCACGCAGGTCTTGCTTAGGCATCCATACTGTTAATGTTTCACAGCTACAGTGCCCTCTCATCTATAGAAGACTGTCTCACAGCAGACATCCTGTGCTTGGGCTTATCTTTCGGCCCTTCTTCCTCAAAGTTTCCTGAGCCAGAAACAGTGTCTTAGAGATGTCTCTACAACACATTTAAAAAATTTGAATAGAGATGGAGTTCTTCCAGGACTCAGCCACTTGAGAATCCAAGGTTTAATTAATGCTTGGTCCTGGAGGTCCACACGCCAGCATCACAGGAGATTAAAGGTGGGAGGAAAAAATGGAAGGGAGGAAAGAATGGAACTCTCATGCAAGCAACGCAAAGGGGCCACAGGTNTCTCTCTTTGAACTCCAGGGGGAGAATCTGAAAATGCAAGGTCACAGACCAGAAGCAAATGAAGAATCTCATCAGGGCCACCAAGAGTTCCACGTTTGCCTCCTGCTACTTGCAGAATGACTGTGACACTTGCGTTTGTATTTTCCATTCACCGTCTGACAGGCAGTGAATGGACTCGCTTAAGGCTGATCTTTTCTGAATGGTGATGAGCTAGAATCTTGATGGAATTTAAAGCCTCTGGTTTCCTGCTGAGATATTATCATCCAAGCTGAAAATAAAGAGAGTTATCAATTCCCAATGTCACTGGAGCAGTGAGTCCAAATTTCAACTTCTTACTGCAGTGGGAAAACAGTGTCCCGTCACTCATCACAGGTAGGAAAAGTGAACTGGGATCAACTTGAGGGTTCCATCTGCTCCAAACTCAGGACACCCAAGTATGCATTCTGGTCCTGCCCGTTTACGGCTCTGGGTAAGATATTTAAGCTCGTTTGGTGGGTTGAGGCTCAGACATTTGCCTCTTCCAGGCCAGTTTTCAGTGAAGCCACAGTCAACAGGTTTGAAGCCCCCACAAGCATTCCTGCCATCACGTGCAGACTCTGACCACTGACCATTTTATTTTTCTTTAAATTTGCTCAAGGTATAGGAAATGAAAAAACAAGAGTGTTGGTTATAAATAGTTCCCATGAAACTGAATGCAATGAAAATCTGTTGTGTGTTTCTACCTGGACACAATGGCAGGGGCCTGCTTTCTCCTGGCTACAAAGAGGAAATTATGTGTTAGCATGCTNAGGGTATTCTAATCTCCCTCTGNNTTACCAAGGGGAATGAAAGGAAATGGAGATGGACTAGCTTCCTCATTCTGTAACTTAATACGTTTAATGTCAGTTCAGAACCTCCAGAAACCATCTCAGGTGTTTCTGCCAGTCCATGTTCCCAGTGGTCCCTCCCCACAGGCAGGAAACACAGTGGGAAGGAATGACACTCTGTAGTTGCTAGAGATGTGGACTATTCCACAGCCCAAGCATGCCAGGGGTTGAAGAACAGTCTCAGCAAAGACCCCATGGCTCCTTTCTTATCTTTACTCTCTATGAGAACTTTTGATCCACAGAATTAAAATAGAAAAGTGCATCATGTTACTTTGATAAATCAACTATAGAGAATGAGATTTCTTGCTTTTTTCTTTATGTTGTTGTTTGCTTGTTTTTGAGATAGGGTTAGGGTCTCACTATGTAGACTAGCTGGTCTAGAACTCACTATGTAGACCAGGCTGGCCTTGAACTCACAGAGATCTACCTGTCTCTGCCTCCTGAGTGCTAGGATTAAAGGTGTGCACCACCACCTGGCTCANTTTAAGAAAGTCTGACAGGGGAGCTGCAGAGTTTCGTCAGTAAAGTGCTTGCTGTATAAGCACAAAGGCCAGAGTTCAATCCCCAGCACCCACAGAAAAGCTGGATGTGGCATGGCAATTACCATAACCAACAACAGACAGCTCACAGCCATCTATAATTCTAGCTCCAGGGAAATATGACCCCTCTGACCTCCATGGGAACCTGCACTCACATGCATCTACCACACAGAGACACAGACATATAATTCAAAATTTAATTAATTAAAAAATAAGGTTGATAGTGATTGAGGAAGACACCCAGTGTTGACCTCTGACCTCCATGTGTACAAGAAACCCTCCACCCAAGTCCTGCTATATTAACTCAGTTCCCANAGGCAGTCCCCATGCCAGCAGTAGAGACATGCCTCTCCCCTGTGCATAACCTGCAGAATCAGTAACTGTACTCCGTGGGGTCTGAAGAAATGGGCACAAAGCTCTGTTGAGGAGCCCTATGTTGAGGAGCCCTGTAAAAAACTTGTCTCCTTAAAGCTCATTAACAGTTTTACAGCCATCAGGAGNAGGAGACACTTGCTATAGAAANACATCTCTGCTGTGGCATTGGCCATTTCAGAACGGAAATCTATTCTGCCATCCCAGAAATAATGTAAATATTAATTATATTCTTACTTTTTTGCCTTGAGGTGGCTGCTCTGAAATTATAGGCTGTCAAGCCCAACATTGAAAAAAACCCAGCATGGGTTTGAGGTTATATCATTTCTGGATAATATAAGATATAATTTCTAGATAAGGCATATTCAAATAAGTTTACATTATTTGTAAGTTTACAAGTTCCAGGTGGCTAAGTGAGTGGAGAACATGTGTGTTTTACGTAAATGTTTAGGAGTAAGGAGAGACCTAGGCTAGATGGACAATCTCATCAGATTGGAGGACTGGGCAGCCATGACAGATGGGAATCAGAACCTTGGCTGTCTATGATGGTTAATCTTAATCTTTAAGTTGACAGAATCTAGAATCATCTGAGAGATGGGCTTCTGGGCATGCCTGTGCTATTATCTTAATTGAGATGGGAAGAGTTGCTCACTGTGAGTGTCATCATTCCCTGGCTGGGATCCTGGACTGTGTGAAAAAAAGGAATTGGGAACCTGGTTCAAGCTCTTGTTGCTTTGACTTCCCACCATGATGGGTTATCCCTTGAACTGTGAGCTAAAATAAACACTTTTTGTCTTTAAGTGGCTTTTGTCAGAATATTTTGTCATGGTAACAAGAAAAGAAACAAAGANGATGCCCCAGAGGAATGAATAGAGCAACAGCCTTAGCCACAAGGCCAGTGATTTTGCCCAGGTCCTGCTGGACAGGGGAAAGTAGAGGCAAGGACTCAGGCAGGCAGGCAGACAGGCGGGCAGACAGGTAGGGGTGACATCACCAGGCTTTCTCTGATATAAGCAAGTTGCTCCCCCAGANACCTGAGTCAGGTGAGGGCTTAATGAACACTCCAGAATGTTTAGGGAACAACTGGACACGGGCTGCTTGAATGGATGCTGCAGGCATGTCTGACTTCCCATGGGCACCGTGACAAGAAATATTTGCTGCGGTCAAATATTTGCCTGTCACCATTAGCTTTTTGGCTTTAGAAAAATATTTCAACCTCTTAGCCAGTTTTTCTGTAAAGTAGGGACAGTCATGTTGCCTATCACACAGG
>LZPO01017335.1:13742-33748 GCA_001675575.1 Neotoma lepida
GGCACTACCTCCTTCCACACTTCAGCTCCACCTAGGAACCATGAGCAAGCAGTGAGCAAGATTAGGCAACGATGGAGCCATTCTTTACAGGGCAAGCCACTCCAGAAACAGGAATTTTTAAGGAACATGTGCCCAAGAGCATTGGGAGGCAAAGGCTGACCTGTCTTCTGCTCCCAGGCAAATCTGGGTGTTTACAGAACTGAGTGCGAAGTTCAAGAGTTTCCTAACTGGCCAATGGATGGGAGCAGGAGGGAAAAGGCTGGACAGCCAGCTTGGCACATGTGATGCAGGACAGCACAGAGCACTCAGATTTCTCCAAGCCCAGCTTTCCTGGCATGTTACTGTGAAGAACATGCTGTTCTTGAGGCTTGTTTGCCTCTTTACTTTGGGCCTCATCTGATGATGCTGAGAAGGAGAAACTGTCTCTAAGAGGGTGCCAGTTCCAGCATGGAGCTGTGAGCCAGTTCCCTGCCAGGAGACAGAACTCCCTGCAAATGCTGATGGGGAAACTGGTGGAGTGACAGATTGCTTCCGGAACAGGATTTGCTGAATGCCCTTCCCATGTGATGCTTTGGGGGTGGTTCAGCTGTCTAGCAATAAGGCAAGGTTCCTGGTTTAGGAATTCTGACTCAGCCTTGACACTACTGGGGTATGTCACAGGTGATGGCGAGCACACTGGCATGGGACCCTGCAGCAGAACCGATCACAAAGNTACAGGCCATTAGGTGTGCACAGGGAGCTCCAGCAGAGGAAAGGGTCTAGTAGGTTCCAATTGGTACATACAGGAGAGGGCACAGGGAAGTGAAGTTTCCAGGCTGTACATTCCTGAGGTATGCAGGGTTAAACTTTATGTAATAGGGCACCCTAAAACTCCCTGAGAGACAATCTCCATCTTCTTTGTGTGTCTCTGTGTGTGTGTCCATGCCTGTGCGTGTGTGCCTTGGCTGTTGTTCCTTAGATGCCATCAACCTTGTTATTGTGAGAGAGACAGGGTTTCTCACTGGCCTGGTGTCGCAAAGTAAGTTAGGCTGGCTGGCCAGTGAGTCCCAAGGACCCACCTGTATCCACCTCCCCAGCACATGCCACCATAATTGTCTTTATTTTTCTCCTGTAGCTTCTGGGGNNTTGAACTCAGGTCCTCATGCTCATGGGCAAGCACTTTATCAACTGTGCTATCATCTTAGCTCATTCTGTGTCTCCTTAAGTCACAAGTNTCTTAACACAGAGTTACACTTTCTGTGACTTTTGAAGACCCTCTCAGGCCCTGGCTGGAGGATATCTGTAGACTGTGCACAGGGAGAGACAGCTCTCTGAGGACCATGGCAGCTGACTTCTCTCATCACATCTTGCAGAACTTTTGTGTCTGGAGAGCACATTATCCTCCCAGGTTGGTCTCCCTCTGCCTGGGTATGGGAAGAGTTTCATACTGTGGTCTAAATGCTTACAATTTCCCACCCAATTAACACTGGAATTCTAGTCCCCAGGTGAAGGTACTAAGGGGTGGAGCTTAGTGAGGTGATTAGGTCAGGAGGGTGGAGCCCTCATGAATAGGATTTGTGCCCTTATAAAATATGTTTTAGGGAGCTTGCTAGCTCTTTCCACCATGAGAGGACCCANTGAGAAGGCATTATTTCAGAATCAGGCCAAGGGTTCTCAAAGATATAACAGCTGCTAGTGCCTTGATCTTATCTTCCCAGCCTGAGTCACGAATGAATTTCTGTTGTGTATATGCTATGGTATCTTGTTACAGAGGCCTGAATGCAGCAAGACTATCTGGGAGCTGGCAGGGGTCCAGAAAACGGAGAACAAGAACCTGCTGGGGCTTGATGCTGCGTGGGAACTATGAATGAAGGCACTGGTCCAGGGTGGTTATGGCACATTCTCCATTAGTGTGAACATGGATCCTTCATGCATGAGCACCCAGTAGCANTCAGCTCTGTCCAGCATGAAGAGGCAACTGATTCTTCAAGCAAATGACAAGGAAGAGTTGACACTTTGTAGGTTGCCAGAGGAATACAATAGGTCTATGTGACTGGAGGCAACAAGAAATGACAGTTCTCCTCCCAGGAACCAAGTAATCCTGAGAGATTCTCATCAGCACTTTAGTGGCATCTGCTACAGTATTTTTTGAAAGTTCTGATCTTGAAACTAAAAAATAGATGAACAACAAGAGTCTCCCACCATTTACTTCATCAAACACTTTTTGTTTGCTTTTTATTTCTATTTTGTTTTTTGAGACATAANCTTGCTACATAGCCCAGACTGGCCTCGNACCTGCCATCCTTCTACTCTGCCTCCTCAGTGCTGGGTTTACAGGTAGGTATGAACATGTCATGCTGTTTCAACATTTCTACTTAAATCTTCAGCAGGCTTCACCCTCAGATTTACCTCCATCACATACAGCTTCAGAGCTGACACTGGTTTCAGCTGATTGGTTAAGGAAGTTAAATATTTATTTTTACCCAACCTATCATACATAGGACTTCCATAATCCTCAGAGACTCGTGGTTTCCTTGCTGCTGTTTTGAACACCTACCACCGAGTACAGAACCTTGCAGTGCATGCAGTAGTTAGTTACCTGTTACACACACCAGTCTCTATAGCACCCTTGCCCCGTGATTCTGGGTTCACGCTATCCCATCCCTGGGTACACTCAACCTGGAGCACAACCCTTCCTTCACCTTGTTTCTACTTGTCCCAGCTGTGGACTAACAACCCNGTTCTCTGGGTTTCCAGCCTCCTTCCAGCCCCNCCTGTGGACAGGGACCAAACACTTCCTCCCCAGACATCTTCCNAGGGTCAACACACAGGGCAAGGCAAAAGGCTCCTGTGCCTAGTGGATTCTTGCTGACTGACAGAAAAGCAAAAGTAGACAAGGCTTCAAAGCCTCATGCTTTGGGCTGCAGTACACAAGAGTGTCCATTTGGAGGGACTCCAGCACAAGGGAAAACCTAAATAGGCCTTTTCTAGGGAGACTAAATCCAAGCCAAAAGGAGTCAAGTGCTTTCCCAGAAGACACCAAACAATTTGAAGAGTCTTAGAGCTCTCAGAGACTAAGGGGCATGGNATGTATTGTTAGTTTTCAGGAAAAATGTGCCATATAAGACCATTCGCTCTATGTTTCTAGGGAAATCATTACATATGGAACTTTGCTGGGTTTCAAGAAATAAAATGTAAAGGCATCTTCAGCAAAGAACAATTGCTGATTGGGTATCAACAGATGAGATTCTGGTCACTTGGTGGGTCTNGGCTGTCTGGCTTGCTGCATTTGTTCTAATTGCACTGCATTAAGCCTGCTGATATGGCCTGTGCTCACGAGCCCGGTTTCCGATTTGATCTCTTTCATGTTAATAAACAATGACTCACAAATTCTGTGACCTTTGTTTCCTTATTGCCAGAGGCAAGGACAAGGAGAGTGAGAGACACTGATAATACACCTGCTCAGACACCCCTCCCCATCATGCATGAGCACAAATCTGAATTCAAGGACGTAAGAAGTCCCTTGTTTAAAAACATATTCATGGAATGGTCTGTTATTTTAGCTCACTACTTTGTCATAAGGGTGGATTTCTGCCCCAGTAAATCCAGTGTCCCCAAATTGTGAGCCAGCAACTACTCAATCAAAGTCAGCTAAACAAAGAATTTAATGTGCATGGTGTCCAACAGTTAGTTCCTGCTGCTGCTGNGCTCTCNCTCTCTCTGTCCCTCCCCCTCCCCCCATGCCTTCCCTTTCCCTCCCCATCTCATCTCCTTCTCTCCTACACACCTCCTTTCTTACTTTTGAAACAGTCTTACTATACAGCCTTGTTTGGCCTTGAACAGCCTCCTCCCACAGCCTCCTAAGTGGTAATAGATATGTGCCTCTGTACCCGGAAACATTTTCTAATTTTCTACTAATTCCAAAGGANATGACTGTGAGAAATATTTGCTAGTTATGGGAAACTGGTAAGATCTTCACACAAACACAGGAAGGCACTCCTATTAAGAAAAAGTTATTTCTCAGCCAGGCAGTGGTGGTGCACACCTTTAGTCCCAGCACTTGGGAGGCAGAGGCAGGTGGATCTCTGTGAGTTTGAGGCCAGCCTGGTCTACAGAGNAAGTTCCAGGACAGCCAAAGCTACACAAAGAAACTCTGTGTCAAAAAACAAAAACACCTCCCCCCAAAAAAACCACCAAAAAAGAAAGAGTTATTTCTCATTGTAGAAGCAATATATAGTCATCATGAAATAACTTAAGTGCATAAAGTATAAAGAAAAAAATNGAAGGCAATTGCACTTCCACCAGGAGAGAGGACTGATTTCACATTGTTTTGTTGACAGACAGTGACTTTCCTGTAAAAACATCTCTAGTATAATATTGACTGACTGATTGTAGAGCTGGGGATAAAGCCAGGNCTTTGCACAGCCAGGCAATCACTTCATTACTATATCTCTAGTCAACAATGTTTATTTTTTATATAACTCATATCATCTTATGATAGCTTAAAATTCCATCTTAATAAAAAAAGTATTTTTTAAAAAACATTTTTAATGCCCAACATTCTATTTTGTAGTAATTACTGTAAAATCTATGCTCAGTTTGGATCNTTGACATTGGTTTGAAATTCCCCACTTTGTGAATTTATGAAGATGAACTAATCATCTTCATATATAAAATTCTGCTTTTCTTCTTAGGCTGCATTCTTAGACTAAAAGTATGAAAACTACTGAAGACTTGATGAAATACTGCCAAACGGCTCCCCCAAAAGTTGTACCAATGTCCTACCAAAATCACATTAAGGATAAAGTGAAAAAATAAAGAATAACATTATAATTTTGACTCTCTTGATTTTTTTTTTTGAGGCCTAACCATCTTTCCCTATATAGAAAGTTGGTCATTTGAATGTGTTTTTCTCTTCTTACTTAGGTTTCCTACAGGGCAGTAAACAGGATTCTTACTGGTCAGAGAGTGTCTGGATGTGTGTGACAGTGGCCCTTTTCTTTATTTGTCACACTCTGTGTTTAGATTTAATTCTGTATGTGTCTAGAAACACACAGGAGCTTAACTTTTCACACAGTCAAAGCTACCAAAATGTTTTCTTCCATTTCTTTAGGCTTAGGAAATCCTTGCCCTTTCCGAGGGTAGTTAAGTATTCACCTATGTTTTCTTTCATTATTTTCTTTTTTATATTTAACTTCCAAATCCATTTGAAATTTATTTTGGTGTAAAGCATAAGGCGAGATCTCATTTATTTATTTTTTTTCCTTCCAAACGTTGAGACAATTTCCCCAACAACATCTGTGGAATGAACCGTACCTTTCTTACTGGTTCTGGAAGCCTCTGTTTATTTATAAGCAGGCTCCGTTTTCAGGGCATCTGCTTTATCATATTCAGTGTCCCGTTAGTTCCTGCAACACTTTAAATTGTTTTAAATTTCCAACATATTTTAAAATCCATCCATGTGCTTGGAATGCCACTTCTCGGAGAAACTCTGCCCACTGTCTGAAGAAAACCCTCTTCAGTTCTTTAACTCTTAGAGTTTATGATCTGTATTGGCTGCGTCTCCCATTTCTCTGACAAAATAAAAGCAGTTCAATAAACAGGGAGTTTATTTTGGTCCATTGTTTTGGGGTGCAGTTCATCACGGTGGGCAAGTCCTGGAGTCATGAGCCCAGAGCAGCCGGCCATAATGACGTCTGCAGTCAGGAAACAGAGATGAACATTGGTGCTCAGCTCACTTGCTCCTTGTTACTCAGTTCAGTACTCGATTGCTTTTCACTTCAGTTTTTGAAACAGGGTCTCACTGATTTGGCTTGGTTGATTGGCTAGGGAGCTCCAGGGACCCACCCTTCTCTGCCCCCTCCCCACGCCCACGCCCCGCCCCGTGCTGGGATAACAGATATGAGTCATTGTGCCTGGCTTTTCATGTGGGTGCTGAGGACCGGAACTCAGGTCCTTATGCCAGCACAAAAAGCCCCTGTCCAGCATGATCTGACAAGTCTTCAGATTTAATGGCTGCTTCTTTGCAAACGCCATCACCCCTTTGCCTCCTTGGTACTTACTTTATTGTTAGTCTTTGGCTACACTCTGCTTTGTTTGTGTTTATCATTCCTGTAACTGTAGAAAATATAGATGTTGTGCTGATTCTACTGCCCACCTCAGAGACTCATGCCAACCATTTTCATGCAGCCTTTACTGATTACAAAAGCAATGAATGAGACAGTGTCTTCTGACGCCCACCACCCACACCCCACCTACACCCCTCACAATCAAGGAGAATCTGTCATGCCACATAAGATTATCTGGAGTGTGGGTATCTAATCCTTTCATAATTTTGTAGGATTTGACTTCCCCAATGCCGGACTTCTCATTGACTTCATCTTGCAGCTCTCTTCAGTTTGCTTCCAGCCAACCAGACTTCTCTCCCCTTCTGGCGCCCATGCTCCTGAAGGAGAGGCGTTTGTTTCCCTTTGTAACTGAAGTTTTCTAGTATGTCCCTAGTTGTGCCTTCCTTCCTGGGCCTCCTAAGGAAGAGCACATGCCTTTTAGTTTGACTGCTCTGTACATGTGCATCTATTATGTAGCGTTGCTGCTCTTTCTTCAGTTTTCTTCTCTGACCCTAAGGACGAAGTGACACTTCTTGACTTATATCCTGTTCTCAGCCTCCCATTTTTATTAAGCTCCCTTCCATTGCCAGTTTCCTCGTGTTGCCTGCATCCTGCATTTCTCTGGCAGCTCTGATGGGATTTCCTATAAATACTTCCCCTTTGAATTTTAGCTTCAAGTGTTGAAATCTACATTTCTACATTTTTATTTACCTGCCTCCCTTCATCTTGTCTGCCTCTTTGTACAGTCCTTCTCACTAAACAAAGAAACAACAACAACAAACACATGTCTGCCTTTTCTCTATGTCTTTTTACTCAAGTGGCTTAATGTTTTTGTTTTATAGACGACATATTCTTGTGTTCTACTAAAACTCATATGGAGTTTTTCAAATAGTTTCAATAAGCACTCTTCCTCCAGTAATTCATCACCATGTATATTCTCCTGGATGGTAGTTTCTTCTCTGTCATCCTTCATCTCTCTCTATATATATAACATATTTATTAGTATTCTATCTAAGAAGTTATTTTATTTGTTTATTCATATGTATATGTGTTTTTGTGTGAGTATATGCCACATGTATGNAGGCGCCCACAGGGGTCAGAAAAGGGCACATCGGATTCCCNGGAGCACGCAACACAAGCAGTTGTGAGCTGCCAAATGAGGGTGCTGGGATCACAGTTCAGGACCTCTGGAAGAGCAGTAAACACTTGCGACCACTGAGCTATCTCTTCAGTCTTATCATCAACATATTTTATTAAAAAATGGGCCATCTATTATGTGTATGTTTTCTTTCTTTGCTCATCCTCAAATGGGAAAATACATATCACACGTGGTGTCTACCAAAAGATGCAGTGTTTTGACTGTCTATTGACTGTCCTGTCTGCTTGGATATTGGTTAACTTGCTCCTCTGGTAACTGATCTGATACTCAAACATGATCATGTCATNTAGTTCAACAATTAGTTTGCTTTTCTATATGAGATGAGATCATATTTTGTTCCTAAGGTTTGGCAATTGCACACCCCAAATCAGTAGGCTGTCCCCTACACTCTTGTGCAGTGCCCTTCGCACCTGGGGTCCATAATACAGATGTAATCTGCTAAGATCAGCCCTTTTGTTTTTTCCTTTATAAGTTAAAATCTACTTGTAGACTCTGTAAGAAAGTGAGAATTTTGATCCCTGAGTTAAGCAAACCTCNGTAGTAAAGGTATGCCTCCCAGGCAGAGCTCATCTGGCCCATTGACTTAGGGAGGCTTTGTGACCTCCCTAAGGTCCCATCTTTCAAATACCATTAACATACAACTTNGGGGACTACATTTCCAACACATAAATTCTGAGGGATATATTCAAACCATAGCACTTNGGTATTAGGAAGGGCAGAAAGCAAGGTTCTTCCTGGAGAATCAACAGACTCTTTGGTCACTCAGTANTGAATCAGAGTACAGCTTCTCCAAGTTCCTCGAAGGAGACGAGGGTCCCAAGGGCTCTAAAGCTTTCAAGACCAGCCTGTGCCTNGAGTAAATCTATTGAAACAAGAAGAGGGTCCAAGACAAACACCATCAGTGCCTGTGAGTCTGGCCCACAGGGAAGCGCCCAGGCATTTAACTGAGTGCTTTTAACCAGGGACATAGTAGTTCTCTATCTTGAGACAAGCCAGCAACTCTAGCTTAATGCCACTGAACATTTGTCTCATCCTGTTACAATCTCATGTTCACCAGGCAGGGTTCNGAGTTCCCTGGGGTCTGTTATGGGGGAGAGAAGGACTATATGGGTGGATATTATGTAGCCTATAGGACAGCATTTTAAATGGCAAATCAACAAATTGGGTTCATTATAATTGCTCTCTTTGGGATCTTGGCCTCAAAGAGAATGCTCCNATTATCAACAAGCAATGGAAAATTCTATTTNTCTCTATAAATCAACAAACTGGCATCTTGCTAAATCATCCAGTCAAGACTACAATGAACTTAGTCTCCAAGAATCTGGCCTCTCCTGGAAGATAACAAGAGTGAACATTGGGGCCTCCAACATGGAAGACAAGTTGTACCTCTCCTGTCTTCAGAGGTCACTCTCTCCTAACGTGCGATCTGTTTTGAGTAGTAGAGAGAGTCCTAGCTTCACTAACTTCCATCACTTCATCCTGAGCATGTGATAGCATGTTGCATTATTATTTTTCAATCTAACNGATTGCAAGGCTGGAATGGGTAGTGACCAGTACTGCGGCACTGTGATAGCACACAGCTCCAGAATCCTGGTGGAGGATTCACTAGCTGCACATATTTGTAGACTTTTTCTTGGTCTTAGAGAATGTGACTCAAGATGCCTGGGGGTGTGACTGAAATCTTGTTTTAACATGGAATAGAAGATGTGGTGAGAAACNCAGCCTGGAGGAGAGAACATCCAGTAGGTCCAAGGGGCCGACTGACTCTGATTATTGCAAAAGCTGCTTGGGTCACCTGAGCCCCCCATTTGCCAATCCTACTCTCAACACACACTCACAATCCCCACCATGTTCCACCTCATGGCATTTCTACTGAGCCCACACTCTTGTAGGTAACCCAAACCTTCAGCTCTGCTCTCATGGAAGTCCCCAGAGCACAGAATAGAACTGTCCTGCTTGAAATCAAGTTCTGATTCTGTATCTTCACCTTGGAAACTTCCCCAAATCCTTTAAGCCTTCATTTCCTCATGTGTAACATGAAGAGAATAAGTATCTCACCCAACAAGACCTCTTAAATATTAAGTGAAATTATGCAAAAGAAAAAAGAAACTCGACATATTTCTTGCCACAATTTAAATATATAATCACTCTTAACTTTGTTATTAATATTATTGACATCATCTGAGGAACTCCCAGCATCATGTGGACACACCCTGTACACTTATCAGGTGCCAGATACCATTGTAAGCTTAGGGATTTCACAGTCGTCGTGAGGCTTTGTGTACCAATGGGAATACAACTTTCCCCCTCAGGAGCTGGTGTATAAAACTGGATGACACCCTTGTTCACAATGAGATTGTCTCCAATGGTGTCAGCCCTGTTTGGCAAATTTTCACTGGCACAGCCTCTTACCTACCTCCACCACAGCTGGGCATTCCTAGTGCCTAGGAATCTGTCTCCATCTGAACCACGGATTGACCCTGTTTTTGACCACTACTAGGACTAAACTAGATGCTCTGTGTTTTGGCCCCTTCCTGGGGACAGGGAGCGATGGGTGGCTTTGAGATTCTGCTCTTGGGCCATGGCTGGGATGGCATCTCCAGGCCTCAAGACTCTANTGACTCTGGGGCCCTCAGTCTCACTATANGAAGCTCTGAACAACACTGTCACTCAGACAACACCCACCAAAAGCTGGGGAGAATCTTGCCTCCCATGCTTCCAATCCNAGACCAGTAAAACACCACAGAGAGAAAGAGTGAATGTACACCACTATAATACACACAGCAGAATGCTAAATACTACCATGATGGTCAGTGCTTAAGGAGAANGGTGGTTTGCTTTTTGGTTCTCAGGCTCCAGAGAAAAAAGACCTATGCTCTCAGCTGCATGATTAGCATCCTTACAATATCCCCCAAAGCTGATAGAGGATGAGGGTGACCACACTGAGACACAGCGCAAGAACTTGGTTGGCTGACCTGCCTCTCTGTGGAGTTCTTTCCTCTAGATCAAGACGGATTGAGCTGGAGTAACCATCCAGGGAGCGGAAGCCCCCTCCCGCATCCACATCCACCCCCTGGTCTGATTACTTCCCCTTCATCTGTGCTTAAAATAGACTATGCCAAACTGAAATAACCTAGGAGATTAAATTAAATTAAATCAGCCCGGGCTCCCAGGCAGTTGCTAATAAAATCATAAGCATTTGAAGCAGCGTGGCAGACAAAGACAAAATGCTTATTGGTTCTGCCCCAGCCCCANCCTGAGGAGGCTGACTGCTTAAGGGTAAAGGCTACTGAGGGCNATGTTTTCCCCACTCAGGCTCATGACAAGCAGGTGTCTCTGCTTGCTGACCTGTCCCAGGAATTCCACTTCTGATGGGCTTTGCTGGGCATCCTTACTAGAAATGCTTTGCTTTAGCCTCAGGTGCTATTCCTGGAACAATCCACTAGCAAGGACCTCTTATGTACACTGGTGTGCAGAAATAACCAACTGCTCTCCCCGTGGCTGCAGCTAGAGCACCAATAACTTCCNGAGCAAGGCTGCTTGCAGGTAGCGATCTGAGGAATATCCTATGAGGAATTACAGGGAATTGGTGGGTACAAGAAGCCATTTCCTCTCTGGCACACCATGGTCTGTGGAGAAATAGGCAGAATAAGTGTTTGTACCTGTTCTCCACAGCCATCCTTAATCTGTGACTACACAGCTGAAAATAAATGTTAGTTAAACAGATGACATCAGGGCTAAGAGGTTTTCATTGGCAAAGCCTCTATTGCTTCAGTCACAGTTAGAAAAAAATCCAAGACATTCTTCTTACCTTTGTGATCTCCCTCCCTGACAGGGCTTATCTCCCAATGTCTTAGATTACTGCAAGGCAGCCACATGCATCAACCGTAATTAAAGATAATACTGAGAATGAAGGGAAATGTTTAGAGGCTGAGAAATTTGGAGGTAAAACTGTGTGTGTGTGTGTTCCTATGCATGCACTTGCCTGTACGTACCTATGTAGGGGCTATGCACACACTTGCCTGTATGTACCTATGTAGGGGTCAGAGGTCAACATCAGGTACTTTCTTCTATGGCTCTCTATCTTATTTTTTGAGACAGAGTCTCTCACTGGACCCAGAGCTCACCAATTGTCTATACTGGCTGGCCAATAAGCCCTAGAGATCCTCCTGTCTCTCTGGTCCCTCCCACTGGGATTACAGGTGTGTAATGCCACATCTGGCTTTTTACGTGGGTGCTGGAGATCTGAACTCAGGTCCTCATCCTTGCATAGTGGGCGCTTTACCAACTGAGCTCCCTTCCCAGTCCACAGAAACGACCAAGGTGGTGATTCCCCAAAACCTTAATTTCTCAGGCTGCTTATGGTCTCCCATGTGCTGAAATAATCACTGTGGTGGTAAACTGTCAAACAGGGAGAAAAATTAAAAACAAGAAAACAGCTAGGGTTCTGGAATCCACAAGCCAGGGGCCATGTACAGAATACAGACTCCCATGTACTTGAAAGTAGGCCCTGGCAACCTCTGTGCTCCAGAGTTCAGAGGCTGGAGAGAGGCCCTCTGCCCATCATGCCCACAGCTTTCAATCCAGGCGGGAGACGCACCATTTTCCTATCCATGGGAGGGCCTTGTGCCAGTGATTCACGGATAAAATGGACCTTGCTTTTCTTTCCCTTGCTGAATGGAAGCCGTGTAGACTGGCTTTCCTGGGGACAGAGGCTAAGGACTCAGAGGCATTGTTAGCTGGTTGCCAACTAGTTCATTCTCACAGCTGGAATTCCCGGTGAAAGCAAAGTTCTAGGGTTGAGAGGCACTGGGCTGCCAAGCAGGCCACACAGCCTGCAGACAAAGCTGCTACTGGGGGAGGGTCATTGAAGGCCAACAGCTCAAAGCGCCTGGTGGAGAGAGCTTTGTCCAGTGCCTGGCTCTAATCAGCCAGCTCCTCCTTGTTCCACATTCTGCCTGGGACTCCATTTAAAGGCCTCTGCTTCCTGCAGGCACATCATCACCTGAACCTTTCCTATGACATTTACACTTAACTGGGGGTGCTATTTTATGGATTCCAGATAAGAGGGGTAATTAGCAAGTGGGCAGCTGAGCTGGACAAAGGTTGCCAAATCAAATTTTGCTTTCTCCTTGGCTGTTTCTGGAAATGAGCTAGGCCAGGAGCAGGTCTGCTTGTTCAGTAGGAACAAAGGAGTCACAACAACCTTTTCGTGCACAAAGTCGGACACTGTCAAGGTGTGTGACAAGGGTGAAGGAAATGGGGCCCACACAGATGGCAAGAACCTGGCTCCCAAACCAACTTCCTGTCCAGCCTGAGTATGTATTGTGGGAGTCCCTTTACATATTGGCTTGTCTGTTTAGCATTTCTCCCTTTTGAATTCAGGAGAATGCTCCCTCTCCTGTCCAGTCTCTTCTTCCCCCTGTGGATCACAGTCAACATGTACAGACACTGAGAGCCCAGGAAGAATCAANGCACCAATTCCCCAGAGCCTACAGACTTGTGCCCAACAGAGGAGCAGAGATGGAGCTGAAAGGGCCAAGATATACAATCCAGGCTGTGTTTTCTGTGATTGAAGAAGCCTGACTCGTATGTGGGGTGTGTGCATGCCTGCATGTGTGTGTGTGTGTGTGTGTGTGTGTGTGTGTGTGTGTTGGGATGGACAAATAGCAAAATGTAGAAAGGAGTGTGTGATGGCCTATTTCATTTTTCTTTTTCTAAATTTGTTTTTAAGCCTTTGTCCAAGTGTATATGTTGTTCTTACTCACGCCATACTCCCTACCTTTTCTCACTCCTCCCACTTCCCATTGATCTCCTTAGGAAGGTTTACTTCGGTGTTTATTTCATATATACAAACATGATTTCATCTACCTACATAAAATCTAGGAACCACAAATGAGAGACAACAGGTGATACTTTTCTTTCTGAAACCAGCTTAATTCACTTAATTAAATCACCTCCAGTTGCATCCATTTTCTACACATGAAATCATGTCATTCTTTAAGGCTGAAAAAAATTCCACCTTGCATGTTCACTGCACTTAGTCAGTTTCTCTGCTGTCGGACACTGAGGTTGGTTTCATAACTTGGCTGTTGAGAACAATGCAGTAAACACTGGCATATAGACAGCTCCATGATATGTTGACCTGGAGGGNTGATATAGATGGGTCATTTGGAAGACGTACTTGTAGTTTTTTGAGGTGTCTCCATGCTGATTTTCCAAAGTGGCTACACTAGTTTCCACTACCTCCCGCAGGTTTCCTGTTGTCCCCTCCCTCACCAGCATCTGTGACTTGTTTTCCTAATGCTGCTCGTCTGACTGGGATAAGATGAACTCTCAAATGCAGCTGTCATTTGCATTTCCCTGGTAGCTGGAGAAATTGAGTATGTTTATTTGCTATTTATTGGCCATTTGTNTTCCATCTTTGGAGAGCTGTCTGTCTCATTAGCCTGCTTATTGACTCATTTGATTTTGCATTGTTTAGTTCTTTCAATTCTTTGTATCTTCTAGATATCAATCTGTTGTCAGAGAGCCAAGATTCCCTCCCATTCTTCGTTCTGTGTCTGGTGTCAGAATGTTCGTTCTGTGTCTGAAGTGTCAGAATGAAGGCTGCCTTCACTCTGTGAACTGCCTTCTCTGTCCCCTGCTGCACAGAAGCCTTTAAATGGCAATTATCAACTTGTTTGGATTAGGAGACACACAGGGCATTAATGAAGCTCACCTCTAGGTGTGTCTGAGCATTTCCAGGGAAGACCCATGTGGAAACATAGAAGGCCAGCTGAGCACAGACATTTCCAGTTCTCTGTGCCTGGCCCCCGAAGGGACCAAAGCCTCTCTCTCTGCCCCGCCTTCCCCTCCCAGCATGGATGGTTTTCTTCTGAACTGTCAGACAGAACGAGGGGGACTTTCCTCTTGTAGGTTGCTCCTTGTCAGGTATTTGTTCACAACAATGAGAAAAGTAACTAAGCCTGCCTCTGGCTCCAGGTACCTTCCTAGACCCTCAGCATGCCCACACAAGGCACCTGCTGTTCAAACTCATTGGAAAAATCACTGGACCACAAGCCTTGCCTGCCTCCTGGTAGCAGAGGTCATGGCAGCTCCAATTTGCTTGCTGTCTCCTTAAGATGACATTGACTGGCACTGATGGTTAGCTCTTTCTTTCCAAGATGATAATTCTCATAGCAACAAAATGCTGGTGCTAACCGGAACCTCAGGATTCATGTAGTTCTGGTGTCTCTCTACAACTTTGTAGATGAGGATGGGGAAACAGGGAGGTGATGCAATGGGACCAAGGCTCACAGTCAGGCAAACTCTGAGGGTGACACTCTTAGCGTACTCTTCACCTGCTCCTCTTCTGTAAGATGTTTCCAAGTTTGAAAGCAATTGGCCAGTGTGTTCCTACATCTACCTGTGGGCATGGGAAAGCAAATGAAATCCAGGACAAGATTTTCCTGTTGTGGTTGGAATCTCACTGTAGTTATAGTTAAACAATGAATGAGTTGGGATACAAAGGGTTAAAGTGTCCATGAACACTTCAATCTGTTGGACTAAAGGATTTCACATGACTAAGTAAAACTCTGCTAATAGAGTAACAAGGGGCTGAGGAGAAAGCTCAGTTTATAAAAGCTTGTTGTGTAAGCATGAGGGCCTGAGTCCCAGTCCCAGATTTCATGTGAAAAAGCCAAATATAGTAGGATTACATGCGTCTTGTTTGCAATGCCAGGGCTGGGGAGGCTGAGACAGGAGGACCCCTCCCTGAGGCTTGCTGGCCAGTCAGCTCAGTCTACTTGGCAAGTTCCAGNCCAGCAAAAGATGTATGTCAAAAACTAAGGTGGACCTCACTTGAGGACCTCACCTGGCACTATCTCTTGCCACACAAATACCTGCCCTCATGGGCAACCACACACACGTGTACACCCAGTCACATACATACACAAAAATGAANAGAGTAATGACCTTGGGTATTTGTTCAACAGCACTTAGGGGTGTTTTTGGAATCATAACCAATTTATCTGACCCCCAAAGCCAATGCCACAATACTATCTAAAGCAGGACATTCTCATCATCACTCAGGCATAGCCCCCTGTACGCTTACCTCATTAGTCATCTAAAGTATGGGGAAGATTTTTTTTAAATGTATGCTAGCATGCTCCAGGATCCAGAAATTCTTAGCCCCCCACTAAATTCTTAGTGATTTGGGGGCTAGAAGCGTTAAAATAGGTTTTAGAGTCATCCCAAGTAGTTGGATATTAGGAAGTGATGAGCCTGGACAGAGCTGTTTGTTTGTTTATTTATTTATTTTAATAACTGCTAACACATGCACTGTCACTTCTGCTCTTTGGTTGGCTAGTTGTCCATACCAGTTCTCCCATAACTAAACCATAGCTCAGGTGACAGCAACAACACATACCAGGGAAATACATTCCCATGGACCTTGCACCCTGCACGTCAGCCATCTTATTCAAGCACCACCCACCAGGAAGACTTTCAGCACAAGCTCTCCTATGGCTCCATCCCTGCTGAGTGCGCAGTAAAATAGGCCAGCGGGATACAGCTTCTGCCTCCTGTAGGTCTCAGCTGGTGAAACAACACTTCCCTCAGGTAACCCTCAGACCCAGCACCCTCACCTTGAAAACTTCTATAAGAAGTTTGCCTTCTTCTGTTCTTTCTTCAGTATTCTAGGGAGAAAACGCCTGCCTGGGTTTGAAAGGGGACCCTGACTGTCTTTAATTAACCACAAACCTTGCATTGATTACAAAGGAAAAAGGGAGTTAGAAAGGCCCTGTGGGGGTGCTATGTGGCGGAGCTTCCTGCAGCTGGCTACAGCCCACTCTCTTTAAACCAGGATATTTTAGAACCACCCCAGGAGCTAAAGAACTTATCTTGTACTTTTTCTTTTTTCCTTCTGAAAATCTGTATCTTTCCAAGTGGAAATGCCTGGAAGCTGAGATGAACACAGCCTGATGTTTCCTTGCCAGTCTGCTGCCAATAAGCAGAGCGTGAACACATGCTAATTGGAGGAGCCTTTATAAAGCACGAGATAGGACGGTTTTAATGGGGCGGAGCAGTTAGTGCTGGAGAGGGCCATAAGATAGAATCTGCTTGTCCGAGCTTTCGGTGGACACCCTTGAANATGGGATAGATCAACAGATCAAGGATAATTCTGCATTTATTCTGGGACATTCCACTGTTGAATCTAATGATTTCTAAATCCTGTTCAAGTTTGCTTTGGGCCATTCATCTGTTGTTTATTTCTTCCTTATCTCCACCCACTACAATCACTCCCCATCAAAGGGTTAAAGGAAGTTTCAGGAGAAGTGATTAGAAAGACTGCAAGCTTCTGAGAGAGGCCTTGCTTGGCCAGTGTGTTGACTTTATAGAAGATCAAGTTCCCTGCAATAATTTCATGGTAATTAATCTTGTGCTTCAATGATAATCCTAAAATTAGAAGCAATTAAAATCCCGCACAAGGATGGCCTGCTCTATCAATGTCAGTGTCTCTGTGTGCTAATGGGGTAATCCTGAAAAAGGCCTCAGATATAATTTGCATCTCACCTCCCAGGGACGCATTCAAAGTCTACTTCCAAGTGGCAGGAGTCANTGAAGTCAAAGGAGATGACAACTGAGCCCCCTATAAATAATCTGGGGGCCGGATATGATTTGAGATAGGAAGACAGGGGCCATGTCACTTGTCTGTGGAACCAGAGTACTTTCAGACAAAGACAAGTGCTGCAGGAGGGGAGTGACAATGGCAGCCCTTTGCCCCTCACCGGAATCTTGCTGCCTCCCACGGGCACCCAGTGACTAAGCACCCAGCATGGAAAGCTATGTTCAAACCGTGGCAAAGAGAACCAGCGTGAATAACAACCCGTAGGAGGGCACATTGCTAGTTAGTACACAGTTGACATTTAGCTGTGCCACCAANAAGTCAGGGCAAGGCACCCGAGTCAGGAAGTAAATAATGACAACTCTCTTCTCAAGGATGCAACTCTTTTGTGGGCTGATGTACGCATCTCTCAAGGGTTCCAAAAGTCATGTGGCCTTATGAGTTAGGCGAAAACAGGGCATTCTAACTTAATCCAGATGGTGAACTGAAATGGGAAGAGTCTCTTGGATTCAGGATATTAGGCACATGGCTTAAGCCTGAATACATTTTTGTAGGCTGTGCCTTTTGTATCATCACCACCACCGTCATCATCATCATCAATCTCAATAAGCATACATTAAGCACTGACTTGAGGCTCCAGCTGGCAACAGGAGGTGAGACACTCTCTCTAACTTCAAGGGGCTTTTTATGATCTGGTAAAGGGAAACTGATATGTACTTCACTGCCAATAACAGGAAGGGCACATACAGAAAGTGACNTACTTTAGACAAGCCACAGCGAGGAAGAAACACCATGGAAGGAGTCAGTGGTAGCAATGAAGGATGAAACTGGGGAGGCGGGCAAATGCCAGCTGTTCAAGGGGTTACATGGAGCTAGAACAGTGATATGCCCAGCCAAGGAGGACAGAGGATGCAGACGCACTGAAATCATGCCAGTTGTGACCTGGAAGCAGCTGCATTTGACCAGACAACCTGCAAGAGTACTTTCAGTACACACATGCTGCTGCATGTATTTTAGCTTAGAGCCAGGCTCCTGTTTTCTTTTGCAAAGGGATGCACCTGCTTGTTAGGCAGGGTGGACTTGAGGGAGGTGATGGCTAGAGCTGATTCCTTCAAAGTCTAAGAAGGTGAGAGCAGGACTCACTGAGGGAAAGAACCAGGGCAGTAAGAAGCCAGCCTAGCTGAAGTGAGGAAGGGCATGTGCAGCCAGCTCCCACTCTGTCAGCATGTCCCCAAGGGGAGTTTGTCCCCACCTTTTCATGTCCATTTTAATTCTTCACTGTTGTTCAGGGACAACCTCGGCCAGACTCCCCACTGCCATTTTTATTCCAAGTCATTACCTACACCCTGGTAAATGGAGGCTGTGAGGAAATGATGACAGACCCACACTCACAATGGTGCTAAGAGCACGGCTGTAATTCAGGGAACCTCAGGGTCACTGCGGAGTAATGCCAGCTATTAACTCCAGGAGAGAAATGGGAGACTGCAAACACTTTAGCCACAGCATGCCTGTGTCTCAGCTGAAGAAGTATTTGTGAATCACACATGGTCTGTCCTGGGTCATCCATGTAAGGTGGGGGGGGAGGACATCCTGGGACACCTGAAGTGGACTGTCTTCCATGCAGCAGCAGCATGACTTGGCTTGGAGCTCTCAAGTTTCAGTTTCCTTAGTTACAAGATGGTGATGGGGATGACAATATTTTTTTTTAAATTAAATCAGGGCCTGGTACATGGAGGGCGTTTAGTCAATGTTGGTTTCTCTTTTCACTCCACCTGGACACTCAATACTAGCAGTGTTTTTAGTTGGCCCTTAATACCCCATTTCCCTGCATCTGCTACTTCTAACTGGCTGGCTATCAGCACCCTCGCTTCCAAGAGCCTACCCACAGAGAGATTATTGGAAGATGGGGCACCCTTGATCATTGTCAGCACATTGTCAGCATTTAGAAGGAGGGTAGTACCCATGGGCTTGGGATAGACAGTGGACTTCTTCTCATCCTTACTTCCTGATCTATAAACAATAGAATCCTGTTATTATGTACTGTCACATGGAAAAGTAATGTAAGCCACCACTACAGGCAGAAGTGGTGAGTGTTGACGGGCTGGCACCACATCTACGACACACGTACTAGAGGAAGCTCANTTGGTCAAGAATAGCTGCTACCTGTTACAACAAGGACTTTTCTGCACAGCTTTTAAGCCCAGCTGANTAAAGTCCACCCCTCATATAGGCAAGGGTCACGAAGCTCATCAATGTCATCTTTAAAGAGAGAAGACTGCTTGAAACAAAATATTACAGAGATCAGCACTGGTCTGGAGGCCTTGGTAGAGTCAAAGGACTCCCAGGGGGGCTGAGATTGAAACCTAAGGAGAGGGTCGAATGTAACCATCCCGCTTAGCCACGCTCCAAGCCCTCGATGGAGACTGAGGGAGGCATCTAGATGTGGTTCTGTCAACAATGAGCCCTCTCTACTCATTACACATGGTACACAAGCCCAAGCAGGACTCCTGTAGCTGGCAAAGCGTGCCTTCTTCCTTTTCTACTCAGGCTATTTGGAAAATAGGCATAAAACACACAGTCCCAGGACACAGGTGGCTTCCAAATGCTGGGTATTTCTATCTGTGGAAGGAGCAGGATGCTGTAGTCTGGCAGGGCACATGATGACAAGTCCCATGCAGCCAGCCCCAGTGGCTCTGGGAAATGCTCATTGACTCGCTACTTTAACGAGGCAAAGGGTCACGTGAGAACTGTTTATAAACAGGGCTTCAGGGCCTCTGACCATGCTTCTTTTGCTTGCTTTCCACTGGAAGGAAGGGCACTGGGGGCCGTGAGCACGGGCATGAGGCTCAGTGGAGCACAAGAACCCAGACAGGGAGCTGCACTGCCTGGGCGATCAGATGCTGTTGAAGCCCAGGGCTTCCTTCCAGATGACAGTGTTCCCTACAGAGGACACTTAATACCCAGTTGNCTAGAACAAAGCTCCAGANATACATAATGCAACCCGGCCTTTGGAAATTTGGGCTTGGTTTGAAAAATTTGAACCAATTTCTAACAGTGAAGTTGCAAGAACAGCACAACGAATACCTACACACCCTTTGTTTATATTCATTAATTATCATTAACACGTGTGTGTGTGTGTGTGTGTGTGTGTGTG
>LZPO01017335.1:45404-58780 GCA_001675575.1 Neotoma lepida
GCAAAACACTGTGTTTATTCCATGCAGGATACATACAAGCTTTGTGGTCAATCTAGTTTTTAGAAATAAGTGAGAACATGCTGGTGTTTTCCTAACACTTATTAACATGGGCTTAGTAGCTGCCTTTTCATGCCCTAAAAGTATACACTTTTATTCAAGCATCTAGCACAGGCAAATTCGTCACTCNAGAATTAGCAAAACAGAAAGTTTCTGAAGCTAGTTTNTCTTGCCTTTTGGTATCGGATAAGGATGCACACAGGACTGAGGAGGAGGAGGGAAATGGCCTCCTGTCCTTCATGCCAGTGGACCTCTGCTATGTCATGTATAACTAGACTACTATAGATTCCATCAGTTTGTCAACGGGCAGTGTGGGTGAGCTCAGGATGCTACCCTGGTTTTCATGCTCACTTTAGCTTCAGTTTTAAGGANAAGGCTGCTGGATTTTTCCACAGTCCACCCACTAATTAGAGACATAGGAAGATAATGACTATGGTTGCTTAGCTTATTTTGAAGCCAACCAAATGTGGAATCTGGAGGTGGGGAGTCTTCTGTGGGGTTTGACTAGCCTGCATTTTACAGGGATTGAATATTTCTACCACACAGACACACAGACACAGACATACAGACACACACACACACACTGAAAAAGGGATACTACCCACTAACTTCATTTATAAACCAAATAACTTTGGGGGGTGCTCAAAACTAGACAAGTAAGTAGTTTTAATAAATCCGAACCCGGAGAAGAGAGCACGTCACTTTATCTGAACCAGTTTTCTCTGTTGGTGAGTTGCTGGTGAGTAGTTTCTGAAATCTTGGCACTGAGCAAACCCAGACACGGGCTACAGATCCTGGGAAAGGAAAACTTACTGTCACATTTCATGCCCTGGTGGATGAGTCCATACAGCAGGGACCCGCAGTGGTCACAGAAGGTGGGGCTTCCATAAGTGTGGATTTTGAACTTGTGCTTGCTCCTGGGGTCCTGGAGGGAGAAGAACAACANCCATTTCAGGTATGAAAGGCCTGAGTTTTGGTTAAGCCAAGCTCATGCCCTGTTTTCATTGCACAGTTTGGCTAGTTCCAGACTGTATATTGTTCCCTAGAGTCAGAGGAGTGTGTAGTGTGTGGTGTGTGTGTGTCTTTTGACATAGCAAATACTCATGTGCCCTCACTTTAAAGTGTATAATTTGTACATAGCCAATGACAAGGTTTCCATGAAAGCTGTCACTTGAAGCTTACCNTCATCAAGGTCTGGAAGAGGGCATGTCAGTGNTNCAAACCATTCCTGTCACTGTACCCCCAATACCTAGCAGGCCTGTGGCACAGAAGAGATAAAGTGTCTGGCATCCTTGTGAAGCTGAACTGAANGACCTGGGATCTGGATCCTTTGGGAAATCTCTTGTCTTCCAGAATCCTGATAGGCTGTGGGATCAGATACACCCTGAGATTGACAGGGTGTCTGGACTGTGCACTGTCTTCAAAGATTCTGTGCATTTGTCTGGGGGAAATGTCAGTGGTTAGATGAAAACCAGAAACCCACTGGGGTAGCCCTTCCCCAAGGGTAGCTGCAAGCTCATTGCTCTCTCTAGCAGACTAAACAGAGTGTGAGGGTGCAACCAGAAAGCTGTTCTAGGTTCCTGTTCTTCAGCTCACAGACTGATAAATAGAAATTATATACAGCATGCCATAGTGAGTCAAGGGCCTGGATTCTAAAGTCTCTGGCTGGATTTTGCTACATCTCAGAAGCATGAATTTGGACAAATGGCTTGTTCTTCCTGCCTTGTCTGCACATTGGGACGTGAGTACCACCTAACTTATGTGGTTGTAAAAGGACAAAACAAGCCAACCTTTGTAAACTGCTTAGAAGAACACCCTAGTAGAAGGCTGTCCAATGCAGGGTGAGCATGCAGGGGACAGTGAAGAAAAGAAAATTCTGCCTGCTGGTTCTAGCTGTTTCTTCTTCTTCCTCCTCTTCTTCTTCTCCCTCCTCATCTTCCTCCTCACCCTTCTCTTTGCTGTCCTCCCCCCACCAACTATGTAGCCCAGGCTGGCCTTGAACTTTCAATCCTCCTGTCTCAGTACTTTTCAACTCTATAGCGTTGGGATTAAAGATTCATACCACCACACTCAGTCCCAAGCCCCTTCAAGGAAAGAGCTGAGCAAAAAGATCTTTGTGTGCTGTTTGAACTGCAAACTAATGTCGTACTCAATATACACACACAGGTCTCATCCTCATGAAACACTGTGAGAGCCCAGAAGAGCAAAGTGTCAGAGGAATAGGAGATGGGAGTCCCATGAAGATACATTAAGCCTAGGCCTCTCCCGGAGGCAAGTGTTGCTCACGTGCAAAGAGCCACACAGAAAGACATAAGCTTTTGACATTCTAAGGCACCTGGGCAGCAGAGGTCTAACAGATTCCAAAAGGTGAGTTTGGTGTTATAAAAGTTGCCATTTGGTTGGTTTTAGAACCCAGAACCCAAGCTGAAGATATCCCAAATGAATGGTTATAATTCCTTTTTAGAGGCATAGGTTGGAAAATTCTGGAATGTTTTAATCATGCAGAAAAAATTTAAAGGACAGCAAGCCAAACACTCACAGATGTATCCACTAACTGTAATAAAGGAGCACATCTCCTTGTCCCTCATTATAATATTGTTACCCTNATTTTACAGAGATGGTGATNACTTCCCCAGGGCTATGTGGCTCATAGATGTTGGAGCTGGGATCTGACCACCTAATTCATACTATGCAAGCTTTCAGATGTCTACCCAGAATGAGGAGCTGGTTCTTGCCATCTTCTTAACTTCTATAGATGTACTTCATTGTTTTTGAGGGAGAGGTACAGATATACCACCTGTTTTATAAATAAAATATTCTTGGAATGCAGCCACGCTCATTCAGTGACATGGTTTCTGTGACTATAGTGGCAGAGTCGAATACTTGTGACAGAGAGGGAATGGGCCACAAAGCCAAACGTATTTACTACCTAACCCTCATAAGAAATGTTTGCCCATCCTAGCTTTAGGGCAGCAGATTTCACACAGCAGGGTATCAGCCAGCGTGATCACAAATACAGTGCCTAGATGTTCTCACAATCAGAAACCCCACAGCTCCTACTGTGGTCTTCCCACTGTGGTCCTCCCCATTGCGGTCCTCCCTTCCTTTCTCCCTTGCTCTTTCTCATCCCCTTCCTCCTCCCCTCTCTCCCAGTCTNTTTGNATACAGAATTGTAGTGCAGGATGGCCTCAAATATAGACTTTTTTGTTAGCTTGCTGTGTAGTGAGATTGCAGGTACATGGCTACTTGCTCCGTTCCCGTCTGTGCTTTAACAGGCCCTGAAAGATTATCCCAAGTTCAGAAGACTGGGAATCACTGCTTTAGAAAGCAATTTCACAGACAGTAGGGCCTGACAGCAGCAGCTGAATGCATGTGCTAACGGCCAGCAATATTATTTTATCCTAAAATTATTAATTCATTCATTCATTTATTTTGTGTATGTGTGTGTGTGTGTGTGTGTGTGTGTGCATGTGTGTGCCAGTGCAAGCACGTGCCTATGTATGCCACCTTGCATGTGTGAAGGTCAGAAGACAACTGCTTTTGCCATAGCAAATACTCATGTGCTATGGGAGTTGGTTCTCTCCTTCCACCATGTGATTTCCCAGGATCAAACTCCAGTCTTCAGGCATAGAAGTAAGCACCTGATCCACCAAGCCATCTCACTGGCTCATGAATAGTAATACTTTTGAAGCAACCCACTGTCTGGCCTTCTAAAGATCTCTCTTGGGTTATAAAATATCTCATGTCCTTGTGGGGGTATTTTCCCTAGCTAGTAATGGCTCTGAGGATGGAGTGAAGAGCAGCTTCTGACATCAAAACAGCTGATCAGTTTCTCTGATGTCTGAGACATGGGGCAGAATGCTGCAGGATCAGGCCAGCATCAGCACCAATTAGCTGGACCCATGTTGACAGTGAAGGTTGCGTCCTACAATGTGGAGGGCAAAGAAGATGCTGGGGGAAAGAGAGCAGCCAGGTCCCCTGCAGAAACGTGGCATCAACAACTGACAGCAAATCAAGAGTGGCAGCTCACTCCAAACCCTCTGGAGGACNCACAGGGCAGTCAGCCCTCGGGTGGCTGTCCTGGCAGATGACTGTCACACAGATTTTTGTTGATGTGGCACGTGGGCAATGGGCCTCACTTTCAGGAAAACCTAACTCTTACTCATCAGACACCCATATGGCATCTCCAGGTTCTAACTGCTGGGAGATGTTGAAGGAGCGGAAGCCATTACCTCCACTTCTTGTGTATATGTCTGNAGAGACAACAAGTCCCAGAGCCTTTCACTACTCAAAGTATGTGTGTGGATCCTGCTTATGAATTATGGTGGCCATATGTGCTTATGCTAACTCCAGCAACATATGAGCATATGCAATGGGTTTGCGACCTGATGAGAGCTGGACAAACAGAAGAAGCTGTCATATTAGCCATAGAAGTAAACTTCATGATGCCCAAGGTTTCTCTAAAATACTTCAGTGGTGTGGGCTGCAATGGATGCATTGGGAGAGCGGGGTGATTTCAGCCTTCACTGGTGCTCAGAATGGAGGCCGAGCAGGGAATGCTTCTTCAGTCCTGCTTCCTGAACTCTGTGTCTAGTCCTCCCAGGAAATTCCTTGGCAACCACCCCATGTGGTGAATTTTAAACTGTTTGGTGGTCCAGATTACACCTTGCATGGTCCCAACTTAAAGATAAAGATGATGCTATTGACTGCACAGAAGAAGGGGGAGGCAGGAGCATGGAAACTCATCCAGTGGAATGAATCTCACCAGGTCTGATAGGAGAAAACACTTTGTTACTTAAACGGGACTCATCACACTTCACAGAAAGCTGTTGGAGCAGAAACTCTTCAGGCTGTCTGTATTTCTACCACAGCCACTGACAGGCAATGCGTTTGCCTTCTCGGGGTCTCAGTTTCCTCATCTGGATCCTGGACCATTGCAGATGGGATTAGGGTTTTAAGTGAGATTTTACAGAGCCCTGAACTTGTCAGNAGGTGCCCAGTGCTGCTGAGGGTGGAGAAGGAAGAGAGCAAAGGAGGGAGGCGAGGCTGCTGCTAAAATTAAAGTTGGAAACACTGTACTAGATGGTCTCTTCAATACTGTCTTGATATTTAGAAAAAGAAAACACCAACAAAACCCTTTTTATTTTGAGATCATTTAAGACTCACAAGAATTTGCAAAACTAGTACAGCCTGTTCCTGTATGCTCTTCACCCGGCTTTCCCCAGTGAGAACATCTTACATAACCACAGCATGTTAGTGGAGTAGGGACGCTGCTGCTGCCCTGCCACCAGCTGACTGCAGACATCCTGGGGTCTCTACATTTTCTGTGCATACTTATAACAAGAGGACTTTCATTGTACAACTTATGAATTAAATATAGTATGTATTGGGTAGGGAATACAGTCCTGTTTGCTGAGCAAATACCACGAACTTGGGTAGAATAACAGCCAAGGACATCTGCTGCCTGTCCATGAGATGCGTAATCGCTGGATCTCACGTGAAGGAGTTGAGGAGGGTGACTCCAAAGATCTATTCAAAAGTCGGAGTGGAAAGTTTCTCTCTAAGTAAAGGAAACACACACTGTGTCTCAGCCTCTGTGACCAGTTCTTTGGAACAGAGTCATTTTGAATTTCTGGCTGACTGAGGGCTCAGCCAAGTGTGCAGCCACTCTGGGTCATGGGGAGGTNGAGAGGCACCAGGCTGCCAGGTGGAGAGGCACCAGCCACAGAGGAAGCTGAAGCCTGAGTGTGCTTCTGTCTAAGTGTTGCAGGTCCTTGGGTCCTCAGCAGCTTTGAGACTCTCTGTCACATCCATAAGCCCTGGTATCTTCACTCAATGTATCTCACCTATGCCTTTTATTATGATGGCTTCCACAGCCACAGCCACCAGGATTCTACCTGTTACATCTCATACAGCGGTAGTAAGAAAGACCACTGTTTCCTGTCAGAGGACACACACACACACACACAATCTCAAACAGAGGAAAGAGAGCTCTGAACTGACACTGCTAAATTAGTAACTGTGATAGAATCAAGACGGAATATAAAGTTTTAAATCTCTGAGTTCTCTGGGAAGCAAGGTGAGAAGGCAAAATAAACAGGAGGTTTGTCTGTGATTTTAAAGCTGTCCAAAAATCTGCCCAGCTCTCCTGGGCATTTTGTCTCTTATGGTGCACCTTCACCAAATACATAGCAAAGCCACCACATCTTAACAGAAATGCACTTCCACCATGCTCTTCTCGAAGGTTCGAGAGCAGTGGTTCTCAACCTTTCTAATGCTGTGACCTTTAACACAGTTCCTTGTGTTGTGCTGACCCCCAACCATAAAATTATTTTCGTTGCTACTTCATAATTGTAATTTTGCTACTGTTATCAGTTATAATGTAAATATCTGATATGCAGGATATATTCCACCCCTCCAAGGGGTTTTGACCCACAGGTTGAGAACTGCTGTTCTAGAGAAAACCATTCTACAGGTAAGGTGTGGTAAGCTTGGTCTCAGTGTGGTAAGCTTGGTCANAGCACACAAAGAAGGGTCTGTTATAGAGTAAACTCCCCTACGACCAGGTTAGAAGTCCTTTCCCTTTAGTGAAATGTGTAAATGTTCCTTTTAATTTCTTGAGGAAGCCTCTGCTTGAAGGGAGTATAAAATCTTCTGTCCTGTATCACAGGCCTGATATTATGTTATAATAGACCAGGCAAATAAATGCTCGACTCAGAAATGTCTGCTGTGTGTGTCGCTGCGTTGAAAACAGAGGCTTTGAGTACACTGCTTCTCATCGACACAAATGAAATCTCACTCACAAATCTAAATCTGGATTTCTTTCCAAAAGANAACCAATGGAAAAAAAATGCAAGTTCTATTGAAAGCATCTGCTAGCCTGTATCTTATTTCTTAGTTCTAAAATATAGTAACTCAATCAGCTTTCCCTGGAAAGCCTTCTCAACATCCCTATCAAGATGTTTCCAAGACTCCTGAAATCAGTTAAAAACCAGCCCTTAGTTCTGTACAACACAGATTTTGATGCTGATGGAGCTTTGGATGTCCTAGATTCTTCCTTTCTGGACTCTTATGTCTGTATGGAAGGCAGTGTGAAGTAAGTTTGCAATCTCACTCTTCAAGGATGGAGAGTGGTCCAGCCATGGGTAGAGGAAAGCCTTTGGAGGAATGGATGCTCCCTGAGCAGCAAGAGGCATGCAGCTGTTAAGGATGGAGATGAAGATGGCCTACGTGAGCAGATACTTCACATGCCCTTCTTATCTGAGGAGTAAGGAAGGCAAGCTTTTGACTGGGGTATGTGTGTGTGTGTGTGATCCCATCCTGCATTTTCTACCCATATCTGAATTCCTCCCTCATGCCCTGGAGGTTTCTCAGAGAACCCAAATGCCTGTCCTTGAAGGCCTCAGGATCAGGCTTTCTGAGTTCCTGGGCCAGGCTGTTTTTAATCCAGTGGAGCTCTGGGGCGTGACTTCCTTGTGCAGCTCCTCCAAGCTGCTTCCTCTAAATACCAAGGAAAATTCCCTGCTCTCACCATCTGATGCGTTCTCATGAATCATACTTGGAAGCCAGGCTTGGGTCTAAATGTCACCCGCATGCTGACTACATAAGCGACACTGAACACACTGCTCCAAGGGTAAAGCTGGCATCATTACTGTGATCTGAAATTTCTTAGGAAGCTGGGCTTTTTTCTTTTTTAACTCCATGAGAGGAAACAAAAAACAAAACAAAACAAAAAAACAAAAAAACTTATTAAAAAATTTGGTTTGTTAACAAAAGCTGCAGGTATTACCAAAGCCATGGTTATTACTGTAATCATTATATTCTGTCTCACCTATAAGAAAGGCTCCTCTCTACAGCTTTTCTCAGAGGCTAGATCCCTCTCCATGGGAGCTTTAGAACNTACAATGATGGCTAGGGGTGTAGCTCAGGGGTAAAGTTCTTGCCCCCAGCACTCCAGGAGGATCAGAAGTTCAAGATTAATCTCAGCTATATAGCAAATTTGAGACCAGCCTGGGATACAGGAGACTTGGTTGTAAACAAAACAAAACAAAACAAAACAAAAAGCTAAACAAAAACAAAACTTCGTCTTTGACCAGGCTGTTCTTGCTGTAGACGTTACCTACTTATGAAAGCACTCTCAAGTCTGGTGGCAGGAATTCATTTTGGTTTTGTAAAGTGGCCTCATTTTATTTTGATGAATAACAGTCATCTTTAAAATCAATAAAAAATTCTTTTTAGNTTTAGTTTTATGTTTATGAGTATTTTGCTTGCATGAATGTATGTGCACTACATGCATGCCTGGTGCCTGTGGACACTAGAAGAGGGAGTTGGATTTCCCAGAACTGGAATTACTGGTGGTTGTGAACCATCATATGGGTGCTGGGAACTGATGGATTGATGGGATCTGAACCCAGGTCCTCTGCAAGAGCAGCAAATGCTCTTAACCACTGAGCCACCTCTCCAGCCCCTAAACACTAGTCATCTTTATAGCTGGGCTAACTTGTCAAATCAAGCTTCATTAGTAGGATTCTTAAGATTCTTTGCCCAGCTGAGCAAGGTGCTGTCATCACACTTGAATCCACCAAGTCTTTAANGTCCAGATAATTCTCTACCAGCCAGGCAACTAACTACTAAATAAATTGCAATACACTTATAGCNTTGAATACTATGTAAGAGTTAAAGCAAATTAGTTAGCTCTTTCTGTAACAGCATGGACTGAGCACCAAGAACTACTGTCTGACAAAAAGAGCAAGTCACAGGGTCAAACATAGGATAGAATGGCATTTATGTCAAAACTAGAAACATAAACATGACCCTTCCTCCAGAAAACAATGGCATGGCTTTTCTCTAGATAGATTTGTAAGTGAAATGCCTCCAGGAAGTGTAGGGTCAGACAGGTTCAGAGATGAAAGTGAAAAGACACTTTGAACATTATCTGAGAAGATATGGGGGAAATGAATTCATACATTTTCCTTGCATCCCAAATGATGGTGAAGTTCCGCTGAATACATTGGGTTACNTTTTATCTGGTTTACAAGATGTCATCTGCATGTTAGAGAAACTGAGGCACACAAACTGAGGCAATTGCAGTTTCTTAAGCAGCCTGCCCAGAAGGTGCCTACACGAGGTAACTATGAGAACTATGAGAGTATTTTGGCAGCACAATCTACATCTTAAAAAGTTATGTTATGGGGTTGGAGAGATGGCTCAGAGGTGGAGAGCACTTGCTCTCCCAGAGGATCTGTGTTCAGTTCTCAGAGCCCATGCCAGGAATTTCTCAGTGACCTGTAACTCTAGTTCCAGGGGATCTGACACCCTCTTTTGGCCTCTGCAGAGACCCACATGCACGTGCATAAACACCACCCACACATAAAACAACAACAGCATCTTCCTATTCTGTATAGTGTACGTCCACACCATTTTCAGACATTGATACATGTACGTATGTCAATGTCCTACGCATTATAAACTTCAAATTACCAAAGAATCATTGATAGTTTGTGGAACTCTGATATTAAAATGTTTCAAATGTGAAAATATTTACACAATAAAACCTAAGCACTATTCATTTGAAAATAAGCATACTTGCAGGGCAGTGGTGGCATATGCCTCAGGAGGCAGAGGTAGGTGGATCTCTGAGTTCTGAGTTCAAGCCAGCCTGGTCTACAGCCAGGGCTACACAGATAAACCCTGTCTTGAAAAAACAAAACAAAAGAGAAAAGAAGCATTCTTTCTAGCTATGCTTCTTCATTTCATTTTAAAATTTGCTGTGTACCTACTATGTGTCAGTGGCANGTACCAAGTGGGAAAGACTCAAGTGGGATTTTTGTTTCACTGAGGACAAGTTAATTTATGCTGCAAAAACAACCACTCCCAAGTTCTAAGGGCTAAGCACAGCACTTATTTCTCTTCCCTTTGAGATCTTCCGGATAGAATAGCCCCTAACAGGGGTAGACCCAGGTCTTCTTGCAGAAGATAGAGAAAGGGCAATATTATTCAAAGTCTTTTTCATCCCTCACCTAAAAATGGTGCCATCATTTCTCTTATTTCATTGGCCCAGGTAAGACACACAGCAGAGCTGGAAGTCAACAAAGCAGAGCATATATAACTTCTTCCCCAAGTATGGACAACAAAGGTTTTGAACAATATCACTCCTCGCAAAGAACCTCAGCAGGTTTAGTACCAACTTCCATTTTCTGCTAGTTGGCAGAGAGCAACTGGGCTGTGATGTCCAGCTTAGGGGCTAGTCCAACTGAAAACATCCTTAAGTTGGTGATGCCAAAAGAAACCATCCACTGTTGATACCATGAGTGAGCATAGCAATAACAACCCATGTCCAAACCACCTCATTCACTTCTCACTCATCTACCAGTGGCTCCAGGGTAGGAGCATCTGCTGCTCATGGGGATTGGGGTTGGTGATGGGATGGGATGACCAAGGGATGAAGGGACAAATGCTGTGTGGGCTGGACCACGCTCAGGGCAGAGGAAAAGGAGAACAAGAAAACAATGCAGGTGGCAGGCAGTTTCACCTTGGGCAAAGCCTGACTCTCAGTGAGTGTGTGGGAAGCTCTGCTTCCTGGGAGGAGGTAAATGTCACACAGCAGGACTCAGGATCCATGGGCCTCTTACAGGTGAGGGAACAAAGGCAGGAGGGCAATACAACTTTGCACACATACAGCTTTATTTCCTTACACTGTAATACTAGCAGTTCATGGGAGATTTTTATTTAGAAAATAAATTTATTTCTCCTCGTATTTCCATATTGAGTCCTCCAAGGAAAAATATCATTTATATATTATAATTCTTTTCCCATTTAGTTAACTATGTTGACCACTTTACCTAGGCTTATAATAACCAATAATAGTAATTTTTTTAGGAAAGTATCATATTAAAATGCCATTAACTTTTTAAAATTTGGAAACAGCATTGGATTTGTAAGTTATAAGAACCATGTAGAGTAGTGGTTCTCAACCTTCCTAGTGCTGTGACATTTTAACATAGTTCCTCATGTTGTGGTGACCCCCAACCATAAATTATTTTCATTGCTATTTCATAACTGTAATTTTGCTACTGTTATGAATAGTAACGTAAATATCTGATGTGTAGGATAACTTATATGCAACCCCTGTGAAAGGGTCATTCAGCCCCCAAGGGGTCTCAACCCACAGGTTAAGAACTGCTGATTACAGGGATGCCCTGACCTGTTTTCTCCAGTATAGGCTTAGAACCAGAAGCAGGTGTTGGTATAACACTATGGACAGGCTTTGCATGGACTGCATCCCTCTCGTTCTGAGCACAGTTCTACGAGGCTTAAGATGCAGGGCTGTCTATCACTAGTTCCCATGTATAACCCTTCCAGTTATGCATTCCCTACCCCTAACTCATGACAACCATGGTTCTGCTCATTATTAAAGTTTAATAGCATTTTTAAAAGCACCAAATAATGTCCATGCTAATTACAGATTTGTTTGGCTCCAATGTTATGGCTTGAAAATAAAATAAAATAGGAATACAGGAAGCATCCTAATTATGTAGACCCTTGCCAGCCCTTTACAATTTCTATCTTAAAACATTAATGGCCAAGTTTACAAGAGAATAAATCAGAGATAAATTGAAATGCACTTACTCATGAATCTCTAAGATTCCATCATCTTTGCTAATCTATAAAAGACAGAGTCAGGTCACTGTGTGAGAAGTCCTGCCACTCATTCAGTGATGGCCAGGGACAAGTTTTGAAGCCCAATATTTTATATTTGCAAGATAATGCTCCTGAGGTTTGATGCTTATTTTTGTCACACCTGTGAAGTAAATACTAGTTGCACGAAGGTTGCTTGTATGTCTTGCTAATAGTGTCTGGAGGTTCCCCAGCAGCTGGGATTGATACATATAGAGGAGACAGAAGGTGTAATTCTGTCTTTTGGGACTGCATAGTACAAATGGATGAGGTTCCGTCTTTAGAGATGTCTGATTCCCCACGAAGATTGTTGACCAATCTCTGGCTAGCTCCCCAGCACTACCCACTTCTAAATATGAGAGAGAGGCCTCTTCTTGTAGTACCTGATCTTTTTGGCTTTAATGTCATGTTTAAGAAATGTACAGTTTATAGTAAAAATATTAACCATTCTAATTTTTAAGTTAGCTTTCAATTGTTTACTCACATGTTCATTTACATAGGCAAATTATATTCATGGCAAAAAACTAGATACAATTTTGCTGAATTTGACAAAGACATAGATAGCTAAATTGGAAGAAACTATAAATTAACATTTTGGTATATTTAATTTAACAAAGACGTGAGAGACAAGAGCAGGGGGTAGAGTATTTTTTGAGGAATCATGCTTAGTAGACTGGCCTGGGTTTTTCTTAACCTAACAGTTCAAATAAAATTATTTCTGTCACTATAAAGCAGTGTCCCATCTAACCATGTGACATTTTGTATACTGATGTACTGTGGCTGATCTAGTCAACCCCCAATTCCCATGCATTTGGGTTATTTTCAAATATTCACCATTTTAAGCATCAAGACCAACAGGATTTATAATCAGACCTGGGACAAGATCCCTTCAGTTCCTTGGGAGAAAAATCAGAAGTGGAGATCTTAGGCCAAGCAGATGGATACATAAACTATTAAATCCNAGAGCTCCCAGTCTGTTGTAAGAGACTCTGGTTTTGACCTGGCTGCTTTGTTTGAGCCCGATGGGTGCTGAGCCCTTTGAATAAGCTCTTCTATGTGAGCTCAAATGACAGGTGAACTTGCGGGGTCCAGGTCAGGCTTCCCAGTGTGCTTAGTGACTACTCATGCTGTCAGCAGACATTTTCTCCTCCCTGTCTGTAGCAAGTTCCTGACTCTTTATGATGAGATTTGTTTTTTGTCTAGGGATATGGTCTTGTGCCAAGGAGAATGCTCTACCACTGAGCTACACCCCCAGAGCTTCCTTTTTTCTTTTTCTTTTTTTTAAATTTCACCTGACATTTTATCTTATTATTTCATTTTTGAAGCAGGTCTCTTGAATGTAGCCCTGATAGTCTTGAGCTAGCTATGTAGACCAGATAGGCTTTGAACATGCAGTAATCCTCTTGTCTCTGCCTTCTGATCACATGCTGGGATCACAGGCATGTGATATCATGCTTGGCCTAATTTTTATTATTTTTAAGACAGGATCTCATTAAATTGCCCATGAGGCCTTGAGTTTACTCTGTAGGTAGACCTTAAATCTGTGTTCTTCCTGCCTCAATCTCTCTGGAGAATTTATTGTACTTTTGATTGAGTGGAACCTTTCATCCCTTTTTGAAAAGTAGGAATTGAGAAACACGAAA
>LZPO01017335.1:72336-87150 GCA_001675575.1 Neotoma lepida
GAGAAGAATAGAGGAAGATACTCAATGGCAGTCTCCGGCTTCCACATCCATAGACACATACAGGACACATACATGTACACACACACACACACACACACACACACACACACACACACACACACGGTCCTGGAGGTACTACCCATGTTTCTCATCATGTGAGTTGTAGGTGGGTGTAGGTTGAGGAGGAGAAGCCAACATGGTACAGTGGATTCAGTGAGATTCTGAATATGTTGCTGTCATGACTCCTTTGGAACGTCCTTCCCATATGTTATGAAGTCTAGTTCCAGTGGTTCATAGAGGTCCAAGTCTGGCCCAGCCNGACATCTCTTTCCATCTTTGCAACTCCTGGAATGACCAGGGGCTACAGTGGGAGGTGANCCAAATGGAGATGTAAATTATTCATTTTCTCTCAGGCTTGGAGGAGAGACAGTTTTCTANAAATGAATAGGTGGCTTCAAAATATATTTTCAGAAATGTTGTTCTGAGGAAAAATGATTTTACCCAAGCAACAGGGCTATGTCTCTATGGTCCTTATCCCAGGCCAGACCCTCAATCCTCAAGTGCTACCTCCACATGTTAGAAATGTCACCTCCCATTCCAGCTGAGGAAGACCATGTTCCATGTCAATATCTACTCAAGTGGGCAGGGGGAGCACACATGTCACAGCCAAGTGTGGCCAGAGGAGGGGGGTTAACTCCTCCCTAAGCTGGTCGCCTAGCTGGATTTCTGGCTCCCTTTTCCAATTCTCACTGAGACAGAACATCTTAGACCAGGGTTCCTTCTTCAGATCTAGCCTAAGCCAGTAGAATCTAACACAACTGCCAGAGTGACCTCTGGGGACTCTGACCTCATTACAGTATAATTCCATCTGCATCCCTGACCCCAGTGCCATGACAGTTGACAACAGCTTTGACCATAGCAGAAGATTGTCAAACGAGTGATAAAAAAAGGTCCCTGAATTCTAGACAGTCCACCCACTCCCAGAGAAAAACAGATAACCTTCCTTTTATTAACCACCCTCCCTCTCACCGGTGTGATTCTGTGACTGGGACCTCCTGACTCACACAGGAGGAGCAGTTATGTATGGGTTTATTTCCCATTTCTCCCATCCGTGGCCAACAATAAAAGCCTGGCTGTTGGGTCAGCACTTAGTCTTTTTATTGATTCTATAGTTCAGAGACAGAAAAAGGATGCAGTTTGAGATTTTAAAAAAGGTAACGTAAGTGGAACTATTCTATGCGAGTGTCCTGAAAAGCTGCTTGAAGGAAGCTTGCTCAGCCAGGAAAAGTGGTCTTGTTGCCCTCTACATGTCTGTAGTACACAGCACGCACANGCATCAGCAGCCATTTTGTGCTGAGGTGTCCNTGTGTGTGTGGAACCCACAGGCTCAGGTGGCACAAGAGAGGGACAGAAAACCTGTTCCTGGTGACTGTGTGGCTGGCTGCTCCGTCACCCCAGCTCACCCCACCTAAAACATCCCCATCCAGGCTGCTGCTATTGGGAAATTCTATATGGCATATACTTCAGGTGTCTCTTAGTAGATGTGCTAATAAAAACCAGTGTCTCTCTGAGAAAAGAGACATCTTCACTGCTTCTATCCTCAAACTCTCTGATAGTAATGACAAGAAAGCATGGGAATAACTCTAAAGGAGTTTTTTTTGGGGGGTGCATAAAAAGAGGAATTGAGGGCCAGATGTGGTTCACACATCTGCAACCTCAGCATTTAGCGGGTGAGGCAGAAAGATTGCTCAATAAATAGACCTGTCTCAAAGCAAGCAAGCAAGCAAACAGCCCCCAAACTAAACCAAGAAAAAACAAACAAACAAACAAACAAAAAAATCAAAGGGGAGAAATGGAGATTGATAGATAGACAAACAATTTATTGAAAAGTTAGTAGTTGACATAATTTGACATGGCACTCGTTAGCCTCCACAATGCTATAAGGTAAGTGAATTCCTTCCATAGATGAGAAAACCAAATCTCATACAGCCTGAGAGTCCTGCACATCAGCCACCCTGTGGCCCACGCAGAGGTGTGTACTTTTCACAGGACCCAGACATGGTAACAAGGAGGATACAGAGCCATTTTGAATGTTCATCAACACATTTGGTCAACTGTAATTACAGGGAGAACCAGAATGAAAGGGATATATGCCAGTCCCCAGTATATACAGGCACTTCTAAAACACCAATTTCTATCTGGAGTTTTAAAACATACTTCTTGAAATACGCAACACACTCCTCTGAAGTTTGAGCTCTATGCCATTATTTTATTTGGGAGCCACATGCAATGAATTTTGTAATCAATCATTTTAAGAAGTGAACCTGAAAATGAAGAGGTGGGAGCTTAAATCCTAAGACTGGAGAACGCCCACCCTCAATTCACATCCATTGGAATCTAGGACTGTGGTCCTAACAGGGAACTAGGAGCTTTACAGGAGTGATTAGTTAAATTAAGATGAAGTTAGGATTTAGGTCCTCACAGGAAGAGGAAAAGATAGGCAGAGAGAGAGAGAGATACAGACAGAGACAGACACAGAGAGAGAGACACACACACAAAGAGAAGATGAGGGAAGTACATGACAAAGAGGCAAAGATGGAGTGATAGTGCCGTGGGCTAAGAAACTGCTGGGGACCATCCAAAGCTAGGAAGAGGGAGTGCGGGCGTGTCCTTCCCTAGAGGCTGCAGTGGGATTACACCCTGACCAGCACACTGTTTTTGGATTTCTAATCTCATAACTGTGGGAGGGTAAAATTCAANTGTTTTGAGCTATGGGCTTGTGGTAATTTTCTACAGTAGCTCTAAGAAACNGATAAGACCCCCAGACAGATTTAGAAGAGCAAAGAGCTCTTGGTTGACGAAAGTGTTTCTGACAGTGAGACTNACTTCTGCACATTTGAAAACAGCCACCTCTCTTTGTGTAGANGGCTGAGCATTTGACCTCTGGCTCCTGTGGCTCATGGACACTGCTGTGCTGCCCACCATNGTGAGCGTAAATCAGGCTGGAGGATTCCAGCTGAGAACTCTAATGCTCCACTTCACCGGACAATGCACTCTTTATAGAGGTGAGGAAAGGACTGTGCATGTACACCCATAAACAGCTCTTAATTAGATTTAGGAATAAGATCTGATGTTCNTCTAGAAAAAGAAGCAATTCTTATTACACAATTGGAACTTGCTTATATTTGTCTAATTCTAAGCTTAATGTTCTTTTCTTCTGAAATTAACATAATCAAGTTTAGCATATTTATGTTAAGGATATCTGATGAATAAACATAACTTTATACATACTCCATACTCTTACAAGTCTGTGATAGAGAAGGCCAATTATGATCATTTGAAAACAGAAAAGATAATTTCCTTTAAATGTCTGTAACGGGAAGATAGGTTTTTTTCCTCCTTTGGAAAAATTCACAATACCACAAATGAGCTACTTATCTCTTGAGTTTCCACACAACTTAGAAGACAAAATCCTCTAACAGAACCAGTGAAATATTTCCAATTGCACAGAAGAAATCTNAATTTATGTAATATGAGAACTTCATGAATTTCAAAATATTCTTAATGTAAACCAGGTATCTCGGATAACTTGGGATTCCCTCACTAGGCCTACCNCCATGCTAATTCTGGATTCTCTAGACACTCTGCTGTTATCTGTTATCAATGGCTGAGTTTGCCCCCTACCTGAAATGAGGTTGTATGGAGCTCTGAGTCTGAGTCAATCAAACNGTTCTTCATGTCTCTGGGCAGTTTAAAATACTCAATGTTTTCCCACTCACAGATGCTTAGGAGACCACACGTGCTCTTCCAAGCCAACAGTAAGATACCTACCCCAACCGTGAGACAGGCCAATGATGTGCATGGGTTTGTCATGAACATAAACAGTCATCAACAAACACACGAAAAGACAGTCAAGAGTTAGCCAGTAGGGAAGTGCAAATCAAAACGTCAAAACGTCATGAGATATAACCGCACACCCACTCGGATGGCTGGCATAGAGCGGACCTGTAACTGAAGTCAGGGGTAGCCTGTGCGACTGAGCTCTTCATGTGGGCGAGCTGATGGATCTCCAGGTGGATGGTGCTAGAACTGAAGCACAGGGTACTCAGCCAGCATCTTCTAGAGAGCTGCCTACTCCATGTTTTGGTGACCAGAAATACTCTGTGTTGAGAGTATAGTGGGAAATGGTTTCTAGTTTGGTTTGCTTTTCTTCTNTTTCTTTCTTTTTTTCTTTCTGCGATAGGGTTTCTCTGTGTGGCCTTGGCTGTCCTGGAACTCACTCTGCAGACCAGGCTGGCCCCAAACTCACAGAGATCTTCTGCCTCTGCCTCTCGAGTGCTGGGATTAAAGACATGTACTACTACCACCATTAAGTTTTGTTTTCTTAATAAATTAGTAATTGTTTTCCTTGAAATAAAAAAAAAATCNTTGCTAAAATGGCTTACATAATCAAGGTAGTTCATCCAGCTCTCCTTCCTTCCCTCCCTTTCTTCCTCTTCTCCTNCTCCTCTTTACTCTTGAGGGCTTCTGACCAAATCATTCAGACAACTTGAANTATCTTCAACTGAACTGGCCAGCTGCCTGACTNAGTCAATAAGATGTATTTATATGATATGTGGCTGAAATGTACATTTTGTTAAAGAGCTTCAGGAGATTAAGCCAGATTGACAGGCCTGACCGACCAGTGGAGATGGGTAAATGCCACAGTCCTGTTTTTCAGCTATCTGAGATGTACTGGCTACATCCCTTTGTTCTTTGGATTGAGCTAGTCTATCAGATACTACTTAACAGAGATATCTACCTGAACTGCTCAGTACTTTTACCTACTCATCCATCNATCCATTCATCCATCCCTGGATTCACATGCTAGCTAGCTGCAAAGGCTATGTGTGAAAAGACAGTAACTAGCTGCAACCCAATGGAACGACTTCAGATATATCCTGGACGTGAAATTTGTAAGGCAACACATCTCACACAAAACCTCCATGTTTACAAAAAAACTGGTGCGTCCTGTGGAGCAGACTTCTGGTGGTCTTCTAAATTCTGAGATGCTGGGTTGAGGAGNAGATACAGAATGAGGAGCACAGGTCTGTGAGGCAGAAGAAAGGGTGTTTGTTCTGGGTTCTGAAAATAAGCATGCGCACCCTCGTCTTCCCATTCTCACCTGTTAGTGAGAGCAATAGACTATGCTTTTCCAACCTGGCCTGCCTGAGGGCTTTGCAAAATCTTTTCATTATGAAAAATTTAAAACATACTCAAACAGCACAATCAACAATAAAAAGGTAAAGTACTGTCATAGGCACAGAGATACCTCACCACCATCACCATCACAACCAAGGTGATGATTACTTTGTGGGAAATTCTACACAGCCCCCACACTTCAAATTTGAGTGGCNTGATGCTTTAGAGGATTCGGAGGCCAATGGAAACCATTTGATGGAAAGCAGTGTCAACATGCAGATGTAAAAATCAGCCCAGCATAACCCTAACACAGAGGTTCTCAATCTGGGGTCGTAACCCCTTCGGGTTGAATGGCTTTTTCAACAGGGATCACCTAAGACCATCAGAAGTATCAGATATTTATATTATGATTCATAACAGTAGCAAAATTAGTTATGAAGAAGCAATGAAAATAATTTTATGGTTGGGGGTCACCGCAACTTGAGGAACTATATTAAAGGGTCATAGCATTAGGAAGGTTGAGAACCACTGCCCTAACCTATATTGCCCTCTCAGGATGTTCTGAGTTGGTAAACATTTTTGTCTTTGATCATCTTATCTTTAAATGAGTCCCAATACCTGCCTGACTTATCAAATTAATCCAACCTGACAGTGTCCTAGAAGAAGCCATCCAATTCTTACAGGCAATTGCANTAAGAAACAAATTGTTTAGCTTCCTAACTACAGCACAGAGAGCTGGAACAAGTGAGATGACATAGTATGTTTTNGCCCCGAGACCCTAAAATCTTAAAACCCTCAAATTGAAGGGAAGTCAGGAACCATGTGGCTACCCAAAGAGATAATGAGTCNTCCTGTTTTGCAATAGTGCTCTGAACTATTTTTATCTGGAGTATATCCTATAAAACATGAGAATATCGACTCTTAAGTATGAATCCAGGAATAAGGTCTGGCTAGTTCAATGGGCATCCTAAACAATCCTGCCATCAGTTTTCACATGTCTAAGAACAGCTTGGCTGACTGTGAGTGGCTTACAGAATTTGGGACTGTGAAACAGGTAGGAAGCTCTGATCATATTCACTGAATTGGCAACTGGGCCNATGTAGCGACAAGAAAAAGTAACTTATAATCATGAATGTNCCTTGGGATGAAGAGCAAGACACATAGCGGGAGAAAGTGATATGTTGTCTAAACTGGACCTCAATGATACGTTTTCTTTAAAAATTTGAATTAAGGGTCTCAGGAGATTGCTCACTAGACAAAGGACATGATACATAAACATGAGGACCTGGGTTTGGATTCTCAGAACCCTTGTCAAAGGCAGGTATGGTGGTGCANACCTGTAACTCCAGGGAGGCAGAGGCAGGCAGATCCCCAGGCTCTCTGGCCAGCTAGTCTAGCTGCAATGGAAAATTCCATGTTCAGTGAGAAACCCTGACTCAAAATAAATAAATGGTAGAGAACGACAGGAAAATGCCTGAAGTTGACCTCTGGCCTCCACATGTCCACCCACAGGCCTGTGCACCTGCACACATGTACACATCACCACACACACACACACACACACACACACACACACACACACACATTTTAAATCAATAATATTTAAATATGTGAGAAATATTTTATGGTTTTGACAGAGGCGTTGACAGGAAGAGTCTCTGCTTCCTTTCTCCCTAAAGGATACTCTTTATAAAGGTAATTCACAGCTTGCTTGAAGCAAGTTTGTACTTAGCTGATTCAATGTCTGATTTTAAATATGCAAATCAGAAAAGCAAGAGACTCTGTTAGACCCTGAGTGGGCTGGCAGAGGTAGAACTGAGCTTTGGTGTCTTGAGCATCATTAAGATATGGTAAGTACTTGGACTGGAGAGGTAGCTCAGTGGTAAGAGTACCAGGTACTCTTCCAGAGGATCTGGGTTCGATTCTCAGCACCTATATGATGGCTCACAACCATCTGTAACTCCAGTTCTGGGNGACCTGACACCCTCTTTTGACCTTCCTGGGCACCAGGCATACATGTGATGCACAGACATATATATAGGCAAAATACTTATACACATACAATAAATAAATATAAAATTAAAGAATTTAAAATATAATAAACACTTCTTTGATGTTTTCATTTGAAAGCTAGTCGAAAGAGCCTGCATTTTCTGGCTCTTATTGATTGAAATAATCTACATAATATTAATAAATATTCTAGGGAACATAACTCACAGAAGGAAAAACAATCTATTTATAAAGATGTTTTAGAATTTAAAAGTGACTGTATTACAAAATAAGAAAAGGATAGATAANACTTTCCTCAGAATCTCGTCATAGCTCAATCACCATGTCACTTCATGGACTTCCCTTTGATAATTTACATGCTTGCTTTTGTATGGTTATAGAGTAAATATAAACTTAGAATCTTAGCTTTATTTTATTTAATGCTAAATGAATTTAGTTACTTTGCCATGACTTTAGAATTCTTAAATGAATGCACAGGAGTTGATTTGCATCATTATTCTGTCATATTGGAAGTTANTGCCACAGAGGGCATATTCAGACATAATTCAATAGTTTTGTGTTCTTTTCTTAGAAGACATGTCCAGAAATAGAATAGCCACAAACATTTTAGAGCTTTCGCTATACGTTGCCATTCTGATTTCCAAGAGTGGTACCAATTTATAATACATTCTGAAACTGAAAAAATAATTCTTTGATATTCTCTCATTATCAGCAATTTGTGTTATTCATTAAGATAAAACCTTTGCTAGTTAAACAGAGGAGAAATTGTAGTTCATTTTTTCCTAATTTTTATCGTCTTCTAGATTACCAGAGTATTTTACAGTTGTTAATTATGGTTCTTCTATTGAGAACTCTCTGTTTTTAATTCTTTTGCAATTCAATTGCCTGGAGTCTTTTGTGATTTCTATGAGTGCCTCCTAGTCTTCCACTCTACTGTTGTCTGGTTTTCCCTTGATTTTATTTAACCATTTCATCTTCCTAATTTATTTTAGACATGAGTGTCTAAAATATTCACNATCCCCTCAAATTACTGACAAGATTATTCCAAATATAATTTATTGAATTATCTTTTTTTTCTTTTGAGACAGGGTTTCTCTGTGTAGCTGTCCTGGAACTTGATTTGTAGACCAGGCTGGCCTTGAACTCAGAGATCTACCTGCCTCTGCCTCTCAAGTGCTAGGATTAAAGGCGTGCGCCACCACTGCTCAGCCTTTACTGTATTGTCTTTACTTCCCACTGATAAGTAGTACTTTAAAGAAGAATTAATTAAATTTAGCAGGACTTTCCTTTTTTCCACTAAGGTGGTGATATGCTTAGAAAAACTTCGGTAGCAGATAAAAGAATTCTGAACTTCATCCCTTTTAATTAATCTCATTAACTGATGATTTTGTGTGTGTGTGTGTGTGTGTGTGTGTGTGTGTGTGCATGAATATTAAAGGGAAGGAGGTATTTTGAGTGTGTTAAGAAGGTAGATAAGGTCTTCAACCACTGAAACACCAGACTATGGTGGAGAAGCTCACAGCTACCAGATTTAGAATCTTCACTGTGCTGATTCATGTGTGTCATTTATCTGTCTTAGCCATTTGTTTTAAAAACAGCTTAAATATTTATTTGGTTCCATTTTGCTTTAATTTTCCCTATTCTCTATGACAGATTCCGCCATTTTAACATTCCTGGACCCAGGATGACGAGCATCTACTGTGTGTCAGGCATGGCACNGATGTCAAATGCCTATCAAGAACCTTACTCTCACTGAGCTTTCCATCTAATGGTGACTCACTCCCAGTGTCCCTAAAGACAGTAGTTTAATAGGTAGCTGTCTCTTATACACATGATGTCAAATGCCTATCAAGAACCTTACTCTCACTGAGCTTTCCATCTAATGGTGACTCACTCCCAGTGTCCCTAAAGACAGTAGTTTAATAGGTAGTGGCATGTGTTACAGAAGGTCCAGGGGTTCCCAGTGACCCAAAGCGGTAACCCTGTAACTGGGTAACAGAACTAGATAAGGGCATATAGGGGATGCTTCCCTCCCACCTGTTCTCCACAATAACCCTCCCTCAGTCTACCTCTGCCCTGGGTATCCATACTCCCATCACATCTCCGTGTAACTTATTTGTTCTCTGATGGTTGTGTGCGGCCACACACAGGCTCCACGGTGCCAGCCTCAACCCAGGGCCTGGTGCACTGCTGGCATCTTTGAATGGATGAGTCCCTGGAAGAAGCCAAGGGTTTTTAGACCCTGGACTTCTGTATGTTCTCTTTTTGTGTGTGTGCATGAGTGTACAAGTACACATGGAGATCAGAGGACAACCTTGGTGTCATTCCACTGGAGCCATCCACTATTTTTTTAAGAGGGTTTATCATTGGCCAGGAGCTCACTGAGTAAGCTCTGCTGGCTGGCCAGTGAACCTTGGGGATCTTCCTGTCTTTGCTCCCTTGAACTGGCATCACAAGTGTGTGCCACCATACCTTTTTTTTTTTCCTTAAGAGGAGTTCTAAGGATGGAACTCAGGCCCCTGTGTTTTGCAAGCAGTTAGTGACTGAGCTGTCATCCAATCCCGCCCATGAATTTTTTATCTTAAATACAATTGAACTCTACCACCAACCTCCTCTCCGAAAGTTCATATTTACTCAAATGGCCACTAGGGATTTGCTGCCTGGCTACCAACTCTCTCAGTGCTGTTAAATCCANTGGAGGGACACTCATTGCATTTGGAATTGGTCAAGAGCTGGTGGATGACACCTCACCAACAAAGGGGTCAGGAAGAGGACATGGAGGCTGTTCCTGGTGATAGAGAGAGCAGAATTCTGGCATTGGGCACAGACTTGCTTTTTAAGGGCGTGTGTGGTGGGGAAGAGGAAGCATTAGAAGCAAGACCTTCACAATAACTCTGACTTGTTGCAAGGACCGAGTGCAGACAGAGATGTGACAGCCAGCTGATCTGTGTGACTCATTGCTCAGAGCCCTCATATTCCCAAAGCTTTAGGATGATGGGAACATATTCAGGCAATGGCTTTCTACCTTTCTACCTTCCCCAAGTGTGAGGGTGTGTGTCTGTAGCTGACCCATGTAGCAGGCTGCCTGAGATTCGGCATAGCCTTTGAGAACATGAATGGGAAGAACCATGNTCCAAGTGACCCTGATAATTAGCTAGCCTCTGCATTGCTTCCTTCTCACCACTAATCAGTACCCATGGTGAAGTGGGAACACTGAGGCTGTGCTCTGGAAGTACCCAGTAAATAGATTTTACAATGACATGTGTGCCAACTTGATACTTTCAGTGTGGACTGGACAGGCAAGCATGCTTATTAATAACTTCGACAGCATTACTAAGATACAATTCACAGACCGTGCGCCTTTTATATTTAAGGTGTTCAAGCCAATGGCTGAGTATAGCTGCAGAGGCATGATCACAGTCTGGTTTTCTTTGCCTAACAAAGTCATTGTCAGTTACTTCTCATTCTCCAACTGTTCCTTTCTCCTCCAGCCCATGGTAACTACCAACCTACTCCCTTTCTCTAAAAGTTGCCCATCTTGAGAATTTCATGTGTATGGAATAGCATGTGACCGTGCGTGACTTGTTTGACTCAGTATGCTGTCCTCAGGGTCCATGTCTTTTGTCCAGTACTTTGCCTCTTTTTATCCCCCAGTTGTACTCCATAGTATGAACACATCACACATGCCTACCCACTCACCAGCTGATGGAATCTGGGCTCTTTCCATTGACATTTTTATGAATGATGCTGCAGTGATCACTCTTAACTATTCTTTGTCATCAGTTGTGTTCTCAGTTTTCTTGGGAATTGTCAGGGTTTGAATGTGGAGTGTCCCCCTTAGGCTCATATGCTGGATACCCGGTTCCCAGCAGAAGTTCCGTTTTTGAGGGTTGTAGAAGATAGAACCTTGCTGGTTAAAGTGAGTCATTCAGGATGAGCCTTGAGGTTTGATAGCTGAGGATGGTGTCCAGCTGCTTCGGGAGCCTGTTCCAATTATGATGGACCATATACTTCCTTTAAAAATATTTATTTCANGTATTATTAATGTGTATGTGTATGGTGTATGGTGTGTGTTGAAGCTGGAGGCATGTGAACTACTGTGCTTGCATGGAGATCAGGGGACAGCTTTGTGGAACTGATGCTCTCCTTCCATCTTCATGTGGATTCTGGGGATTGAACTCAGGTCTTCAGGCTTGCACGATAAGCACCTCTACCTACTGAGCCATCTAGCCAGTCCCTGTCTACCATCTTAAACTGTAAGCCAAAATAAATCTTTCTTCCTTTAGGTGGCTTCTTGTCTGGTATTTGGTCGCAGAGAAGTGTAACTGGCATAGAAAATATTCCTAGGAGTGGTCATGTTGTCATCCCACAGTTAACTCTTGGAACAATGGTCAAAGCAGCTTCACCAGTTTCCTNTGCCACCTGCAGCTATTGGGGCTGTTTCCCCACACCCCCACAACACTCAATATCATCTCTCTTTTTGAACTGAGCCATTCCAGTGGGTGTGGAGTGGCTCCCACTGTGGTTTTGAAAATCCTTTCTCCCAAGGAGACATGGTNTTTTCCCACCAATGAAGAAGCCACGAGGAAGACATCAGCTGCGGAATCCCACAGGCCCCACATCTCCAGCTCTGAGCTGGATGACCAGAGGGAATGCTGGAAAGTGTGGATGCTGTTAACGTCTCACTGAGGGCCTCGCCTTGGGATACAGTGAACATTTTAGTAAATACTTATCCTTTCACTGTTATCTGCTGGCCCTTTGTGGAGTTGAGCACCCCGGAATCAATATGAACCTTGATTTTTTTTTTCAACTCTATGTGTTTGTAAATCCAAGGTGTTGTGACAAGTACTCTAATGAGATATTCACAAAGACCCTTGGGGGCATAGAGAAAAAGAGAGAGTGCCATTCTACCCGACAATCAGGGTGTTTTCTACGTCCATGAATGCCAATCATTTGTTGGTGAAAGGTTTACTAAGTCCTAGAAGTGAAATCATAATCCAAACAGCTCTATATAATTCTCAAAGTTTTATGCTTTAGATGATTCTAAGTAGTCATTCCCTCAGAGATCACAGGTGATAAACTATTTAAACGATGAGGCCTGCGCATTTGGCTACATCAAAATGAAGGGNAAGGTTTTGCAGCATTACTTCCACCAGGTTCTAAGGAACCCAAACTAAGGAGTGCAACTGTGGACTTGTACTTTGTCCTAGGCACAGGCATCCAACACAGTTTCTCCCAGCACTTGGTTCCATCTTGTAAGAGTTCAGGAGACAATTCTAGCTGCTGAAGATGCCCTGTATACACTCCATTGTTTCCCTCACACAAACCAAAGACACACCTGGTAAAACACACAAACACACCCCCACACACCTGGACATGGGCTTANAAAAGATCAAATTTTCTTTTAGAAACCAATGCCCAGGATCACTGTTATTGTGAGATCTGTTTAAGGGACGCTTTATAACTCTATATACCTTTATAACTGGGGCCACTTTCCTTTTCTCATGGATGACACCAAAGCTTACCTAAAGTATGTATGTTTTAAGATTTATTTAGTTTTGTTTTATATGTGTGAATGTTTGCCTACGTATGTCTGTGTACCAGAGGAGGGTGTCAGTCCCCTGGAACTGGAGTCAAAGATGTTGCGAGCCACCACATGGATTCTGGGAATCAAATCTGTAAGAGCAGCAAGTGCTTTTAATTACTGAGCCATCTCTGCAGCCCCTGAAGTGGGTTTTTATTTGGGATGCCATCTAGTCTTTCTCTATTAGCAAATGTGGACAAGTGTGTAGAGAGGTGGTTCTAACCACTGATATCTGTTCTGTGGAGCTAAAGGCTGGGGCTGGGCTGGAAGCAGATGGAGAGGAAGCCCCCATCAGAGGAGAAGGGAACAGCTCTGGCGTCCACAGAGGGCAGTGTGCAGGGACACAATGAGGTCTGTACATATGGTGAAAGATTGTTCAGGCTGAAAAAGCCAGGCAATTTCAACACACACTGACACGGGAGTGGACTGTGAGGACTATGCTGGCAGAAAATCTAGCCACACAAGGATAACATATAACACTGCGTGATCCCACTTACAGGAGGAACCTGGAGTGGTGAAGCTTGGAGGCACAAAGCCGAGTGGTGGCCGTGGAGAGGAAATGTTGGTGTTGAATGGGAGAGAGCTTCAGTTAAGGAGATGGGTGCCGTATGTAAATACAATGTATGCCAGAGGCCATTGCACTTAACAGCTAAAGTGATAATTTTGTGGTTAGTACATTTTACCACAATTAACAACTCCTACTGAAAAGAAGAGAAGGTGCTGGGGGATACCTTAGTTGTAAAGTGCCTACCGTAGCAGGAGGACCAGAGTTAGACCCCCAGAATCCATGGAAAAAAGCAGGATGTGGTGGGATGTGCTTATAATCTCAGTGCGGGGAGGCAGAGGCAGGAGGATCCCCAGAGCTCCTGGTCAGCCAGCCTAGCCTAATAGTGGAGTTCTAGGCCAGCAAGAGACTTGTCTCAGCCAAAAAAAGAAAGAAAGAAAGAAAAGTGGACTACACTTGAGGAATGGCACCCATGGTTGTCTTCTGGCTACACACACACACACACACACACACACACACACACACACACACACACACACACACTTGCATGTTTACACCTGACACATGCACATACACACATACATAAAGAGAAGGGACAGCATAGAGCACTCTAATCTCTCTTCCTGTTCACCTTGCTCTTTATTTAAGATCTCACTAGGATTCCCTTTAATTAAACAGGTGTTTATATACAAAAAGATCCATTTCACAAATTCTTCTTGACCAACGAGGAAACGTGGATGGTATTTTTAAGGCTCGTGTCATTTCTTAACAGTAAGAGAACCACAGGGGCCTTTGGGATGACAGTGCTCTCTTCCTGGCCCTTTTGTGCTGAAGGGGGTAATACCTTAAAGAAAGGGCTGCAGGCCAGAGCTCCAAACAAGTCCAGGAGAGGAGCACCGAGCACTCCTCCAGAGAAAACACCCTTTGGATAAATCCCAAAGAAGACTACAGAGTAGGAAGTAGGAGGACTCCAAATGGCAGCATCCAAGGCCACCTCCCCCTGTTGCACGTTCAAATCCACCCCACACTTTCTCTCATCTAACCCAACTACAATATCCCTTGAAGAAATTTTTTGAGAGAAATTGTTATAAGCTTATAATTTCTTTGATTGCCTATGAAGATTTTGAGCAGCTAAGGGAGGTAAAAAAAAATCACCCCTTACCATCATGAACCTAGAGAGACACCAGTTACTCTAGAAAGGANAGAAACATGTTGGAGCTGGCCTCATGTCACCTTGCATGAGGTGGGGTAGAGAAGTGGAGGCCTGCAGGCAGGAGAGCCAAGGAAAACACGTCTGTGAGCCTCACACAAGGAAATTACAGTTCTGAGTTTGCCAAACTGCCTTGTTCTTACTTGCTTTTGAAAATCTTGCTTTTCATTGAGCTCAGTGGAACAATAAACAGGAAAGGTACAAAGTAGAAGATGCACCACAAGGTGCCCAAGGAGAGCTACATTAACACGTTATCAAGCCCAGGGAGATAAATGACAGACGTGGGACCCACCACACTAATTGCATGGACTAAGAAGGGAGTAC
>LZPO01017335.1:96310-107715 GCA_001675575.1 Neotoma lepida
ATTGAAGAGAATTTATGTTGGCGAGACATTGTCATAGCTTTAGGCTTTTTTCTTCCTTTCATAAAAGGCAGGAAAAAAAAAAGCATCCCTATCACCCATGATCCCACTGCCCTAAAAGAATTATTACTCATTTTCAAACATTCTTTCTCCATGCATTTTTTTCTCTGCCGCTAATCAATAAAAGTGACACTTTTAAAACTTTNGGTTCCCTTAGCTAAACATTAAACCAAGAGGTTCTTAACTTCCACCAAAGACACATGAAGCCAGGATAACACTCCTTCACCAAACCCTCTCCTAAATAAACCTAAGTATTAACTGTGAATTCAGTCTTCCGACTCTACCAGCCATTCTTAACTCCTGAACTGTAGAACCTTGGTGAGTGTACCAACACTGACTAGTCCAGGATTAGCTGCCTGNNGCTATAATACAACAGTGTGAAACCACAAACCACCATCACTTCATGCAGTTCGTCCTGAGATTGTCCTATCTGAAGTCTATCATGGATGTGTAACTTCTCAGTATAACACATTTCTTTCCACAACCTGGAACCTTGGGCATCTGTACCAAGCTCCAGACCTCAGCAGCAATATGTTTATTGAGTGAAAAGAAAAATAATAGCAGCAGACGANTACAGGGCACTTATTTATTCTCTGCTTAGACTGGGTGCAAGGTTCTAACATATTACTTAGACCTCTCAGCAACTCTGGAAAAATTTTTTTCACCTTATGCTCTCACCTGCCTTCATTATATACAGCTCACATTCAAAAGGGCCTAGCTGAGGAGCTGAGGCAGACTCCTCTTATACATAGGGTTTATTGTTTTAATTTTTAAAAATTTACTTCTATTTTATGTGTATGAGTGATTTGCCTGCATGTATGTCTGTACACCATGTGTGTGCCTGGTACCTGTGGAGGTCAGTTCCAAGATCCCTTGGAACTAGAGTTACCGAAGGTTGTAGCCACAATGTGGTTGCTAGGAATTGAATCCAGGTCTTCTGCAAAAGCAGCTGGTGCTCTTAACCACTGAGGCATCTCTCCAGTCCTTCTATGATAATTTTAATCACCCAATCAGTTAATTTATGGTAGCCCAGGAATGTTGATGGCAGAGTTGATATTAAGGCAGACTAGGTGAAGTTACAGTTCCTAACCCTGGTGTCCATGAGGGCAATGGAAAACTATTTGAATTTAGACAGATATAAATGCCTTTGAGGTTTGAGGGGGTTGAATGTAGAAGCGGAGTCCCCATTTTGGTACAGAAAGCCTCATGTCATTTCTGTGAGCAGTGGAGAACAAAAAACTAGAAAACAGCCAGCAGGCATTGGGGATATAATGCAGGTCTGTAGAGGAGACACTACTATAAAGGGTAATTTCCTAAACCATTAACAGCCCCAAAGCCAACAATTGCAATACTCTCTGACAGACCAGACTGGAGTTTTCCTGTTAACAGCTGTCCCGAGGAGACCATCTGANGGCCTTATCCCTGTTCCACAGGACATGAAACAGATGCTCAGACAAGAGGCAACTGGCCCAAGCACACACAGCAAGTCTGAGTTTTGAAGTTTGTGAGACCATGATGCCCATGTTGGCCAAGAAATGTTACCAGATCTCTCTTTAAAGTGTTTTAAAACTTTTGAAAGATTTCTTCTCAAATGTGGTTGAAATGTTAAAAAGTTAGAATAGTATTTTGTGACAAGTGCTAGTTTTATGGANTTCATCTTTCAGGGTCCATAAATCAAGTTTCTGGAGTACAGCCACACTCCCTTGAATGCATACCGTCTGGGACTGGCTTTGCACCCCAACTGCAGAGTGAAGTGTCTGTGACAGAGACCATATGGCCTGCAAAGCTGAAAATATTTACTATGTGGCCTTTGCAGAAAAGCTCACAGGCCACTGATCTAGAAAAGTTACTTAGGAAATAGGAGAAACATTCTTTCTATAATTACCAAGAATAATCAAGGCAACAATACACTAATGCAGCAGATTANAAATAGCATTGTGATGACAGAAGTTTCAGATGTGGCTTGATGTAGCATGTGCAGTTCTTGATGGGTCNGCGTCTTCTGATGAAAGGCTCTCCACTCACCTCATTTCTACTGTCTAGGAACATGTCATAAATTGAGGATGCGCGGGGTGGGGAGATGTGGGATGTCTTTCTGTACGATGTGAATATGTGTTGCTACCACTGGTTAATAAATAGAGCTGTTTTGGCCTATGGCAAGGCAGGATAGTGCCAGGCAGGAAATCCAAGCAGAGATATAGGAGAAGAAGGTTGGAGTCAGAGCAGACGCCATCCAGCCACCCAAGGAACAGCCAGCAGACCAGCAATGTCATGGCCACATGGCAAAATACAGATTAATATAAATGGATTAATTTAAGTTGTAAGAGCTAGTTAGTAATAAGCCTGAGCCATCATTTATAATTAATATAAGTCTCTGAGTGATTATTTTATAAGTGGCTGTGGGACTGGGTGGGATGCAGAAAAGCCTCCAGCTACGGGGGGATTCTGAAAAAAATTAATTTCATCTCAAGTCTAAATCTGTATACATTGACAAGATCACTGGTAGAAAGTTCTGAGACATGCGACACTAATCCAGGCTATCCAAAATGATGGTAGATGCTACCTCCATGGGACGGGGGTGTAGCTCAGTACAAGAACATGTGTCTAGCATGTGTAGAGCCTTGAATTCAATTCCTAGCACTATGATGAAATAAATTACCTTCAGTCAACAAAGGAATTCCAGGGGGTTGAGTTGGAGTGTTGGTTTTTGTGGGTATGGGGTGAAGATGAGTATGATATGGGTGTGCATATGGTCATGTGTATGGTCATGACACACACATAGAAATAAGAGAACCATAGGTGTCAGTCCTCACCCTCCATACCGTTTGTGACAGGGCCTCCTTGTTGTTCCTTGCTGTGTACACCAGACTAGCCCTCCCACAAGCTGCTTCCCATCTCTCCATAGGAGCAGCAGGATGATAGATGTATGCTACCATGCCCACCTTTATGTGTCTTCTGGGGATTCGAACTCAGGTCCTCATGCTTGCATAGCAAGCACGTTAGCTATTGATCCATCCCTCAAGCCCTGTTCTGTGTTTTGAACCAAGTTTGTCCATTNAGTTGGTGAGAACCCATCTGATGGCACACTAATGATACTGCATATTTTATGAAAGTGTGCATGTTTCTGTGTCAGTGCAGGGTGCTAAGAAATGGTCACCTCTCTGAGACCTGGCCATATGGAAGCAAACAGGCTTGTTTTTAGATGGCTGGGATGCTAAGAATGCTTGGAACTCTGGAGGCTGAGCCAAAATGCTGTTCTGTGTTCTTATGTTGGACCATGAGGGCACCACAGGCCATGAGCAAAGCCAAGAGAGGCAACCAGCCTCCATCCCAGTCAGGGCTCTAGCTTCCAGCAGCTGCAGACTCCCAGGGTCTTGCAGATAAAGCAGGAATGCTGGTATACCAGCTAGTGACCTCTTGACTCACTAAGAATGTTGAGCTGGGTAATAACTTGGTCACTCGGGCTACTAAGAAAATGAAAAGATTATAATAGAGCCCTGGTACTGTCTATTACCCTGTTTGAGAATATCAGTCACAGGTATATCACTCTGTGACAGTCACATGATGAGTCAACATACCCAGTAAAATGTCTCACTTCTTATCTTTGCAAATATTCCTCTTCCATTCCTTTGGTCTATTTATTGAGAACCCACTATGCAGAGAAAACCCTTGGGAGACGCTGGACTCGTGTAGATGATGTCTCCCTGGATCCTGAAGAAAGGCAGTGCAGAGGAGGAGCAAGTCACAAACAGAAGGTGACACTGTGCCAGGGGAAAGGTGCACAGGAAGGAAGGGCCGGGAAAGGAAGGGGTAGGGACCCAATGGCTGAGGCTCTGTNTACTGTGCATAATTCTTCTCCTTGCTGCCTTCCTTTATCTCCCCTTGGACTGAACTTTCTTCCCAAGCAGGCAGATGGGTCCCTTTAAAAATGCAAATTAGACCATGGCATTCCCTGACTTGACTAGGTGCCTAGGTGGTCACCCCGGCCTCCCTTCCATCTTCTCATCTCATCTTACTGGCCATAGCTCCAGCCACCAAGGCCTTGACTAGGTTAAGCATAGTGATTATAATGTGGTCTCAGGACTCATGTGACCTGGGTTCAGATCCCACCACCCAGCCAGCCACTTGACCTTGCCACATCATCTAGTCTCTCTGTGTTGCTAACTACGGGCATCCTGTGTGAGGATGGGGAAGTACTTATCCTGCAGGGTTCATAAGGACTGACGAGTTCATGTGGATGGAAAGAACTTGCAGCAGGTGCAGGCTCAGCCATTACCTGTGTTCCTGCTACCATCACTGTTTTCTACCTTCCTGCCTTTTTCTGTTTTGCTACCTGGCCGTGGAAAGGTCTGTCCTCGTGCTCTTTCTCGGATTTCCTACTTAAGTTACAGCTTATACGTAACCACACGCAGTGCGGGAAGGCATCTCAAGCAGGTCGATGTCTCTCCAGGCACCCCCTAGATCTTCTCACAAAGCTTAATGAAGTTATTATGGCTGTGATGATGTGTGTCATGTATCTTCTCTCCCAGTCTGCATATGCCACAAGGGAACAGTGACAGGACTAACCTGAGCACTTACTATGGGCTGTGCACACTGAACCACTGCAGCCAGGAAGTAGCAACCTGTGCAAAGCGAGCCTCCCCAGAGGCCAAAGCCCATGCCAGAAGTCTGACAGAGATGAGGAGCCAGGGGTAGGGCTGCAGAGGATGCCTATGGCTGCTTCACAAGGCAGCCATCTCAGGAGCCACCAGCAGGTCTGAAACAGAAGTATCAGCACAGGAACATGAATCACCACAGTGGAGAGGGATAGGTTGTAGGGACAGGCTCTGGGACAGGTGGCCAGCTAGGACAGCACTGTAATGATGACCAATGTGGATGAGGAGGACACATATGGCCATCTCAGAAGGCAGAAGTGGGGTTTGCTTATCTGTCCACAGTGCATGCCCTGGTTTCTTGACCTCTGAATCCTGATCTATTTCCATTCTGTTCAAGAAGGGGGTTGATTCTTCTCTCATGCCAGAGGAACTGAGAAGAAACAACTTTTTAACTGTGAGTGAGCCATGTCATAGCCTGACATCTGGAAGTTAGAGGGAAGATGGCACACACCCTGCAGAACTCTTTGAACCCAACAGCCTGCTTATTCTACCAGCCTTTAATCCCCTGACTGAAGAGCACTGAGATGGGAAATTCAGGCCTCCTTCCAGGAAGAAAACTTCAGTGTTTGCAAACTGAGAATGAAAAGGAACATGGCAGACTTTGTGAGCCTTCCATAGATGATAAGGTCATGAAGGCCTCCATCCCAGGAAACACAAGGAGGAGGATAGCCAGCCCTGTGGCTATTCCCTGCCAAGTTCTGAATCTGATCATTTATCTGACCAGCTGAGCAATCAAATAAAATACAATTTCAAGCCTGGCCAGGCTGTACAAAGGTGTCAAATTTCTCTTGTTTGGGAACAGCAGAAATGAAGTTTCAGCACGGAAAAGTCCTGGACACCTTGCAAAAAAACAGTAGGAAGCAAATTCAATGCCAAAGTGAGGAACCCTGGGCTCTGAACTTCAGAAGTCACTTATTTCAAAATGTAGGTGGGTCCCAAGTAATGCAATNCTTCTTTGACCTNGGTGTAGCTTGTAGTAGGTTATTTTAAGGTGTGTTACTTTTGTTTATATTGCATTTGTTTAACTCTGTGAAGCTGTGTTACTGTGCCTGTGTAAAACACCTGATGGTCTAATAAAGAGCTGAATGGCCAATAGCAAGNCAGAAGAAATGATATGTGGGGCTGGNAGGCAGAGAGTATATATAGGAGGAGAAAACTGGGAGGAGAGATCTAGGAACAGCCAGAGAAGGAGGAGGACTCCAGGGGCCAGCCACCCAGACACACAGCAAGCCACAGAGTAAGAGTAAGATACACAAGTAAGAGAATGGGAAAAGCCCAGAGGCAAAAGGTAGACAGATAAGTTAAGATAAGGAAAGCTAGATAAGGCTAGAAACTAAGCAAGCTAAGGCCAGGCTTTTATAACTAAGAATAAGCCTCTGTGTGTGATTTATCTGGGAGCTGGGTGCCAGGCCTCTTCCAAAGGGAGCAAACAACAACAACAACAACAACAACACAGCTACAGTTTAAGCTTAAGTGTCTTGTGCCTGATTGCTTCTGTGAGGTGAGAATCAAATTTCTTTCTTGTTACTCACCATAGAAGCTACTACAGCTGGGNCATCAGCATCTTCCTCGTTTGTTTCCCTATAGAGATATATTTCCCTGCACAAATACGCCCCCATCTAGGCACAAAGGTGCACTTAANATTTGGTGTGCTTGTATTTAACAGTTTGTGACCAGCTTGTCCACGCTATGACAGTCTTCACAGTTCCCACTCAAACGCACCACGGGTATTTTGCCTTTCTTCCAATTACTGGCTGGTCAGTGTTTGTAAATACTATGTGACAGCTAACATTAGCACGAGTGACACCACGGACACGGGCTTCTGGCTTACTCATTGCTTACCCTNTCCAGACACCGCCCTTCTTCACAGTGATGCNTGAGGTAACAACAGACACACAGAGTGTTTTCCGTAAGTCAGTGTGCTAAGTACAATGGGTATTAGAACTTCATTGTAATCTCCACAAAAACACTATGAAGCAAATGCTATTGTCATCTTTATTTAAAAATATAAAAATAGAGACCTAGGGGCTGAGTGGCTTGCTCTAGGCACAGGTGTTAGACATTGGGATTCTAGCCTAAGTCAGCTGCAGCTCACGCTTCCTTTATGACTGATTGTGATATTTACACTCCCTGTCCCTGTGACTGAACTGAGAGACACCTAGAATACCAGTAAAGCATCTCTGGGCGTGTCCTTGAGGGCTTTCCTGGAAATGACTGGATCATGAGGGCTTCAACCTCATCAATGTGAGGTTAGTCCATCAATGGATTCAAAATTAGAACAGACTATTTTGGTCAGGTAGATCCTATGGAGGATAAGCCCAAGTTGGTGAAGAGGGTGACTGGGGGTGAAGGGCATACACTAGCTATGGCCTCTGCCTGTCACTCTTCTCTGCTTCTTGGCTATTTGAGGTCAGCAACCTCCTTGGCCCTTACCTTACCTTGGCTCTTACCTCACTATAGCCAGAAACAATAGAGCCAGCCCCCCTAAAACTGAGCCAAAATAAACCTTCCATACTTAAGTCGTTTCCTCTGGTATTTTGTCACAGCAAACAAGAAACTGACTAACACCAGTATTTCAACACTAACAGATTTCAATTAGGCCAAGAAAGATAGGAGTAAAGCCACCAGGTCAAAGTTACAAACAGTAATGCTGACAGATACATGTAACCAAATTTGTTTCCAGAGGTCCCATATCAACCAGTACTGAACAAATGGAGACAAAGGTTGCCATCTTCAGTTTCCTTCAGGGCCTGGGTGCTCCCATTCNACCAACTTAATAACTAGGCTCTTGTTTCANTCTGATTTCTTTATCTCTGACACCATTTTTCTAGCTGTTTATTCACAAGTTGTAGTTCATCTTTTGAAAAAGTGAAATATTTTTATGAACTTGGGGTATATTTTGGTGGTGGATAAGTATTATTTCACAAGTAATACTTGGGTAACAAGAGATAGTCTGCTAAAAATAATAGGGAATCATCAAATCTAGGAACAGCATCGTGTTTTGTTAGATGCTTGCCAACTGTAATCCAGCAATCTATCCCCTGAAATTTGGGTGATTTTTTTATTTTTATTTATTTATTCTTCATTCTTCCCAAGATTGCTAGAGTGTTCCATGGTTAGCATGAAGTCTGTTCATAATTTTAACAAACAGGCATATTCAACCTGGGGCAGGGTTTGGGGATGGGATGGCTGTAACTCCCGCTTTTCTGTTTTTATCCTAAAAGAAATTGAGCTTGGGCTTTGTTTTAGCAGAGTCAGAGCTGATCAAGAGTTCCTGGGGTGTCTTTTAGACTCAGAGGTTTCCAAGCCTAAAGCTTGGGGGTGGGGAAGGAGAAAACAGAAAACAGAAAATTTCATATCATTTTAGAATATTTGAGTCAAAAAAAGTTTCTGTGGATAAGGGGTTAAAGGTGGGTTAGCTGGATCCTATAGCTGAAATATTTGGGGAAGCTGGTTGGTTCACTCTGGGTGTTTTTTCAGTTATTGATATTATTTTTCACAACCTCTCAAAACACAGTATTCACTCTGGAAAGCTCAAGGTGACTTGAACGTCAGTTTTGGTATCTTGGAGTGCTGGGGGCTTCACTTGTCTGAGATCACAACAGACTGAAGCCACAGCCAAAGCACCCATCCCACCTCACGCCAGGTCTGTGGAGTGACGTGTCAGAACAGAATAGGGACAGGACACAGAGGTGTCCCTCGCAGGGGCTGACAGTGACTTCTTCCCTTTATGTTTAGCAGTCTTCCAATCTCAGTTGTAAAAACCACGACAATAAAGTCTCTTGTCTCTTCACAACCCCCACCTCCACTTCAAACAGGCTGGCCGGCCCTCCTCACCCTCCATATTTATGCTCAGTGGAAGGTTTCATTTGCAAAAATATATGTCTGCTGCTAAATGAAAGTTCTGGAACCTCTGGCCTAGATCGATAGTCTATTTTCTGAGAAAAATAATTTCTAAAGAATTCACTTAGGAAGGTTGTTCAATTAAATTGAAGTTGATTAAAACATGTTGCCCCCCCCATTAGATAGATTTCTCCTGACCAATTAATTTGACTAAAAGTTTCCAAATTAGCATTCTCTTCCATCATGGAGAGTCTTCTAAATGTTAATGATGGCAAGAGTTAAAATGATTTAGCACCATCAAACTTATTCCCAATCTATGAGATGTGAACAGAGAAATCATTAAATCTAAACATATCTATCTATACAGACAAAAACTACTTTTGAAGTGTGTGTGGATAAAGAACTACACTTGTCTCCTGAGCATTCAATGAGGTCAGGCACTAATTCAAATCTGTAAAAATAAGTACATGTATTTCCCCAAAGAACGGGGATCAGGATGGAGAAAATTCAGCACATCCAGGTTGTTCCCTAAGTCTTCCGCTATGGTCCTTCTTTCATTCTGCTTCTGCGTTCACCACTTGTGTCTGTCCACATTAACTGAGAAAACTTAAGAAAGAGCTGAGGGTGTGGAGCAGTGGCAGAATGCTTGCCTAGCAGCTGTAAGGCCCTGGGGATATCTCCAGCAGAAGATGGGGGAGAAAGAGAGGAGGAGAGAAGGAAAGAAGAAACTTAGGAAGCACATACAAACATGACTGGTACTCACTGGAAGGTGGGGTTTGCATAACATGTATTGCTCCATAAGTAGTGCTCATGGGTATAGGACCTTGTTTTATCTCCACAACAGTCTTAAAGATGGGACTATGGTTTCCATAGCAGTGTTGCTATTATATTAGAGGTGGGGAAGGCACTGCAGAGGATAGCTAAATAGCTTGCTTAAGGTCAAGACTAGGAAGTGAACCTGGAAACCAGGGCTCTTGGCTTCCAGCACAAAACACAACTCATTAGATTATGCTGCAGATAGACAAATGGAAATTTAATTCCCATAATTCTGGATGAGACATTTACAGCTATTTAAATCTGAAGCTCCAAATGATTATAGTAATAGCAACAGTGGTAACATCAAGGCATTACATATAATTTTAATAGGAAAACTACCAAAGCTGGTTAGGAATGGCAGGGAATCCCCCATCCACAAAGAGAACTAAACAGTGTTTCACACCACAAACAAGTGGTTAGCAATCTCACTGTCTCATCTTCTACTCCCCAGCATCTTTCCCCTTCTAGTACTTCACAACACCCCCCACACACGGCACAGTAGCCTGGCACAGGAAGATTCTCTAAAATGAACTGTTGTCCTTGGTCTAGCACCTTTCCTCCTCCTGTGCACAGAATCACAATGCAGACTGAAACACGCTCACTGTGTGAACGCAATGCTGTTCCCCGATCTGCTGTAGTCAGAATGGAGCAGGACCCCAGGCNTTGCCTTTGCCTCCTCCACAGAACCTCCTTGAAAACAAGGTGTGCGTATCTCCTGCAGAACAGATGTCTTTATTTCCTTGTGCACTTTATATCTCCAGAATGGTACAGGACACACAGCTTCACACCTGGGCTCTTCGCTTAGCACCACATCTGAGAGACCCATTGCAAGTTACAGGTTCTTCATTTAGTGCTGAGTAGACTTCATGACAGTGTTGTTCAAGAAATCCATACTGCCTGTGCAAATATTTGGACTGCTTCCAAGTAAAGGCACTTGTGAAAAGATATTGCTGTGGCTATTTTGTGCATGACTTTTGGCATGCACATGCACACATGTAGGCAGGCATAAAACCAGAAGCTCAAATATTCTACGGTGAGTATTCAGCTTCAGTCCAAACTAGTTTTCTGAGGTGGCTATACCAACCTGCACCCTCCCAGCATGTCCCTGCCTACACTGTAGTATTCTAACAGTTGTTTATTCTCTCTTATGATGAACTGCAGTGACACCACGGCATTGCAGTTGTCACTCAAATCTCCCTGATGGCTGAGGCTGAGCACTTTCTTATACATAGACCCTCCTGTGTTGAATGCAAATGTACTGCATGTTTAAAAATTACTTTTAAGTGTGTGTGTGTGTGTGTGTGTGTGTGTGTGTGTGTGTGTGTGTGAATGCAGATGACTGAGGAGGCTAGAGAGGGTGTCAGATCCCCTGGAACTGTAGTTATACGCAGCCATGAGCTGCTAGGCATGGGTGCTGGGAACTGAACTTGGATCATCTGCAATAACAGCAAGTGCTCTTAACTGCTGGGCCATTTCCCCATCCTGTGCTTAGTCATTCTTCTATTGGACTGTCTAATGATCTATAGATGTTGTCTTTCATTCTGGACATAAACCCTCTTACAGTTATAGATGTGGCCAATATCTTCTCCCATTCCCAGCCTACCTGTAACTCTCAATGTTTTAGTTAATGCATGTTTTTAAATATATTGCAGTCCAAAACATTCATCTTCTCCTTTATCATCAGTTCTATATGTGCTCTATTTAAGCCATTCTGAGTTCATAAACATTCCCTCTGACATTTCCTGGACATGCATTATTTTACGTTCACAATTAGGGCCACCATCTACCTNCAATTAATTTTGTATATAGTGTTAATTGGGGTTGAAGATTTGGGTGGAGATATCCTGCTGGCTTTTCCTGGGTTACTTCCCTGTTTATCTCTGCTCTGTACTGGAAGGCATAAATTTAACATGAAATAGAGGGTCTTAACTATGCCCAGAAAAAAAAATGCCAAAGACCCCAGGTTCCCAAACTTCTATCCCGCTGAATACCTTGACATAACTTGAGCCTGAACATGGAAACAGAAGTCTAAAG
>LZPO01017335.1:126489-148152 GCA_001675575.1 Neotoma lepida
TTAGCATGCAAAGGGTGGCTGCTTTTGGTACACTTATGTGTGACCTCTAGATTCTGCCCATGGTGTTCCATCTGCCTGTCTCCCATCCATGCCTAGGAAACTCTTTAGGCCATATTCTACCTCTGCATCCACAGAAGCCCATCTGAAGCTTCTGCAGGATGATGCTATTAAACATAACCCCAGGAAATGAACTACAAACCACATTATGGAAATCCTTGGCACAGAGAAAAGCAAAGAACATCCCATTTTCAACATTGTCTTACACAGAACACTTCCTCACGGCTATCTGTAATAATTCTGAGGTTAGGAGAAAATGTTTGGGTTTAGCCTACTCTATACAAACTCCTTAAATGTTAGCTAGTAAGTTTTAAGAGCATGAAATGACTTTTTTCCCCTGTGGCTTTACATAGAACCATAATAATTGTAACATGAGCTCAGTGCCTCTGTGAATGCCTGACACCAAACCCCTGCTGTGGGATTCCATCCAGTGGCTTATTATCAGTTGCACACAGAACAAACATGGTCAAACTATCTATGAAAATCTGCTGTGGGGCCTAGGGACATATCAGGGGCTTATCTAAGCTTAGGACTCTGGCTTTTAAGTGATAATTGAGAAGCAGAGTTGATGGGAAATCTTAGTGAGCTGTCGCATTCTAAACAATGTCACNGTATATTTTATAGGGATCATGGAATTCTTCAACTTCCAAGACACAATTCTGTATATGTGACACCAAGAAGCAGTGTTAACATATGTCTTGGCACACCCAGTCACCTTAGAAATGCCTCAGTGGCTTTTCCTAGTGGCAGTCACACAGGTCCAGTGCGCTTCTCCAGTGCAGTGAGAAGTGGCCTGGGAACACAGCTCTGTGTTGCCTGGCAATCCCTTCCCTGGGCTGTAGCTGTCATCTGCTGCCTCTGCCTTGGTTTGGAAGGTGGGAAGTATTTTTTTTTCTTCCACATCCAGATCTAGAAGGGAAAACTAGCTTTGGATCTCAGCCAACTACTCTTTGTTTCAAAAGTCAATACGAGCCTTGGAGGAAACAATATTAACAGAGGGGCCACACCCCCTGAAGCTATTGGTGCAGCAGAAATTCTGTCTAAAAAGGCCAGGGATGGGTCTAGAGGAGGGAGCTGAAGGGGTGCGCTCTACAAACCTCCCTGACTGCAATCCGCAACTGANTTTGCTTATCTCAACTGTGGGGAAACGGCAAACAGCAGATTAGCATCTAGCTTCAGGAGTCCCTCTCTGCATCTTTCTTCATCAGACTTTCTTACTTGGGCTACTGCAAGGATAACAGTCATTGCAGAGGCTCTGCTAAACTCTTGTCATGTCCTGTAAGCAGTCTTGCAATGATCACTGGACTCCAGTGGGAACTACTAAGAACTGCTGCTCCTTACCTTGGTAGAGGTCCCACAGGCACCTGCATACACTTTGTCCGGGTGGTTATTCAACACAGTGGTGGCTGGGCCTTTTTTTAATTAGGAAAAAGAGGTTCAGGAGAGGCAGAGAAATATACTACACCCAAAAAGTGTCAAGTCTAGAGGTCAAACCATAAGGGCATTAATGGCCTTTGACCACACACCTGTCATGTGGATCACAATCTCCAGTCCAAGGCAGGTCTGTCATCTCTCCAGTAGAGATCAAAAGAGAGATCTCTACTGCATCTAGAGAGATGCAGAGGAAGAAAGGAGCCAAAGAATGGATAGAGGCAGCTGAGGGATCCACAGAAGGTCTAAGACTCCATAGCCCCAGTTCCATTCCATGCTGTCAGCCGTCTGCAAATTCCAGACATCTGCTTCTCAGTCCCACCCACTTTGTACTAGACTGCTGCAGAACAGCAGAGCACTTTGGCATCAGCTGCTAGACACTGGAGCAAGCCCCACTCAACTGTTGCCAGCCACTCAGTCCACTGCCCAGGGCTATTAAAACATGGTCCACTGTTCTGGGAAGACCTCCATCTTTGGCTAATTCATTCCTCCTCCACTGAGCAAAAAACCTAGCAGCATGGCTGTCTTGTCCTGCCCTTCCTGCACCTAGCCCGAACCAGGTTTTGCAGAAAGCTGCCTCCCTGTCCACCCCCTCACCACCGCCAGGACTCCTGACTGGGATGAACAGCTCCTGGTGAATGTTACCCTTTGTCTCTGGAGGCCTGGGCTGGCTCTGATGGCTGGAAAGCCTGAACAACAATGATGAATCAGAGTATTTATTTTTGAGGTTTTTCTCCAAGCTGCCTCTTCATCAGGTCTTAAATAGCAGCATTCAAGCTGCCACAGATACTTCCAAAAGTTTGCTGGCCTGGAGTTCCCAGGAGGGAAGAACTTTGTCTTCCTGGCAACAAACTGTAGCTCAGCGATGCCCTGACTGAAGGAGAGGGGCAAGCTGGATTTCTCAGAGAGATGAGAGACTGACCTGTTTAAATCGATCATGTGATTTTCTAGATTGTTCCTGAGCACCTACCCTGCCCCCCTTACAGGAAAAACCGTGTATTTCTATTTCTAAGTGTGGTGACCTTTTCAAAAACTGTTTTATGCATTTCACTCTTCCTTGATTGGTGCCACCTAGAGCCAGGTCTGAACTGCTGCATCCAGGGCTGAGAGGACGATCCACAGTGTGGTTTCCTGATATAAAAAAATCTTCGCAATCACGGAAAAGGGGACTGATTGTAAGAGTCATTTNCTTCCTTGTTGTATCATTTGATCCCTTAGTCAGAACAGAAAGATATTCCCACCTGAAGCATGTATTTACAGACACAGATACACCGCCCGAGCAGTTGCTTTCAAGAAGGCGAAGAATTTTGAACCACCCAAACAAACAGGAAATGAGGATGGAAGGGATATAAAANAAAACCCCCAAACAACAGTGAAAGTTTGAAGATGCAACGCAAAAACACAATGATGGATGATGGTACTCAGCCTTGTAAACACAATTTTAGCACATTTGCTTGTGAAGAGATGTACACTGAGGAGGTCAGAAGTGGGTGGACTGCTCTTTTCACGACAGCTTAGATGATACAAGGAGTTTAACTGCTTCTGTGACTGTGTGGGGATGAGAGCCTTGATGCAGGCTCTGGGGAGAGCATGGTTTCTGAAGAAGGGCATGCTGGGCCTCCCTGGGAATGCCCTCAAGTCCATTAGGCATGCCACACTGTCAGACAATTTGCTTACTGGAATGCTTCCTAGCTAAAGGCAGTTAATTTTTCTTTTTCTTTTTCTTTTTGCTCTGACACAGATTCCACCTAGGAAAGCCACTTTGAAGTCTCATGTGTTCAAAACTGGTCTAAGACAGGCCTGCTGCCAGTACATGAACATGCAAAGGTGAAAATGGCCACCTCTGACTATCTGCTGGTGAGCTCATCAGATGTCTTACATTCACTCATTATGTACCCAGGAGCCCACCCAGAGATTAGCAAGTCTCTCATTGTGAAGAATATGAAACTAAGGCTCAGAGAGGTTAAGCAACTCTGAAAGATTCACAACTGTGAGTGTGAGCGATGAGATTCCTAACTATGTTCTCTACCCTGGCTATGGGTGTAGATTATACATGGTCACACATTTCCAGCAAGGGCTATCTCTGGACTCGCACTGTTTGGTTGTCTCAGGAAGAGGAGGCATGCAGGGCTCAACTTCAGTACAAACTATGAGCTCCAGAAGTAGGGAAGAGGGGAACACTTCAACTGGGCTTGGGGAAATGTCTATACTATCCTGTGACAGCGATGAGAAAAGAGGGTTCAAGTCCACACACACACACACACACACATACACACACACACACACACACACACACACACGATTCATCAGAATTGGGTTATATGATTCATGATATTTCAATGATGAGCAAATGGTATGTATCACCATAGAGAAAAGCTGTCTGCACCAAGACTTTGCAAGGTTGTTAATATGTGGTCCCCCACATATGTTATTATTTAATCTCAGCTCCAGACAGGATGAAATGAGGGGGTGGGTTGGTGCTTGACAATTCTGTCTCTCAACCCTAGCTGCTAAGGCCCACTCTGGTGGCAACAGACCCATGAGTTTAGAGTTTGTTTCAAACTGTTTTTCCTCCTCAATGATTCTCACCTGCAAGATCATAATAGTTATGGCACTCAATAATTTTCACCATAGGTTGCAACAAAAACCTGCCACGGTTGAGAAAGCTTTGAAAAACTGTAGTCCTCAAAAGAGGGAGCAGGGAGTGGTTTAGTTGGTAAAGTACTTGCTGTACAGACACGAGGACCTGAGTTCGATCCCCAGAACACACATAAAAAGGTTGGGTGTAGGGCTGCAGAACTCAGAGGTAAAGAGTACTTTCTTCAAGAGTATGCCAGGGCCCACACAACAAGCCAGGCATTTCACGTATTTGTGTAATCCTAACTCTGAGTAGAGCAGAGACTGGAGGACGGCTGCAGCTTGCTGTCTTACAGCACAGTCAAGAAAACCTGACCCTGCTTCAAAGGAATAGTGAGTGTGATAGAGGAAGCTACCTAAAACCCTTGTAGGGTCTCCATGTATGTGGGCAGGCACAAACACCTGCAGACACATGTACACACATGCGCGCGCGCACACACACACACACACACACACACACACACACACACACACACACGCACACACACTTTAAAAGCTGGCCACCCCAGAGCTGGAGAGAGTAGAGATAGGTGGATTCCTGGGGCTCCCTGACCAGCCAGTCTAGCTGAAATTCTAGGTTCAGTGAGAAACTGTCTCAAAAAGTAAGATGGAGAACAATTCAGGAAAAAACCCGATATGGACTTCTTGCCCCCACGTGCATGTGAACATTCCTGTGTACACACTGTACACATATGTGCATAACATGAACACATACACACAGGAGAGAGACATATAGGATCATTTGAGAATACTGTAGCTTTTGCCACCTCTGATCTTGAGTAAGCCCAAGTTCTCCATACCTGGCTGCGTATTAAATTGGTACATAGGCATTTCAGAAGCAGAGGGGCCTTGCTGAGACTGAATTCTTGAAATTGGCAGCCCAGAAAGTCTGGTAATTACCTGGGGTGAAGTGCAAGGGGAGAGTTAAGGATCATTTGGCACACTGCAGGGTTTTGGAGGTTGAGGTTGGGTTCTTTACCTCCATGCATCCAGCACTCAGCCCAGAGCCTGGCCTAAGGGGAGAGCAGTCTAATGTACACAGGAGTTGGAAGATCTAACAGGAGTTGGGCANTCACATTCTCCCCCTGAATCTATCCCAGGCATCCACAGGAATCCCCCACAGGATCCTCTGCAGGAAACTGTGATTCCCATGGGGGAAGAGCAGATGGAGCCTGTCTTGTTAGCCCTGGCTACTAATAACAATGATAATAATAGCAATAACCACAACCATTTATAGCTGCTACTGCTGTCACTGGTGGTGACGGTGACATCAACAGCAGCAGCAACCCCATTCCACAGCCCCAAGGGAAGATTCAAGAGGCCCAAGTTGGAATCAGGAAGTGGAGAAGCCAGGCTTCAAAATCAGGTCTTCTGACTCTGAGGTTAACTGTGTTTACAGTGGGCTAATCATGTTTAAGATATTTTAATTTGCATTCTTCTTCTTTTCTCTGAGTACATAATTTAATATGTGCTATAACCTCATAAAGCCTTTTCTTTTGAATTCTGCTTTCTGATCTTGTAGGTTTCTCTGTGGTTCCTTGCTGAATGAGGCCTGCTTGTTCAGCAGAGAACTCATCTGGATGGTATGTCTGAACTCAGGTAGGCAGAGCCCTAGACAAATAGTTTGTGTCTCTTACATATNCTTTAAGAGGGTTTCTCCACATTGGCACAGTTATAGCATTGNCACCAGTGCTGTGACTGGCTGGAGGCAGAGAAGATGGCAAGCAATGAATGCTAGGGTAGGAGATTTGGGGACCATTCAATAGAAAGAAAGCCCAGTATTCAAAACCCAAGTTCAAAAATAGCAACCGTGAGTATGCAAATATCAGAGGGCAGAAGCCAACAGCCACACCAAGTCCAGGCAAGCAATTAATAACCAGGGTAAAGTTAGTAAGAAGGGAAGGGAAAGAAGTGCTGGTTACAATGTAGTTACATCAGGTAAGACACNGTTAACCAGGGTAAGGTTAGTAAGAAGGGAAGGGAAAGAAGTGCTGGTTACAATGTGGTTACATCAGGTTAAGATACTGTTTTGACACAGCTTTTCACCTTTAGTTCAAATACAGGCATTTATTGNAACACAGTGAGTGGGGAAGCTGCTGGAGGTATGGCTTAGATGAGCAACTCCACAGCTGTGCACCTCCTTCTCCAGAAGGAATGGAATGTCCTAAAACAACAACAAAAGCCTTCATGGTCTCATCACTTCAGTGATCCTATTGTTCTTATTATTGACCCCACTGAAACTGAGAGGAAAGGACTGCAGCAAACGGAAGCGAGGTGACAGTCGTGAAGAAAAAGTCTCTGCAGGGGATTGAAAAATCCCCTCCAGAGCCATGGTATCTGCTGTCTGCTCCAATGAGAGAGTGAGCCTCAAAGAAGCTGAGTGTGCAGATCTGATGGGGACAGCAGGGACAGCTGTGTGCATCTGACTCCAAGATGGGGTAGGGCTCAAGAAGCTGTGCCAGGGGCTGGAAAGACAGCTCAGGGTTAAAAGCACAGGCTACTTTTGCAGAGGACCTGGGTTCTGTTCCCAGTCCTGCACCAGGCAGCTCACAAACACCTGTAACTTCAATTTCAGATGATCCAANTCCGTCTTCAAGTCTCCATGGGCACCTGCACACACGTGGTGCACAAAAAATAAACTCATGCATGCACACATGCATACACATAAATAAAAGTGTAAAAAAAAATATGCTGCCCTGCCAGTGTATTTCACAACCATTCAAAACACCAATGTATTTCTCCTTCCTCCCATGTGCTGGCCTGAGTTAAGAGCCCTGACCTAATGGACACAGATAACAGATGGGCTATATATACTCAAAGATATTTTAAGTAGGGGCCTCATCCTTGGTGAGGTTTCCCCATCTGGCAAAATATGAGACATGTAAAATGCAGTAGGGATAGGTGGCCCAGAGCTTCTGGTAAAGGGAAAATTCCAGATCACACTGCAAGTATGATCCTGCTTGTCCCTTATGCAGGAAAGCAGATGCTGATGGTGGAGCAACCTCAGAGAGTGTGGGGATAACTGGAGACACTAATTCACATGATGTCCAGGAAAGGCCCTGNGTGTTCATCAGCAACCGAGTCCATGCTACCTTTATTATGCAGGCTGTGGGTGTGGATAAATTATGTGCTATTTCACCAAGGTTCAAGTATGTCCAGATCAGGTTTCTTTGGGGACCAAAATGAACACTACAGGACACTAGGCCTAGGCACATCTTAAGCAATTCTTCAATGTATCAATGTCCATAAAGGATGAAAAGGTGNGGCCTTTAAGGGCTTTTGTCCACTTCTCTCTTTAGAAGTGTGTTATCCAAATGCATTGGCTCCAGTTCAGAAAGTTTGACTGTGACTTTTACAACTCAAAANCCAAAATCCAAGAGGAAGTGAGACATTTTAGGGCTGAGAAGCCGACTTCCTTGGATTTTAGGGCTGAGAAGCCAACTTCCTTGGATATGCCAAAGATAGAGAGGCAGCAGTGGAATCTTCCTCTGGTGCCAGGGACCCTGATTTTCCTCTTAAGCACAGATCTACTGCAGTTTCCATCCAAGGGGAAGAGGCACACATGAAATTTGGTGTCCAACACAAAACCCTGGTCAGCCTGCCCTCGGACAGCAAGCAACTCCAGTCAGTGTGCTCAATCCTTACCACTTACAAACAGGGCAGGCATCTAAGAAAGGTCATGACCTNCACATTTCCTCTAAACGACAGCCCAACAGGCTGAATGCCAGAAACCTGCTCTCCAAAGCTGTGCTCAATANGTAGACATGGCTTAGGGAAGCAAGGNCAGCTCCTGCCCGTGACCTTCACACAACAACCTGCACACAACTGGTTTAAGCTCCAGAAGATGGCGTATCCCCACTGTTCTTTCTAGCAGTCTCTACCTCGGAACTAACTCCTCTGCAGGGGCAGAAAGCAGCCTGCCACTCACACCCCTCCCCTCTAAGTNAACAAGAGAAAGAGGGGCTGCTGGGCTGCTGCAGTGGCCTNTAGGTCTTTTATGGATGCCTGTGACTAACNCTGAGGAAGCAAAGCCTTAGATNGGAAAACTGGTGGTCAGCACTGGCCTGTAAATCAAGAGANAAAGCAGGAGGCCTGTTCTGAAGACAGTCCTTGCTCCCTTGGCCAAATGAAGAATTAATTATAAGCCAAGTAATTAACATGTCTTGGATGTGATTTGTTTCAAGACATACAGCCTTGATAATTATCATGAAGCAATCATTGGGTCCAGAGGAGGTTAATGTTGAGCCTTGGGGAGGGATGTAGAACTACAAGGGATCCAAGTCACATGTGGCTACCCTAAGGACAAAAGAGAACCTGTCTTGTCTGGTATGAAACTGGGCACAGAGGCAATGCCTCTTCTCAGAGGAAAGCCAGGAATAGTCATCCTGATTAAGAGAAGTGGCGGGGAAAATCCCAATCAATCCTGTGATATTTTTATTTTATTTAGTGTGTACACATGCCATGGCAAGAACATGGAGGACAAAGGGAACTCTTGGGAGTTGGTTCTTTCCTGACATCTCAAGGGATCTAGTGGTCGACTGCAGATTGTCAGGTATGCTTTCAAACGCCTCTATCTACCGAGCCATCTCATCAGCCCACTATAATATATTTCAAAAAGTGCCCTGACTCGTGTGTGTGTGTGTGTGTGTGTGTGTGTGTAATCTGATATGTGCAGGTACACATGTGGAGACCAGAGGACAGCCTCAGGTGTCATCCTCAGGAATAGAAACAGGTCCTGTTCCATGAGAAAGGCTGAGCAAGCCATGAAGAGCAAGCCAGTAAGCAGCACCCCTCCATGGCTTCTGCATCAGTTCCTGTCTCTAGGTTCCTGCCTTGTTTGAGTTCCTGTCCTGACTGTCTTTGATGATGAATAGTGATGTGGAAGTGTAAGCTGAATAAACCCTTTTCTCCCCAAGCTGCTTCNGTCATGGTGTTTCCTCATAACAAAAGTAACTCTGAGACAGATAGTAAATCTGCAGCTAAACTAAAAAGATGACAAGGGCTGGGTTTATAGCTTTACTCNTAGAGTATTTATTTATCTAGTGTGCAGGAAGCCCTGGGTTCAATCCCCAGCACTGCATGGTGGTGCACGCCTGTAATCTCATCACTCAGGAGGTAGAGTTAGGAGGACCACAAGTTCAAAGTCATCATTGGCTACATAGCAAGCTCAAGACCAGCCTGGGCTTTATGAGTCTATCATCCAAAAACATATGAACAAACAAACAACCCCCCTCCCAAAATAAGATAAGCAAAAACTTAGAAAAACATGAGTCAATGGTATTAGGCAAAACCCAATAGCCTGATGTAAAGCAACCACCCAAAAGATAATGAGTTATTGTGTAACTTTTAAAAGCCCCAGTGGCCCCATTAATCCCTCCTAAGCAAAGTTGGTAGAGAGACCCAGGGGACCAGAGGCTTTTACCAGATGTGAGTCACTCTGGGAGGAAAACATCCCCAGAGGCCAAGCCAAGTGCAGTTCCCACCCCTTTGGAAACTCACTCCGATGTGCTCAGAAGTGGAATATGGCACTCCAGTAAGAAGGAGCACTCCAGTAAGAAGGAGCTAAAGACTGCCCAGGAGTCCCTGCATCTCTGAGGGAGCCCACAGAAGGCTCCAGGTGCTGGCTGAATGCTCTGTTGCTGAGCACTTGGCCCTAGGGATACTCACATCTCCAGGGAAAGCAAATTCCACACTGGAAGCATGGGCTCCAGTCTGTGAGGTCTGANATANGGAATATGAAGACACTTTNGGGGGGGGGATCTGCTGTTCTAAGCCCTGCATGCTCCAAGAACTTACAGATTCCAGCTCTACAGAGCACGCCAAAGGCTGAGGCTAGTAGGTGATGGCATGGGTGTGGAAAGGCATGAACAGGAGGGAAGTTCAGGCTTTGTTTTGCTGCTNTTTCCATAGATGGACAGAAGAAGCCAGCAATGACAGGAGGTCACCATAAAGCTACACAAATACCTGGGTCAAGTCTGTGCACCTGAAACACCATAAACTAGTGAGCTGGGCCAGGACCCAAAAGCCAGCATTTCTTCCTGTTTGTTGATACCCNTCATGAGAAGAGGCTTTGGGTCTACATAGGTAAGTGAAGATGGTTGAGGCAAACATGGGTACCTCCCACCCTGGTCACTGAGGAACTCTGACCCAACATGGATCACTTGCTCTCACCCTAACATGTGGATTCAGTTGAGCTGGAACTTACCCAGGATCGAGGCTTGTTTAAAACACTCNNCAGGTAAGCCTAAGGTCCAGACAACCTACTGTTGTCTTAAAGAGATGTCTTCATGGCCTAGAACCTAAAGTGATTGCAGCTCACTGGGCCTCACTCCCAGTCTCCTACTGCACATGTAGCACACAGGCTCGCTGCCTGGCGTCTTCATCATGTGAGTCTCCTGTACTGTAGGCTTTTTTGTGACCACTTGCTCACATGTGTTTTGCATGAGAGTTAGAAAAATATCAGTGAAGCCAAGAATGTTCCTGAATACCCTAATTGTCTGCAAAGGTCTGTATCAATTAAGGAACTGCCTTCAGGACTCAGAAGGGCCTGGAGGGTGGGAGGTGACCATTTCTTCCAGAGCTAAGGAACAGTGGCTCACAAAGATTTTTCTTGCCCTCCACCATTTGCCCCAATATTATCATTTCTGAAAGGCTGGGATGGAATGTCAGCATTTCAAAGTCCACAGTGGCATAGAAACTATAACAGAAATGCAAGAAAGAAGTCCCTGGATTGTCTGGCCTGGCTTGAGCTGAGAATGTCATCAAGTGCATCGGGGAGTCCTTTTCCCGTGCCTGAAAACCATGCAGCTGACCTTCCTAACAGCAAACGTACAAGGCCCTGGAGCCCAAACCTCCTTCCATATTTTAGGAGCAGAAAACAGAAAAAGAATGCTATGAAAACATCAGTTTTCACACTGGTGGAACCTGAGAGTCAGACTGAGAGTGTGAAAGAGGCAGCAAATTGCTAAGTCCCTGTTCTGCTTTTTATACCCAGCCATCTCTACAGCTGAACAGGAAACACATGCTGGTTGACATGTCCCTGCAGTCCAAGGATTTTCAGTTCTCCTGTTTGGAGGGAGCTCTGGAAACTGCTGGGGCAGTGAAAGGTGAACTTATTCTACCATCCACATCAGCAAGTGTTTGTAAGACTTGTCATTTTGGAATCTCTCGACTTCATTAAAATACAGATTGATCACCCCTAATCTGCAAACCTTAAATGTTCCAAGCCTTTCACATTTCAGAGGGGCATTAGGAATGACCAGATAATAAATATTTGAAATATATGAAATATAAGAAAATACTGCCAAATGTGAGGCATATATGGTTCTAAGCATTTCAGAAATGGGATTATTTTCAGCCATTTTATTCATGTGTTTAATTTCTTTCCATTGCTTGAATCAATGGATGGCCATGATTGAGAAAAGCACATATACCTGGATTATATCTTATGATAGTACTGGCTATCAACTTGATAGCATCTACAATCACCTAAGAAACAAACATCTGAGCATGAATGTGAGGGAGTTTCTGGACTACTTAAAAAAAAAAAAAAAATAGAGTGAATTGAGCACCAGAATTTACCTGTGCTTCCTGACTGTGGATGTCATGGGACAGTGTGCTGTTAGGCCTTCCCAACCATGATGGACTGCACCCTTGAACTGTGAGCCAAAGTAAACTCAAGTTGCTTTTGCTAGGTAATTTTTCACTACAATGGGAAATGCAGCTGACATCCATCTTCATTCTGATGATTTGAAATCTTTTCTTGATGAACCCCAAGACAGTAAGGATTCTAGCCAGGATACATTGCACAGCAGGCAATCAAAGGAAACTGAACTTGGGACTGAAGCCAAACCAAATCACTGACTTTCCAAGAACTGTCAAAGGTGTATTATATCGACAATCCAAAGCCAAGACAGTGTGATTCATTATTTGGTCCACAGTGACAGAAGGCATTTATGTCCTCCCTGACTCAGGTCATTTCCCTGCATGCTGCAGATCTGCAAGGGCAGNTAGAGATGGGAGAGGAGGTGGGGACGGATCTGGAATGAGTCAGCTGTACTATCAAGTGCATTTGATTAGCCTGCACATTGGGGCAGTATAATCAGTGCCTTATTCTGTGGCTTAAGAAGAGGATTTTGACTGTGATTTAGCCAGCTAAGCCAGGAACTGCAGTACTTAGGGACACAGCATGAGGACTTTGGCAATGAGCAGCAGCTTTGAGCCCTGCTATAAGGGCTTTGCACCGTGAGCCTCATTTTGGTGCAAAATGCAAAACAAATAACAACAATAACAAAACCTAGGCTTGAGATAAAGAAAAAGAAAACGAAACATTTCCAGACTCATTTTACTTGTGAAGAGGAGTGAAAGAACTGGCTGTGGGATTCTGGAATCCCACACATGGGTAGGTACTCCCAGCTCCCCACCACGTGACCCCAGAAAGAGCTCAGAGTCATGGTGATTCTGCCCATANATGCACAGCCTGGTGGACGAGGAGCCTGAGGCCTCTAACTGCCACGGCCCAGACTGCAGGAGACAGAGCACGGACCGGCGCCCAGGAGTACCTTTGTTCCTTCCCCTTTGCTCCAGGAGTGACGCTCTGCATGGTCACAGGGCTCTGGAGAGACTCATTTTTCAAAAGTTAGGTGTTCTTTTGGTGTTTCCTGCTTTCCTTACCATTGAGAGGCCATCTTACTCTTGGCTGGTAGAAGCACCACCTGCTTCACGTTCAAACCCTAACCCAGAGCCCCCTCCTTTTGTACCGTGCTCTGATTTTCTGATTTCAGCCCTCCTGCCTCACTTTAAAAGTGAAATAACACTAGGCCCACCCAGAAAATCCAGAACCATCTTTCCCTCCCAAGGCTCTTAACTTATCACATCTGCAAAATGCTTTCTGCCTCGTGGATAATCCCTACAAGTTCTAGAAACTAGGACCTGGCTGTCCTAAGGGACCATTCCACACCCATGAACAAACACTGCTAGTACGTGTTTGCAACAGTGTACCCGTAGCAATTTTAAGTTATGTTTTTANNGGAATACTGTACTAAAACATTTCCACAGAGTAACTGAAGTTACTGTTTTTAAATCCCATCAAGGTCTCCCATTTAATAAAACGGTTGTATTGGTCGATGTGGTGGCAAAACACAAGAGCTGGTTTTGTCTTTTAAAACTTCTTTTGTGATACCTTACATGAAAGTGATTTTATTCATTCAAGAGAGGGGGTTGGAGNTGCAGTTCAGTAGCAGAACTTGTGTAGTAGATGTGAGTCCCTGGGCTAAAAAGGAGCATCACCAAAATACATACATGCATATATACACACATCATACATACATATATATATATATATACATAGAGCAGGAAAGGAAAATAGGAAGCAGACTGAATATATACTAACCCATTAGCCCTGGACAGTCGCCCCTGCTCAACCCTAAAGCTGACGGAAGGTGGTTTGGGCAGACAAAGGACTGAAGCATTTCTCATTGGAAGCAGGGGGAGNGGGTCTGCAGCGTGTCCTNTAAAACACAATCAGACTGTCCTTCAGCAGAACAGAAACAATGGCCCTATTGTCTAACACCATGAATGACCCTCACAGCCATAAAACATTAATAGCAAAAGCAAAATTAGCAACTAGCTCCCTCATCTGTGCTCTGCATTCTGCAATTTGCCAAGACTTGTGAACTTTGAAGGATTATAGCTCGCAGGTGTGATTTGTGTTGGCTGCCTGTAACAAAAGCCAGGCATCAGGAGTGTATTATCTCTTTATTTCAACTGTTTTATAAAAACACACAGAATCAGAATGCAAAGCATAGCAGAAAAGCCCTAGAAGGAACGGGAGCAGCACGAGAGGTGGGGTTACAGCTGAATTCGCTTCTCTTAAACTCTTTACTTGCATCATGTAAAACAGGGGACACCAAACCCTATCTGCAGACAGACACATGGTAAATATCTGCAGTTTTGCAGTCATGCAACCTCTGTCTGAGGTTCTCAGATGCATGCTGTATGACAGCTACACACAACACAGGCAATGTGGGAATGGATGGGAATGGCAGGTGTTTCAACAAAACATAATTTACACAGCTAGGCCTTAGAAGGATGGAGCCCAGTGAACTATAGTTTGCAACCCCTTGTACAATGATATGCANACAATAGTNTCTCTTAAGATACTTCTGCCCGTCTGTGGCATAATTTATCTTTTTGTTCGTCTTTAACAACTCTTGCCTCTTCTCCTATCACATGGATTTTATGACTAGTTTCAATTCTTCCACTCCTCATTTTGTTCATTACAGGAATTTGCACCTGTAAAAACAGCATGCATTTCTTTGTCTCTGGACTTTAGGCTCCATCTTGTGAATGACTTGGGCCAACAGGACAAGAGGTGACAGCATCCCCATTACAAGCTCAGAAGGAAGTGGTACTTCTTCCTGTTGTCTTGGGCTTGTGGCAGCCCAGGGAAGAACACTGCCAGGCTAGTTGCCTCCTCTAGGAGGATGGGAAGCCCAGGGAGTAGAGGAGATGCACATCTTCACACTGAAGAGCCCAGCTGAGCTTAGCTGAAAAGTAGTCAGCCCTCACAGGACTTATGGATTATGGGAGCAAGAGATGGTTGGTTGAAAGCCACAGAACTCTGTGGTGGTTCATTAGGTGACCACAGCAAATTGGTACAAATTTATCATGAAGCAAACCACCTGTTGGTTTTATTTCAGAGCCACAGAAAACTATCTCTCTGGGAAAACCACACACACACACACACACACACACACACACACATTTTAACTATATGTTTACTTTGAAACCTGTTTTACTAATTTCAACCACTAATAAGTTTCCTCTTAGGGCGGGACTNTAGCTCAGTGGTAGTGTTTGTCCAGCTTGTACAAGCTTCTAGGTTTAATTCTCAACACTATATAAAAAGGAATAAATTAATTTCACCCATGGTGGTACATACCTATAACCCCAGCACTACAGAAGCAGGAGGGTCAGGAGTTCGCAGCCAACTTCCACTACACAGTAAGTCTTAGGTCAGCTTGCACTACATGAGACTAGGTCTCAAAGAAAAAAGACAANAAAAAAGCTATATCAACATTTCATCTTNGTAATGTGTAGCTGTTTTTTTCCACTACACACAGTGAGTCTCAGGATGGCCAAATAGTTATTAGCATATGCAATTTCTCAGATTTTCCCATCACAATGTATCATTTTTAGATCATTCCCTATACCATATGATATATCATCATTAAGACAATAAGCAATCATGGTGACTTTGTTGTTGTTGTTTTGTTTACATGAAGTGTCATTAGCCAGGGCATTAAATAATATACTGTTTATAATGTTCTTATGCATTTTATGTGAGCAGGGATTATTCATGTCCTTTCTTCTGAGTTTAAACCTATCTCTTATACACATCTAGATAGCCAGGGCATTAAATAATATACTGTTTATAATGTTCTTATGCATTTTATGTGAGCAGGGATTATTCATGTCCTTTCTTCTGAGTTTAAACACACACACACACACACACACACACACACAAGAAACAGACCTTTGAAAACAAAGGAGAAGGGATAGAGATGTAGCTAGATGCTTGCCTGGCATGCCAGAGACCTTAGGCTCAATCAGGGTATGGAGGGATAGAAGACAGGCCTATGGAGAGTGAAGTCACGACATATGTTTGTATTAAGTCATGAGGACANGTATCCATAGCTTCTAATATGGCTGAGTCATGACATTTATCAACACTTCTACTGGAGCAACAAGTCTTGGAGCCTGTGAGACAGCTCAATGGATTGAGGCACTTGCTGCCAAGCCTGATGACTTGAGTTCAATCTCCAGGACTGACATAGTGGAAGAAGAGAACTGACCTCCACACATATGCTGTGGCATGTGAGTGCCCACCCCCAACTACTCCTACTGATGATGATGATGATGATGATGATGATGATGATGATGATGGTGCTGCTGATAAATGTAATAAAAATTAAAGTCTCAGTCTCCAGAATGAAACCAAACACTGGCCAGGTTATCCTAGGTCCATGGCTTTCCAAGAACACTCTGATGATGATGTGCACCCATCTGAAGCAAGACCACAGGCCCTAGAATCTTCTGCCACTGAATAACAACATCATACAGTAGAACTGTTCCTCCTAGGAAATGCATAAGATAGCTAGAGAGCAAGTTTTAACTGATTCTATTCCAAACACTTGCCTCTAGGGGGATGATTTAAAATGCAAAAGGCATTTTCCTATGCCAACCTTCTAAAACCAATAGCACTCATAACAGATGGCAAATATATCAATATCTATAGTGAGAAACACATAAATATTTGCCACTTTCAATTAGTAATAATAGAACCCATTTGTGCTGGCATTGATTGACATTTAAAGCCAGAAAAATTCATGCAGCTGCAGGCACCTAGGAGCTTCTTGAGGTTTATGTGGCTGCTGCGGAGGTGGGTGGGGCTTAACTGGTCTGGCAGAATAGTGTCCTGGGAGCCTCTCCAGAAACTCCTCTCTGTTCCATAGGCCTCTCATCCTGGGGAGGACTGTGGAGGCCCACAAAGTTTTCCTAGTGAGATCTGAGCTTGCTTCACCCAGCAGGGCTACATTAGAGGATTGCTTGCCCATATGAGTGGTTACAAGGTGATTGGAAGGGTCTACACTTGGCTGAGTTAGGGGGAGGTCTTTCGCTCAACCCCTTGGCATTCCTATAAAAGGCCTTTTAGAAGAGACAGAGGGGCCAGTGGATAAGGACCCAGGCCCTCCCGAGGCTATCATGTGTTCTGTTTCTCTCCCCTCTATCCTTCTATCTAATATCTCTTATCCCTCTCTCCTCAAGAGTTCCCTGTTGAAAAATGTGGGAGCTGGTCTCCCACAGAGGACAGGCAGGGCTCCCTCCAAGAAGCTCCAATAGAATGGGTAAGATAAGGAACTGTGAGGTCCCCGAAAGCTTCACTTGAGAACTCCCACAATTCTACCTGGGTTGCCTTCTACTGGTCCAAGGAAGTGACAGTTGCTAGACTATGAGAGAGGGGAAATAGATCCCATCTCCTGATTGATGGAGGAACAAACACATGTTACAAGAGAACTGTGACTACTTTGCAATATACTATGCACACCTAAGGATCACATATTTTATTATTTCTGTGCATAAGGGTGGCATAGTCATCATGATATGATCTTTTGACAGAAGACTCTGGAGTGGGAGGAGGTAAGTGATATTGGTAAAGGAAGACACACCTAGAAGCACAATGAAGTATATTGTCTATACAGCCAAGTAGAACCCAAACATTCTTTATAGAAATCCCAATGGCATGCATTAGACTTGAAAATAGTCTTCCANGAAACAACGGCCTCTTTACATAGTAGAAGGGATTAAAGGTATGCATATACAACCAGCACTTTTGAGAAGTGTACAGCATTTTGTCAAGCACGGATGTTGAATGTTAGACACAGAAGCCCCAAGCAATCATCTGCTTCCCCAGCACAACCACCATCCTGCACCCTGTGGACAGTGAAGGAAAAGAGTCAGGATGGCTTGTTTAAGGTCACCCAGCTAGCTGGGTATGGAGATGGCTCAAGAATTTTGGAGAGCAGACTAAGCTTGGAGTGCTTTCCACCCCCTTCAGCTGACAATTCTTTTTCGGCCTCACTTACGGCACAAACAAGCTTTTGAATACAAGCAGCTATAAATAGCAATTAGTCAGAGTCTACTATTAGATGTGTTGACATCATCAGAAAGCACTTCTGTTCGTAATGAGCCCCCTCTGATGCCTTCTCTGAAATGTCTCTCAAGCCTCTCCTCTCTTCCACTTCCTCCAGCACTATGTGGAACCCTCCTGAACGCAGTCTACATCCTTTTGGCACCTTCTTGCACTGTGAGGTCTCTGTCCCAGAGCTCACTGGCTAGTCATGTGCACTGGCTTTTCCCAGCCGTTTCAGCCATACAATTGACAGGGCAGGGTGCATGACTCTTTTGATCTTTTGCANACTTCCACGGCACTGAGCTGGCACCTGACATGCAAATTTTTGGTTAAGAATAGCAATTAGTCAATATTTTTTGAGTGATTACTGTGATATGAGCAAGAAGCTTTCCCCGGGTGTTATTTCATTAAATTCATCCTTAAACTCTATGTTTTCTGCCCTCAGATGAGGAAGCTGGTTTAAGAAGGTTGAGTGACCAGCTCAAAGTCACAGAACTAGAAAGTGTGTTTGGTGCTGAGATGGAGGTCTACATTTCTCCTAGTTTTTCATCCTGGTCTTTCTGGGCTGAATATTGACTTAAGTGGGGAAATATCCAGTGGGGAACTCATTCTGGAAAGTGACCCACAGGATTCAACTGTACAGCTGGGTGTGAGGGTCACTGCCCTATATTCTGGAAACCTATATTGACTGAATGAACCTGCTTCTGTTTTCTTCAAGCCAAAACAGCGTGTGACCATAATCGGATCAAGGCCAACCTTTCCCAGATGACTCAGTCCACACACGATAGACCGCATCCCCTGTTTCATGTGGTCTCTAAACACTTCCCCTCAAGCCTTCTGTAGCAACTTCTGGACACTGCTGGAAACCAGAGAGAAGCAGACAGTGGCTGCAGAAGCAGTGCCAGAGCTGGTGAAGAAGTGGCACTGAAGGTCTTATCAAGGCATGGCCCAGGACAGGAGCAGAGCCGGGGTGCTGTGAGGTGGGCACACAGTAGATACTGCCTTACCTGCTCATCCTTTGGAGACTTTGTTTCTGTCTCTGTGTCTCTCTCTCTCATGGTAGGATCTCTCTACTTAGCACTGGCTATCCTGGGACTTCAAATGTAGACCAGGCTGGCCTTGAACTCACAGAGGTCCACCAGCCTCTGCCTCTAGAGTGCTTGGATAAAGCCATGTGCCACCATACTGACACCACTTTGACTTTTAAATGAGCCACATGTATATATTATACACCAGCAAGTGACAGACAGAATAGCCATGGTGCTTTTTACTGTTTTACACATGAACTCTGTCTTANCCTACCCTCCCTCAGCATGCGNCCAGTTTGTTTTGAGTATCTGGTCCCCCTTCCCCAAAGGACTCGCAAGGGAAGAACTTGGCTACTGTACGCTATGAGATAATATCAAACCCTGGACTGAGACCCTCTGACAGAGTACACCAGAAGTTTCCAACTCTGTCTTCATTTTCACCTTGCCCTGTCCTGGACTCATCTGCTTGAATTCCCATAGCTTCCCCTGAGAGCAATGTCTCTCATGCCTTTGGGAATTGGGACATAGCTCAGTTGAAAGAATGCCTACCTAGCATGCATAGAGCTCTGGGGTCAATTCCCAGCACAACATAAAAACCGACATTCTAGTACTTAGGAGGTGGAAGCAGGAGGATCAAAAGTTCAAGGTTACCCTCAGCTAAAGAGCAATTGCGAGGCCGACAGGTGCTTCAAATAAGGTATCACTAAATAATAAATAAACAAAATCAACACAAATCGCAAGTTTAAAAACAAAGAGGACAGGCTTTATAAAGCTCAGGTATTCCCATTCTGACGTAGCCAGCTTCTCAGCTCTGCCCTGGGCACCAGGTATCCCCAACAGTATTCCTCATAGACATGAGGCCAATCTACCTCCACTTTACCCAGGTGCTTCCTGCTAGAGAGATCTGTGGTTCAGATGAAGTGGAAATCCTCCTCTCTCCATCATACAGAATAAAGGCCAAATCTGGACTATAGAGAAATAGGAAGTAGTGACAGAGGAATTCCTGGAAGCGTGTGACCAGCTAGCCTGGTATACACAGCAGTGAGCAAGAACCTCAGCCTCAAACAAGGTGAGAACAAACACCCCAGTAGTCCTCTGGCCTCCATTAACATGCATCATGGCATTAGTGCACCCACTGACACACATGCACACACACTGCATATCATATAGACACACATTAAAAAAAGTGAGAGAGAATTCACATTAGCTGAGGTCTGTTACAGAGCTAAATGTGAGTCTGTTCCTGAATTCCTTCTTCACACAAGAATCTTATTGCAAAAAACATCCAGCATTTTGGGGACTTAGCTAAAGCTAGAAACTAGGTCTCCCATATCCTGAGCCAGCATTCTTGCCTTTCAAAGAGTATAGAGATAGAACAATCACATACCTCATTTTTGCTTCCTACACACATGGTCCAAATACATAAGCCCGAGAACAGAACACCTTTCCTGTGAGGAGTTCCAGTCTGTCCTAGGCTAGGCTTCTTTCCATATACATCTTCCCAATTGGGTCCAGTTGGGCTAGATTTATCCCNCCCTAACTGGATGATAACTTTTAATCATCTTAATTGGCCAAGAGAGGGAGGTGTATTAGTCAGGGTTGTCTAGAGTAACAAAACTTATAGAATGAAAATCTCTCTCTCTCTCTCTCTCTCCTGTCTCTTATACACATCTAAAGGCGATTTATTAGAATGACTTACAGGCTGCAGTCCAGCTACTCCAATAATGGCTGGATGTGGATGGAAAGTCCAAGAACCCAGTAGTTGCTCAGCCCACAAGGCTGGATGCAGAAGGTATGGCCCAGATTAAAGATGTGTCTTCCCACCTCAAGATCCAGATTAGAAGTGGATCTACCTACTTCAAATTAAGCAAAAACCCCTCACAGGTGTGCCCTCCAGTTTTGGTTTTTCATACCAGATGTAGTCAAGTTGACAACCAAAAATAGCCATCGCAGAGGAAAATTATATTTAAACTTTTCTTAGAAAAGAGTTGAACCTAATCAAGTCATTTATGCCACATTCTTGGCACCCAGAGACTGTTTTAGAAAAACCTCATGTCAAAATTAGTTGAAGCTACAGTTTCACAGTTATCAAGTAGGCAGATCCCAAGAGTCCTTCAAATACCACATGTCATGCAGTATCTGAAATGTCTCATAAATGAAGGTTCCTTATCTCCCAGTGCCAATAGACTTTAAAATTACCACAGGACTTACTCTTTTAAAACTGGGCTTTTAAAGTCAGTAACATCAGGCATGGCAGGCCCACAAGAATTTTGTTGTCTCTAAAATAACTGCATTTGGGAATGGACTTGCTCTCTCCTGGTAAGCTTAGGACAAACCTTTTGGTTCGCAAAGCCCAGAAACCAAGTCACATAGGAATCGGAATGACCAGGGTTAGAATTCGCAAAGAACATGNCCAATTACTTCTTCAGCCCAAAGTATGAGCTGCCTCTAGATAACACATCCAGACACTTGAAATTTAGGGGTCAGTAGCTACCAACTTTGAGAACTGGAGTTTACCGCGCTCTTTGATAGTAAGATAAACGAACATAGACATTCTCATTCTGCTCTTCCAACAACTCAAGAGCTCAAAGCCACCTCATTCCATACCTTCTTTGAACCTTGGAGTGGATGAGCTTAGTGGCAAGCTGGCTGAAGTCTTAAATGTCAACAAGAACCATAATCACGTCCAAGACAAATCTGTGCCCATGAGGGTGCACAGTTCAGTGATAGAGCATGCACTTAGCATGTGCAAGCTGTGGGTTTGACCCCCAATGGGACAGATAGACAGACAGACAGACACACACACCCACGCACATA
>LZPO01017335.1:150498-164860 GCA_001675575.1 Neotoma lepida
CAGCTGTTGAACAGCGTACACTGTTTAACAGTCCACAGCCATCTTCAACACGGACAGTGAAGGGGTCTTTCACTCATAAACTGAAATGCATGAAGTATGAAGTACTTCGTGGAATGGTTCTGTGAGTATTTTCTCCCCTCTCTCGGGCATGGAAGCTGGCTGTCACAATTTGCAGGCACTTGTACAAAGAACTGTGTGTTACTCTTTGTTTTCAAACCAGCCATGATGCTAAGAGGCCACACATGATTGGCTCAGGGAAAGCCGGTAAGAATGGTGCTGGTGTTAACAAAGTTGTCAGAAATTCTGTCAATGTCAAGGTTAACTGAAGAAGAATCTCACTGAGGTCTATGTGTTTCTTTGCTAACTTGGTAAGTATTGAGAGCCACCTACAAGCCAGATTCCCTGTGAGCACTGAGGATGAGATGAAGGGATGGTGTTGCTCTCAAGAGGCCACCATAGATGAATAGAGATGGAGAAACAATGAGAGCAGTGTGGTTTGGAAGTCTCAAAGGACTATGCATGGAGCAGAAGAAGAGAGATAACTGAACGTAGGTTGAGAGGCAGGTGGGGGATGAAGTCCACATTGAGGTGGGGGTGTGCTCAGGGAAATCTCCTGAAAGGACACTTGCCAAACCTGACTCTTAAAGGAAGAATAAGAATTGGGTGGGTAAAAAGGGACTCTGAGGAGGAAATCTGGTACCCTTCCTGGCTCCTCTCCAACAGCACAGCTCAGGACTGGGACATCTTGTCCTGTCTCTTGGGGCTCCTGGTTCTGAATTCCTCCTACTGTTGGAAACATCTGTTGGGGCATCATCTTGGGGACTATGTTAAGCCCTGAGTCAGGACCACCCTCTGGAACTCCAAAGGCAAACCCACCATTCCACCCAAGAAGACATCACCATGATGAAAAGGCAGCTCTCATTGACTCTTACAGTCTTCTCATATCCTCATGTTGAACATTCCTGGCTTGTTTCCTGGGTCCTTCTGCCATGACTGTTCCATTCCCCCACAGTTGCTTTGCTCATGCTGGTTTCTCAATATCTAGAAACATCCTTCAGATGCTTCCCTGGTTGTTCATCACACTTTGTGTGAAGCCTAGTGGCCCTGGTGGGGACTGCCTCCTTAGCTTTGGGATGCTCTGTTGCTTCTGAGTATTGCCAAGTTGCTTTCTGAACAGTGGATTCATTCATGCACCTGCTCTGCTCCAACTGACTGTTACCTCTACTCAGGAGTAACTATATAATAAAACATCATGACTTAATGCACACACTTATTAAAACGCAAAATATTTCATTTAAAATGAAAGACTCTTCCAAAACCAATCAACTTAGAAGTACAATCACCACGCAGAAACAACTAACAAAATTGTGAGAAAAAGCAATTGTTAAGAAAGCCTCATGGTGCTGGAGAGATGGCCAGTGGTTAAGAGTGTTGGCTGCTCTTCCAGAGGACCCAGGTTTGATTCCCAGCACCCACATGGCAGCTCACAATTGTCACTTAGCATGTGACAGTCTAGACATCTGCACCAAACAGCTTCATCCCACACAGTCGAGCAAAGAAGACCTCTCAGATGGGTGGGCATATTTCATGCAGATGACATCTGAAAAACTGGTAGCAATTTGTCACAATCTCAGAGAAATACATGGATAATATTAGAGCAACAAATGGTTTAGTAAGAGTTTGAGAACCTTTCAAAATCATATTGTACTAACGAGATGAAATGTAAAAATATCCCTAAATCAAATCAGTCTAAAGATCAAATTATTAGCAGTTTTGATTCCTTAAATTCCCTTCTTGTCTTTGCTCCCTGCATGTAACATCTACCATAGTCCTAATCTTAGCAGTCACTGTACGTGGAGTTTAGGGACCTGGCAGCATATGAGCATTTCTCTGTGTCTTTCTAGCCATCGTTTGTATTGTTAAACAAACTCTATCACACTGCTGAGCCACAGTTAACTTAACAACTCTCTGGTCAGAGAAACCAAAGTCTCTTGAGGGAAATCTATAAAAGAGGACACTGCTTGCTGGCCATAATCAACAATGTTAAGATCCTATTAGACATAAACTATTCTCAAGGTTTTAAATTCAACACTTACCTCCTGTGTCCAGAATTGTTGGCATTTAGAATCTGATGGTTAATTGGATACTCTGGTTAAGTAACATTGAGAAGATATATTGTATTTTAAAATAGTTTAAAGGCCATATAGTCTAAACATTAACATTATGAACAATAGACTTTATTTCAAAAATAATGCTGACTCACATGGCAAGTCCTTGGCTTCGTTGGCATGACCAGTTTATTACTATTTGCTGACATTACAGTCAGAAAAAATAAAAATCAAAAAAAATCTCTACGAGTCCTGAGATATTTCCTTCTATTGTTAGTAGGAAGCCAACAAAACGCTGTAATATTTTTCATCACCCTTGTAGAAAGAATATATATGCATCTATCTAGCCAGCAAATATGTAGCAAGCACCTACTATGTGCTAGCTATTGTTTTAGGTTAAATGGAAGAGTAAGATAAGGCCCCTGCTCTTGTGGTGTGCTCATGATAATGGAAAGACAGACAAAAGTCAGTTAACAACTGCCACGGTTCAGATGGTGATGGAGGATATGATATACATAAAGGAATACAACACCACGGGTAACAAGTGAAGAGTGCTCCAAAGAGGAGTCTCCAAGGACGTGCATCCAAACAGGGAACTGGAAGATGTAAATGTACGTCAGGAAGGTCTGAGCTTGGTCAGTGAGTGGGCAAGGGCCAGGTCACCATTGCCATGGGCCTTGACTCCATGGTAGGAGCCATGCTGTACTCTAATGGCTGGGGAACAGAACAATGCAGAAGCGATTGATTTACCTAACAGCTGCAGAGTCCCACTCTGGCTGCCGAGTAGAGGAGGATCAGGAATGGAGAGCAAACCAAGAGCAAGTGAGGAGACCCTCTGGTAAACTGTAGATTTCTCCAGAGGTTTTTTGCTGGACTACCCCACTGTTTGGCTACTGGATATGCATCCGTTGACTGCAACCTGAGTGCACAACTCCAACTNACAGCAGTGTGTGGATTTACAAAGTCTGTTTCACTTACATCCATAGTTCATTTCAGAATTTTCAACACACCTGCCATTCTTCTTCCCCCACTTCTGGCTCTGTACATGAAGTTATTCTGACTTACCAGATTTTAGTGGGAGGAAATGGTTAAAGTGAATTGCCTTAATCTTGGCGCATCATTCCAACACAGCAAATGCTAAGAGAGCAGCCCTGCCTTTCTAATGTTAGGGACTGCCATGCCCACTCCTCTCCTTTTTCAAGCTTCCCTGGTCTTTTTTTGTGATTAATTTTAGTAACTGGAGAATGACTTGTTTAAGAACAAATGAGTCATGGTACAGTTTAATATCTAGAAACCTAAAATCACCCTCCTCCACAGAGAATACCATTTCCAAGTATGAAACTCTCATGTTTTAAACATTTAGATTCCATGTTANCTCGAGGAAGCTCTTGCTTTACAGCAGAGATGGGGAGGGACAGCCAGGGCCTAGAAACTGCAGAGAAGGAGCAGGGAGCCAACTGCCTTCTGAAAGGGGTTTGTCTTAGGTGTGTTTTATGATGTGCAAAAACATCTCACCCAGACGAAATAGTTATGGCAAGTGTTTCAAGATGTACATCAAATTTCTCTTGAATTTCTCTTGACCAGAAACATCAGCAATGGCACAGATTGTAGACCCAAGCAGTTAGGTATGGGCAGGTGCGCAGGATNGAAGGAATGATGGACAGGAAAGGGACCAAACACTGTCCATCCCTGAGCTCTTGAACCCTGAATCACTGCAAACTTTTCCAGATAAAAGCCGTGTAAACAGCCATAGCTTCAAGGACTATCCANCAAGAATCTCCAGTAGGGCTAAGGGTATGGCTCAGTAGTGGAGCATTCTTTATGTGGATCAAGAGGCCTTGAGTTTCTTCCCCAGCATCCTTGCATCTCATACAGTTGACAAAACAAGAATTGTCTTCAGTAAGTTGTTTTCCAAATTGACATTAAAAAAAAAAAAAAGTGTACTGACTTGAAAAATTCCAGTCACTTAGTTCAACGGGGATCTTGCTTTACTTTGTGAGNGCTTAATATTTAAGCACTCAGAAGTCCCTAACAAGAAAAGAAAACCAAAAGCCTGTGTCCTCAAAAAGATAAAAAGCAAAACAACAACAAAAGGAGATTCATTTCCTAAAGACCATGCCTTACAATCTGGGAAGACAATACTGGTTCTGAGAGACCCCCTGAAAATGTTTTACACATTCTCTCTGGAAATCCAGGTAATTACTTTCAATTTACTTTTGGGACCAGAAACCTCAATCCTTTCTCCTATTTATTTATTTGAATTTTAAAGGTTTAAGTAATATTCTAATCTATTTAGTATGATTTTTTTTGGTTCAAATTTTATTTTAGTTGCTGGTAGCAAGCTCTTGTGAACTTTACAAATAACAGACACCAACTTACCTTCATCTCCACCCTCTTGTAATTTATTTTCTTTTGGGTGGATTTCTAGTTCTAGCTTTTAAAAATAACTTACTTGTCAATCCATTTAGGTTTGATGCACATTGGCCTTATGTCTTAAAATCTCAATGAAATATATAGGAGCTTTGTGTACCTTTTCATCTCACCTTGTATCTGAATCAGCTTAGGTAACTATATATATAGGAATAAAGTGTCTGACAGTTTAATGATATTTGTAAGTACTGAATATAAATTTCATATCTAGTTTTGTATATAGTAGCTTTTTATATCCTTTAAGATTTTTTTCATTATTTTTGAGAATTTCATACATGGGGAGGAGATAGTCATATTTCATTGTATACATATAGGAAATTCTTACTCTTTCAACAAACAGTGGTAGTCCAGGTTTGAGGGATACAGGAATGAATATCATTTGGGGGGAAGAAAGCATGGTCTGCAGACAAAGTAAGTCTTCTGTGATAAATGGTTACGTGACCGGCCCCTATGACTCACCCTTTTCAAGATGCACAGCCTGTGTCTTCTTTTTTTGTGATGGTCAATTTTCTTTGTCACTTTTACTGGGCCATTGGGTGCCCAGATATTTTGGTCACACATTATTCTGGATATTTCTATGAGGGTTTTTGGGGGATGAGAGCAATAGTTAGGCCAAGGGAAGTAGGTTGCTATGATGACTAGCTTTAACTGTCAACCTTACATCATCTAAAAGCACCTAGGAAGAGAGTTTCCAGACTAGACTAGGCTGGCTTGTGGGCGTGTCTGCAGTGGCTAGGGTATCTTGATTGTGTTATTTGGGGTGAGAAGACCCACTCCCTGTGGGTAGCACCATTCCTTGTCCAGGTGGAGAAAGCAAGCTGAGCTCTACCATGCAGGCTTCTCCTCTTTGTTCTCTGCCCTGAACTGTGGATGGATACACTGTGACTAGCCACTTCCATTCCTGCTAAGTTGAATTCTCTACAACAACAGACGGTGACCTGCAATTGTGGGCTGGACAAATCATTTTCCCCTTAAGTAAACCCCTTCTCCCTTAAGTTGCTTTGGTAAGGGTATTCTGTGGCAGCAACAGGAAGTGAAACTAAGAAACTCTATACCAGGGTGAGCCCATCCTAGTCCCTTAAGTCCCCAAATAGAACAAAAGAGTGACTATCCCCTGAGTAAGCTAGATGTCTTCCTGCCTGAAGATTTTCAAAGTGGCCTTTTTTTCTGCCCTCAGCTCCCTGGCTCTCAAGCTAACCATTCAGACTGGGTGGGACTGACATCATCAGCTCTCCTGGGTCTCAGGCCACAAACACAGGGCTGGGGCAGGGTAGGCAATCTGCCTTCCTGAATCTCCAGTTTGCCCAATCACCTTGCAAATCTTGGGACTGAGCCCCTGAGCCTATGTGTCTAACTCTTACAGGAAACCTCTTTACACCCATACACCAGCAGATGTGTCCCATTGAATCTATTTCTCTGGACAGCCCTGACTTGTACCCTATACAAGGACTCAGGCTTTTGGGCTATGTCAAACCAGGAAACACATTCCTTTGTGTCTTCTGAGGCCTAGACTCTTGTAAAACTGTCTCCACTACATAAGCCACCTGTGTTATCCTCCTGGTGCCTCTAAGACGAAAAAGAACCAAGGCTCTGGTTAACACAGCTGAGCCATCGGAGGTACACTGTGCTGCTCCGTATCAACACTCGGGAGGGGTTAATCAGCTGTGGAGTGGCTGGGCTAACATATTTTGTTTCCTTTTTAAATTCTTTTCATTCTCATTTGTTCTTTTTGCAGGGAATAGGGGTGGGAGAGAATGTGCCATGGCCCTTGTGTGGAGGTCAGAGGGCAATTTTCAGCCTTTGGCCTCTCTTTCCTCTGTGTGGTTTACAGAGATCAAACTCAGATCATCAAGCTTGGTGGCAACCACCTTTACCTGCTGAGCCATCTGTCAGACAGCCCTCTTTTTAATTTTTATTTTTTAATAAGTAACATCCCACTGGGTAGAAATATGCAAGATGATGTGGAGGAGAACCAGCGAAATATGCAAGATGATGTGGAGGAGAACCAGCTCAGAGACCAGGAGACCAACTCTTAGGACACAAGCCTACCCTACGGTGATAACGAAGAGAGTGGAGAGGAGAGACAGCTAGAAAGGGATAAAAGACAGGCAGAACACCAGGATAGTGCTGAGGTGTCTGCCTCTGGAGACACTGAGGCATGGGTAAAATGACAGGAGCAAGCTCTGGTGTGAAGAGTGGAGGGGACTCAAGAATGAGGTCAATAAGGACAGTGATGTCCACATCGACATGACATCGTAGACTTGGGGGCCTCAAACACTCGCCATGTCAACCATATCTGGGAACTCTTCAGTAGTATGGTCAGGTCAGTATGTGGCAAAGTTCATAAGGACCATGACATTTTTGTTGCTGGTTTTTCCTCATTGTTATGTCGTTCTAATTTAAACAAATATGTTTAGGAACATATTGGATTATGAATATAATATATATGATATATTATAACATATATATGATATAATATATACTGAGTAACATACTTAAAACAATAGACCCTCCCACTACCCATCTCTTGCTAGTTTAGCCTCCATGTGGAGTTTACTCACAACTTCTGGCAACACATAATATAGACGGCAGTAGAGGGCATGCTTCCCACTGGCTGTGTCTCTCTGAGCCACTATGGAAGGCTGAAACAACTCTTGTGAGTTCATTTGACTATTTTGGGTCTTTGATCCCATTGTAAATAAGCAAGTGTCACAGTGAAGATACTCATAGGTCCTAAGCAAAGCCTCTCCCTTTCCTAGACCCCAGGATATGTGCTCCTCTGTCCACAGTCTTCCTGGCTCTCCTGACAGAAAACTCACTAAGCACTCAAAACAGAGCCAGGGTGGGGAAGGGCTAATTGAACAAGACCATTAGTTAAGTTTATTAAAGAGGTGACTCATTAGAATCCAGGAATAAGCATCTGGTATCAGCCAAAAGTTCTGGGCTAGCTTTCAGCTAAGGGTAAAGCCAAATGAAACTTCTTTCCAGAAACTCAGTGCCCTGAAAAACCCTCCTCTCTACCCTTTGAAGAACCCAGAGCAAGCTCCCACAGGTTCTCACTCACCCCAGCCACATTGCTGGGCTCCCTTATGGGTGAGTTTCCTGTTAATGTCATTCCCAATTTCTCTTGCCATTTTAAGATATCTCATAGTCACACTGACCCCAGACTCAGTCCCCAAGTATGGAATGACTGACTGAAAACTGCCTCTCTGGTTGCCTTGGTTGTGCAATCTAATGGCACCAGAAGACAGACAGAGGACAGGTTTGGAAGCAGAAAGGTCCAGCTCAAAGNTTAGAGCCCCATGTACCACTACTGGACTGCAGTAAGGACTTCATCACCCCTGAGTCTTGGTTTTTATATTCTTACAGTGGGAAAACTGATGGAAGCCGCTCGCAGCTGTGTGCTATCCACTGAGGGAATAATAATACTGCTCATACATATGCATGGCTTCACTAAGAATGAGCTGTTGGAAGACAACGGCCATGGTTTTTAAACATCTGCATCCCATAACACCTGCCACATTGTAAATGCTCAAGAAATATGTGATGATTATGTAACATGAGCAAAAGAAAAAAAAAGCATGAACTACTTGAGGCGTTAATGTGTCAGGTGATACTATGAACAGGACAGCATTTGTTCACTGTGTCATCCAGCCCTGGGTCTTTAGCGGCTGCTTCATCAGACACTGCCTCCAAACACACAGCTCAGGCCGGGGCAGTCTGACTGCTTGTATGTCATCAACTCCCTGAAAGAAATCCATCACACCAACTTTNGAATCAAACCAGTCCAAAGCTGCTGCCCAAGTCCACTTTCTTTTTCTTTGTTTTTAAAAACTAAACTCCGAGAGTTAAGAAAATGGCTTTCCATGGTCACTGTGAGAAGCAGGGAAGCCCATCGGGTCTGTCACACCCATGGCTCAACCTGTCACTATACTCACTCCCCAAACTGAGTTTCACCTGCCGCTGAAAACACTCAGGAAATCCAAGGCCTGACAAGTAAATGGAGGACAAACCAGGACATCAGAACCTCACCAAGTGGTTCTCCTTGGCTTAGCAAATACTCCCCAAGTGCCCACTCCATTCAGTGCCAGGCCCTGGGCAGAACATTCAATTTTTGAAAAGACACAGACTTTCCTACAAAGAATTTATGTGTAAACATAACTACTAAGGAATCCCACTACTTTGTTTATTATTTATTTGAGAAGGTCTCACTCTATTAGCTAAGCTGGTACTTGTTATGAGGACCAGGGTGACCTTGAACTTGGACAGTCCTCCTGTCTCTCTGTCCAAGTTCCTGGGATAACAGAGACCTAAAACCACTGGGTTAAGTGAGAAAGCCCCAGGATAGCTCCCTAGGAAACATTGCTTCAGGTAACTGGTTAAAAATTAAGTGATGTATTTGTAGTTACACCACATACTTCTTCTACTTAATCAACTATAGACCCAGGGACAGATACACCATTTGTTTCTCTTCTCACTGGGTCAGGGAGAAGATGCCTCCCAGAGACCCAGCAGCTGCACTCTGCAGCTCATAAGGCCTAGGATGAAGACAGGCATCTTTTAGGCCATTTTTAATTTGCTACTAAATTAATGTGGTTCAGAGACAACAGAGGTCCCTCCTCATGCAGGACGTACTTCTGTTACTGTGAATCTGGTGCATAAGAGAATCCACCCACTGAGGAGCAGAATTAGCAGTGGGGTTCTGGTGTTGGGTTTGTTTCCCTGAAATAACTTCCTTCTCAGGTTTCCCAGGGCATTCATGGTGCGTGGGGAAGGGCACCTGTGGGTGGGCACAGAGGGGGCTCTCTCAACNGCTCATCCAGGGACATCCCACTAGGGAGTGCAGAACAGCACAGGTCTCTCTTTGTGTGCTTATTGTAGGTCCTCTTGGAATTCATGTCACATGAGTTCTGGTGCTGTAGCTCTCTCCCCATTAGGCAAGAGATGTGTCCCAGTATGTGGAACTCGAAAATATGGTCTACTTTTTTTTTTCATTTGCCCTGTGTTTCTTCCCATGTGGCAGCTATCCTTCAAAGCCTATGGCCACTTTCGTACGTTTCACACCACCACAGCCCTCAGATAATGGAATGGTGTTCCAGGCCAAATCCAANTTTAAAGACTACCAACCTCCACCTCCCAATTTATAAATAAGAAAACCAAGGTCTAGGGAGGATCTCAACAGCATGGGCAGGCAGAACTGAACCCTGGGAGACTTTACACAATGCTGTTGTGTCTGGACCTTACACATATCTCACTTTTCTTTATCAACTCAGGAATAATTTTTCAAAAATGTGCTAGAGTGAAATGGGCTTTTCTCAAAAAACTATCTTATTTATATCTGTATTAAATGAAAAAAATACACTTTGGAAGAAAATGGTAAGACCCCACTAATTCAGTTTGTCTTTAGATTTATTTTAAATGTTTTTATTTTGTCTTAGATGAATCTTTGAAATGTGAAATCTTAAACAATGCAGCAGTCTTTTGTTCTTGGAATGATTTCTAGGACATAGGAGCGAACTCATGGTCACAGTAAAGCAAATACAACTCCGACTCCTAGTCATAGTCATAGAGTCTAGCCTCTGCTGGGATCCCACTTCTGCCCTGCCACAATTTGCACACCGGCTTCCATCTCTGCTTCTAAGAGCTGAGAGACANTGTTTTCAGCATCTTTGAGTGGGNCAAACTTCATAATTTCACAAACTTTGAGGTGTACTCATTCTGGGCAAGTCATAGTGAATATTCACAGGTTAGTTCACTTCTTCCTTGGGTGTCCTTCCAGACATACTGGCAAGCATTAACAGGCTTCTGAGGCTGCCTGCGAGCATGTTGGCTGACTCTTAGGTGAGGTATAGCCATGACCCAGGAAATCATCTGAATCCTGTTCAGCAGTGTTCAAATACAAAGACCATAAGATAGAATGTGAACANTCTCCCCAAACAGAATATGCTGCTGGCAACAATGCGAAAGGCCCATCCAAACAGCACAGCTAAGCTCATCAAAAATACCAGGCAAGAATATTCCCTCCAGATACTGGGGGAGGCCTTTTAATAGACACCATCCACCACTACATGATCAAATATATTTACATCCAATGTACAGAATGAACAATTCAGAGCACAGATGCAATAAATAGAGGGTTTTTTTGGTATTTGTATTCTTGATAGATAGCATATAAGAGTGTATTTTTTCCACTCAACTCCACAGATTTAAAGGCTTGGTTGGGGAAGNCTGGACAAGACAGTGTTCAGAACTATACTGTTGAGAATTGAGANTGTCTTGACTCTTTGAAAGGGCTTCACAGCTTTGCTCTCACTTAAGACAGAGAGATAAAATAGAAATCAGAAAATGACTGAAAAGTGCTTATATTAAAATATATACATAAACATAAATATGTGTACACACATATACATGTGTGTGTACTTATATACATATATTTTTCACACATATGTGCATGTTTACCGGCAGGCTAAAATGCACCACTTCCCTTCTGGCAGAGNGGGCTTTGCAAACAGGCATAATTGAAGATTACTAGAGATATTCTAAGAATAGGAAGGTACTCCAGACAGAGGGACAGAGAGCTCGTGAGCTACATTGGCAGATATAATCTTGAGAAGTTAGGGGAAGAAGTCTGGAGATCAGTGGGCCACGGGACCCATCATAACCCTTCCTACCCACCTGACCTCCCCATGTTCACAAGGGAAAGAACCCTGTCTGACAATAGGGTTTGTGGCACTGAAGACAGAATGGCTTTCCTGGCTCCTCCACAGANCAAAGTCACATTCACTGTCCTTGACACCCAAAGCAAAATGAGGCCATATTCNCTCTTCTACCCGTCTGTGTGCCTGACCACCTCTGAAGCTGGTGGGGGAAGACAAAGAGCTATTTCTATACTAGGATTATTTTTTAAAAATGTGTTAGGCTGTCCCATAAAACCTTGGGTGCAGCAGTGGTGGGCAGAACCCTAGCTGCATTCTGAGGCTGCATGCCTAGAACTCCAGTGGCCTTTCCAGACAGACTGGGAACAGCACTCCCTGTTCTCTGGGCCACGTACCCCAACATTGACACTTTCCAGCTGGTGACNCGTTGCTCTGAAAACTCCGCAGCCCAGAGACTGGACGTGTGCTCTTTAGAAGATTCTCTGCTCTTTTCTCCTTTGCTTGGGGTGAGGGGTGGGTTGCTCTTAGACTCTAGGAAATACTTGCCTCTTTTCTCCCGCCATGCTTTGAGCAATGGAGCATCCCTCCTCCAGAGCAGGTGAGTGGCTGAGAAATTGGTCTGAATCTTCAAGGGTCCTTCCATTGAACCCTGAAGCCCTTCCTTCCTCTGACATACCAAAAACTAATGCAGACTTTCAACTATGGTGGCTCCTTGAGCCCTGAGGAGCGCCTCTGTTCAGAACTTGGAGCACTCTTCCACAGGTTNCTGTTCTTGGGGACTGCTAGTGTATTCTTCAGGGCTTTTCTGTGCCTTCCTTCTTGAAGATGGCAGGGCAGGTCCAGTATTTGTAGATTTTTACAGGTTTTATGAATTCTCTGCCTCCCTGGGAGCTGAGCTCATTGGAGACATTAGCAGGCAGCATAGAAACAGCTCACCCTAACCCTTCCCCATGCAATGAACAAAGTCTCCATTCAATATTTTAAAATTTTCCAAGGGGAAAAATACTTGAAGCAGCTTTTGCTCATAAATTCAACTTAATTTTCCCCCATCCTTCCATTCTTGCAACTGGCATTTCCCTTTGGCACTATTGTAAGTATTTGATCAGAATTGCTAATACATGCTACCAACCTACTCCACTGACAGTACACCCCTCCCATCCATTGCCCCCTATCTCCTTCCCTTTAGGACTTACTCTCTGAAGGAGCCAATCACAAACCCATTAGATGCTCAACAAACAGCATACAGTGGTACCCAGGTCATTTATGTCTTTCTCCATTATGCCTTTGTCTCCTCACTATAAAACAAGATTAACCCAGATCAATCTTTAATACACTTTCAGCCCTGTAATTCTGTGAATTTGAAACTTATTCAGAAAAGCGCATGGATTGGGGAGATGGCTTAGTGGGCGAAGTGTTGGCCACACAAGCATGTGGACCTGAGTTTGGATCCCCAGAACCTATGCAAAAGTTGGACACAGTGGCATGCCCCTGCAATCCCAATGCTGAGGTGGACTAGAGGGCGGAGACATGTGGATCTCTGGAGCTCACTGCCAGCCAGTCTAGCCAAACCAGCCAACCATCCAGGGCAGTTCTATATCCAGAATGCTTTTCCAGTGCCAGTGTGGTTTGGTGTGANCATGTTGTGACTTTCTAAGACTTCTGCAGACTTGTACAACCACNGCCATGGACACAAAGGGATGACACTTCACATACCCTGACTGCAGAAAGCCCTAGTCATGTGTCTCTGAACTCCAAAGAGCAGAGGTAGACGTTCTTGGAAGAGCGTACACAATCCTCTGTCAACCAGACAGGCGGAGCTAGCTGAGTCCTTATATCTTTTTACATCTCATGAACCATTTTTCTTTCTTACATTGAAAAAAATATAACATCTTAACATCACATCCTTTAAGGCTGTGGAGCCCCATGCCTGCAGTTAAGTCAGCACACACACAGTGGCTCAGGAGCAGAACTTAGCTGGACCTTGGCCAACATAGGTTATTACATCCCACACCAAGCAGCTCTTCGCAGAAGCTTCTCTGCNTGGTTCTGGGCTCCATGAGCAGGGGTGACCATATGACTCTCAGCCAAATGGGAAAGCACTCTGAGTATGGAAAGACTGCTGAAAACTAGTGTGCATCAATTGATCTGGGATCTAAGCCAAGGCTTTTCCATGCAAACTGTGAGGAACTGTGCATTGCCTATTTGTGAGCAATATCACAAATTATAGAGTCTCCACAACCGCAAACATGATCACAGAATTGNCCTGCAGACACTGCAGGAAGTGGTTAAAGCATACAAAAGCCCTGGCTCCTTCACCACCTTCCTCCTATTTCTCTGGCTGCTCCTTCTTGGTCTCTCTCCCCGGCCTTCCTCTCACCAATGGGATGGAATTCCTTAGAGCTCTGTCCTAGGACCTAACTCCTTTTAATCTCACTCAATATCCTCTTTCTAGGCCACAGGATTAATTCCTCGGACTTAACAAAACTATGAAATCTCTATCTTCAGGGCCATTTGCTTCAGACCTTCACACTTGGTCTCCACACAACTATCTTCTCAGGGTCAGACTTCTCAAGCTCAACACACCCAAACTGAAGCCATGATCTGTTCCCTTTGTACCCTCTCAAATGCATGTTCTTCCTCCAGTGTCTCCATGGCCCTATAGCAGTACCTCCATCCATCCAAGTATTTGGATCAGAAACCTGAGACTCGTTCTCAGTATCTCCATCTCCCTGACCTCATAAAGACCAAGGACTACTTATTTGGTTCCCAAANAATTCTTGAATATGTTCCCTCTGCCTATCTCCATTGCTTCTAACTCCACCAAACTACCATCTCAGGGATCCAGAGAGCAGGTGCTTCTCCAACCTTTGATGCCTTCTTCCCATGTTCCAGCAGGACACTGACCCACTTCTCACCCAACACTAGAGAGGAGACCACAGTAACCTGCATCAGATACTTTGTAGCGTTACATCACTCGCTTAAAACTTTCCCTGGGCTCCTACTGCTTCTGAGATTCTATTCCAAATCCTTCCCGAGATACCTGATGCTCATCTTTCTCCAGCTCTCACAGATCAAGCTCCTTCCTACATCTTGGCCTCCCCACCTGCTTTTTCCCCTTATTGGAAACAATTTCTTAAAATAGCCCCTTAGACCCCAACACACACACAC
>LZPO01017335.1:174512-193880 GCA_001675575.1 Neotoma lepida
AGAGAGAGAGAGAGAGAGAGAGAAATGGCTCCTGAAGTAGACCTACCACATTGTGCAAATGAGGCATTACCACAGAAAGGAATCCAGTCCACAGGCCTGCCTGAGTGAGGTTCCTCAGCATGACCTGACTTTGTGATGGAGAATGCTCAATCTGGAAAATTCCTGTCAATGGCTAACATTACACAACTGAAATAAATGGAGATTAAGGAGCATATTCTCCATCAGCCAAAAGTATATTATAGAAACAGAACAAATAACAGTGACCTAATTTTGAGTCAGAGACTCATTTTAAATATTCAGATAAAAAAACTGAAGTGTGTTGCGAGAGTGTCATGTTGACATTAACAGTGGTTCTCAGTCATGTGTGTTTAGTTTAAGGAGATCAAAACCAACAAAGGGCATATGGTAAGGCAAACAGAGAAAGAAACTTTCCCTTCCAACACTGTTCCGCCTAGGCATCTGGTGAACATTAACTGGACTATAGGAGTTTCAGTCCATCAGAGGCACACATCAGATCAGGTGAGCTCTTTCTATGTCAAAGCCATCTTCATGCAGACTGACATCTCAGTCCTCCTGACTGGGGATAGTGTTTCCTAACATGACCCTGAGCAAGTGGCGAGTCCAAAGGCTTTCCCCATAGTCCACTTATGTGGAGAAATTTACCTCAGGAAGAATACTGAAACAGGAATGGGATGCAGTAGATCCTGCTTCATCAACCCTACATCCTCCTTAGGAGCCTCACAAACATGGCCACACACAGCCCACTGCCTGCTAGGAAGGCTACTGGAGCAGAGAGGGAGAGGAGGAGGGAGAAGGAGGAGGGACAGGATGAAGGTTGGAAATGGATCAGGAAAGAGGAAAGGGAGTGTGGTAGTTTGATGTAATTGGCCCCCATAAGCTCATAGGGAATGGTACTATCAGGAGATGTGGCCTAGTTGAAGTAGGTGTGGCCATGTTGGAGGAAATGTGTCACAATGCTTCACTTAGTGTTACAGACCACTTCCTGTTGCCTGCCAGATGTAGGACTCACTGTTCCAGCTCCAGCACCATGTCTGTGCCTCATGCCATCATGTCCCACCATGATGATATTGGATCAAACCTCTGAACTNTAAGCAAGCCACCCCAATTAAATGTTTTCCTTTATAAGAGTTGCTGTGGTCATGGTGTCTCTTCACAGCAATAGAAACTCTAAGACAGGAGGGAAGGAAAACTGACAGGTGCTGACAAGAATAAACTGGAACCTATGTCCACTGTGGATGGAAATGTAAAGGAATACAACCATTCAGGGAAAGGTTTGGAGGTGCCCCCAAATTAATGTAGAATTACCATATGACCCAGATATTACCTTCCTAGATACAACCTCAAAATAACTGGAAGCCAGAACTCACCAAATGTCCATTATTCCCTGTAGACAAAAGGCAGAAATGACCAAATGCCCATTGGCAGATGTGTAACTGAGATGGAGTGGAAGCAGTCTGGTGCTGTGCAGTCCTAGGGAGGAATGTGTGAGTCCACTCATCATAGATAGAAAACAGAGGAGAGGTCATCAGGGTGGGGGAGATGACTCAGGAGGCAAAGTGAGAACCAGAGTTATTAACCTGCCTGGTGATGCAGACCTGTAACCCTAGAGCTGGGAAGGTTAGAGACAGGGGCATCTCTGGGCTCTCTGCAATCCAGACCAGACAAAATGGAGAGCCCTGGGTCCGACGAAAGTCCCTCTCTCAAATAATAATAATTAATTATTATTCATAAATATTCATTATTATTATTGTGGAGAATGATAGAGGTAGACACCTGATGTCAACAAACAGTATCCATACACACTCTCCTGGATGTGTATACCTGTTAACACACACACACACACACACACAGTTACCAGGGAATGGAAATAGAGCGAATTGGAAATTGATATGTAGTGAATACATAGTTCCTGTTTAAAACAAAAAAAATTTTAAGCTCTGGAGATGGATAGCAGTGGTGGTTACAGAACATTGTAGATATACCTAGTGCCACTGAAGCATGCATTTAAGACTGTTTAAATAGTAAAATTTATATAACATGTTTTATTACAATAAAAAGTGTTTAACCCAAGAGCAATATTTACAAAATTATAAATAATAATTATTATGAAATAAGTGGCATAGGAAGTCATAGGCAGTAAGGGATTTAGCTTTGTAACCCTATTTACATGNATTTTGTGATATTTACATTCATAATTCTTAGTCAAAAGCAAGAAAAAATATTTTCTTTCATTCCTTAAAATTCCCAGTGAAGCCAGTGCTAGAATTGAGTGGGGCCATGGGGACAATTCAGTCTGACTAAGACAACTGTACAACTGTGGGTGACAGCACACATTTTCCCAGCATTCCCAGTGCAGTTATGATGGTAAAGGCCAACAACAAAGAGAGAACTAAGCACCCTCATGACTTGGGCTCGTTTACCAAACAATTAATGTCTTTTACCNCTAGATCTATACACAAGATGGGACGGCCCTGCCTATGCCTGATACTAGTTGTCATGGGGAGGCTACAGAATGTCATGGATCACTTTGTACTTCTTCAAAAAATAATTGCATTTCCTGTCACTCTCAAGTCCAAATCCTTTGAAATTCATGCAATAATTATNTAAAATGGAACATAGGCATAACAATTTCTTATTATCCAAAATTAGCAGGGGGAAAGCCATGATATAACACATTCTGGATTCCAACCTCTAACTGTATAATCCTGCTTCACTCAGAACAAAGGGCATTTAGCCAAACTTCCCAAGCCTCCCTGACCTCATGTGGTACCAGGAGTTGAACCCAGGGCCGTGTGTGCTAGGCAAGCAGTCCAGTGCTGAGCACTACCCCCAGACGTCTTTTAAAAAGTTTTAAAATTTATTTTCACATGTATGGGTGTTTTCGCCTGCATATCTGTGTACCACGTGCAGTGCCTGAAGAGACCAGAAGAGGGCATCAAATCTCCTGGATGTCCTGGAGATGGCGTGAGAGCTGCTTGTGAGGAAGCCATTGTGTGGCTGCTGGGAATGGAATNCAGGTCCTCTGGAAGAACAGCCAGTGTTCTTAACCACTAAGCCATCTCTCCACTGCCCTCCAGCCCTCCTTTGTTTTTCTCCTCCTTCTCTTCCTCCTCCTTTTTAAATTTTGAGGCCAGGTCTCACAAAGTTGCCTAGACAAGTCTCAAATTCAATGTATAGCCCAGATAGGCCTTGAACATTGCAATCAGCCTCTGAGGAGCTGAGATCATGGGCCTGCTCCACTAAGCCCNCCTGAGCTTTTTTAATAAAATACATAAATGGTTGCCATCATGTGAGATGGTTTTAATTAAATTTTGCTTAGCTGGAAGGGATTAATGAAAGGTAACGTCACATCAAAATACAATGAAATGAAAATCTCTAAGACACCGTGTGCTTTCCGTTTCATAGGGAAAGTAAGGGAAAACTGAACTTATATTTGCATTTTAAAAGAAAATTATTGGTTTCAGATTTGTAACAATGAAAACAGTCTTCTCCTAGGATACACGTTAAAGTTGTATGGAAATAAATCAAATCAATGTGCCATGCCANCCGGTATAAAGAATGCCACTCATCAGATGGCATGTTACAGCCTCTAAGCAGTTATGCACACGCCCAAATGTTTTCAAAACTCCTATTTCCACATCTGACCATGCAACCATCGCTCACTCTTCCTCCCTCCTCCTTTTCTATAATTTTGCCGAGCATTCCTAAGCATCCTCTCTTTGCACTCCCGCCTCCTGTGTGGATCTGTGATGTCTTTTGAAGGATTGAAAGGATGGAGGCCATGAAAGACAGGATCCATAGCTCCTCTGAGGTTACTGGCTCCAGCAACTAGGCAAATGGTACAACCATCTCACAAGTGAAGGGGAACGTTGGGACAAGGCTGGAGCAAAGAAGGCTAAGGAGAACTAAGAAGTCAGAGTTCAGTGTCTGCAGCCTTCACCTTCATTCAGACTCTTGGTCACGTGAGCCATTCCGTACCTTTAAGAATGTCATCTGCTTCATGTATGTCTCTACCTCATATACACCATATAGTTTAGGACATTGGAGAACAGGGTCACATTATGCATGTTTCTATTGTTGGTGCCACTCCAAATTAGATGATTTGCTGCTCTCAGAATCCTACTCGATAAAGGGATTGATGGCTGAGAGAAGGGGGGGGGGCGCTGTAGAGTGTGGATGCAGGAGGTCAAAAATGGTGAGGGTCAACTTGGAATGTGGAACTTACCTGAGTATTTTACAGGCTGAGGGAGAAAATAGTCTCTGTGTGGCTTAGATCTGGGGTTCTGTNCTAGACAAGCTGAGTGGGTTATGCTTCATGACCACCCAGGTAGACGGGCAGCAAATCAGGCATCAAGTGGCCTGGGGGCATGCAGATTAAACTTTCTAACAAGGTGACCCACAGTGAAGGGGAACCCCAAGGAGTCAAAGAGGTGCCAGGAACACTCACAGGAGGTTGGTGCTGGAAAAGGTGGGGCGACCTGAGAGCTGGGAGAAGACTAAGGAGAAAGCTGGGGCAAAAGGAAGCTGCCTGTGGATTGGGTGGTGCAGGCCTGTGGCCCCAGCTGCTCAGGAGGACTACAAGTTTAAGGCCTGCCTGAGCTATATAAGGTCCAAGCAGAGTAACTTAGCAAAAGCTTGTCTCAAAATAAATAAATAAATAAATAAATAAATAAATAAATAAATAAATAAATAGATTAAAAAAAAAAGGCCAGTGTTATAGTTCAGTGGTTGAGAATTTTATAGCATTCAGAAGGCCATTGGTTCAATTCCCCACCCCACCCCGAATATATGTGTGAGTGTGTGTGTATGTGTGTGTGTGTGTGCGTGTGTCTCCCCTGCTCCCTTCTAATCTCCCGATTTTCTCCTTTAATAAGGAGCTGCAGGTTGGAAGACTAACAGGAGCACTTTAACCTTTCTCCCCCTTCATTGCCATTGTAGTGAGACAGTGTAGTCTGCTGCTCTTCTCTGTCTTTAAAAATTATACAAGTAAAATAATGTGATATCTGTGATTCTTTTCAACAGGCTCTCAGCAGAGGGTGAGACAAAGGCACAGGATGGATGGCATGTGACTTGTAAACGCTGATAATTCCTGAAGCTACAAGATAGGAACACGGTCTTTATGACATTTTCTACTTCTGTGGTTATCTGAAAATATAAATAATTTAAAGCTGAAAACAGAAATTAGGTGGGATCTTCTAAACATGGCCAAACTTTATTTCTCTACAACTCAAAAGTCACTGAGATCCTACGTAGAGATAGGTTGTTGTAGATATAATTAATTAGATAGAATCATACATTGGTGTAGGTCACGTTCCTAACCAAGTGTGACTGGTGTCCTTACAAAAAGAGGGCATCCATAGGGAGAAGTGTAAGAGTCTGCTGGAGTCCAGGTCCGACCTGCTCCCACCTTACATAGGGTTCTTGGGTGGAGGAGAGAGGAATGAAGAAATATTAGATAGAAAGATAGAAAGAGACGATAAGAAAAACAGAGACACAGGATAGCTTCGGGAGGGCCCTGGGTAAAGAACCAGCTGCCCAGAGGTTTATTCAAAAGAGCTTTTTATAATATGCCAAGGGGAGAGGCAAAAGACCTCCCCATTGCAAGATTAAAGCACACTGCATATAGCCAAGTGTAGATACTTCCATACACCTGGTAAAGGTGCCCATGGCCAAATCATCTCCTTATGCAGCCCTGCTGGGTAAAGCAAGCTCAGATTTCCTGACCCTGAGTAATTTGGGCCCCCACAGAGAAGTCCATGTAAAGATGGAGACTGTCTAGAGTGATGTGTCTACAAGCCAAGGGATGCCAGAAATTGCCACCAGCCACCAGGAGTGAGGGGTGAGTCACAGAGTAGATTCTCTGTCACAGCTCTTAGAAGAGGCCAGCCTTGCCAACAGCCAGCCTTTAGAACTGAAGGGCAACTTCTGTTCTCTAAGCCACTCAGTATGTGGTAATTTGTTATGGCAGCCCTGGAATACACATATCAAGAAAGTTTGAAAGTAAAAAACTCAAGAGGCAAAAATGAAATGATTTAAACAAAACGAAGGGTAGAGGATTTAAGACATTCCTCCCTGACATCTTCACAAGATGGTGCATCTGTGTCTATCACATTTACCTACATCACCAGTGAGTGCATTAAATCCAAAGCTACAATGAGCTATTGCCAGACAAATGAATTAGGACCATGTTAATATTTCCATGGGGAAAGTATCAAAAGACAAGAGCTGACTGTAAGCAAAAAGGTGATTCAAACCTGAACTGATAGGAAATGGAAATTGTGAAGTTCAGAAATATCTGAGACATTTTCATAGACTCCCTTGCTCATGATTATGGATGGGTTTAATAAAGCCAGAATTTTTAAAGGGTTCAGAACCAGTATGTAATCAAAATTCCACATTAAAATCATTAGCTTTCTTCTACACAGTATACCAGCTGTAATCTACAGCCAAAACTACATAGTGACCACATTTGGGGAAACACTTGCTGGTCCTAAGTAGAATATGGCTCCCATACAAGTTTACAACCATCCAGAAAATACATTTGGAATGTACAAGGGACCCAAGGCCCANGAGAGTGACCTGCAGTTTCCATCTTTGCAAAGGATATTGCTAATTTAAAAGGCAGTAAGTGTCCACAGCTAATCTGAGAATTGAAGTATCAGGAGACTTCAGNAAGAATCTGCTTTAATGCCTTTGAAGCTGTGGAGACCTTTGGGGGCCTAAGGGAGGGTGAGTGGATAAGGCAATAGCTCCTTCTTGCCTCTGTTCTCACATGGTCCCAGACTACGGTTTTATGCTTAAGTCAAAATAGCCTGTATTCCTTTTAAACTATTTTCTTTGTGTGTGTAACCATGCCACTGCATCGGTGTGGAGGACAACTTCATGGTTCACTCCTTCCATCTTTCCCTGCAGGGCTGCAGGGACTAAACTCAGGTCACCAGGCTTATAGAACAAGTACTCTACCCACTGAGCCATCTCGCTAGCCCTTTGAGTCAGTTGTGATGGGATTGCAGTCTCAGAGCGAGTGAACATTCTAGATTTTTAATGTGTAGCAAGCAGTCCACCTGGCAACAAGGTCAAGGTCGTGATGAGGTCAAATCCTCATTTGTAATTCCATAATCTTATACCTGTGTCTGTCACCTAGCCAACAGCCAGGAAGCATGGCAGACCCAGGGGGACACCAGGACTTCACATGACGCTTGCAGGCATCTTGCTTAGAAGAGATGATGGAAATCTGAGTGTGTTCTCGAGAAGGATGGTGTAGGTAGAAATGAGAATTCCCCAGGCACCATGCTTGAGTAGTGAGAAGAAGAATCGGCAAAGAGCAGAGATGGCCCTAAGGGAGAAGCTAGCACAGAGCTGGGGACCTCATCCCTGCAGACTTGGGGCAAAAGGGTGCTGGTGCATAGCCAAGATTAAAGGCCCAGGGACTTCTCTCCTCCCAGCTGGGGTGACCAGCTGACAGAGTTTGGCAGTAACATTTATGCAAAACGATGAACAGAGGCTTGAGCTGCCTCATGCAAATTGTGGAGACAGGTAGTCAAAGGCAAACACAGGGCTCATGGGAAGGAACATGACTCTCATCCAGAGAAAATGTTACTCTTGATTCTGGTTCATAGAANGAAATGACAAGGCTATCCCAGGTATTTTAGGAAACACTGCTTTAATGAAATGTGCCCTACTAGCATTTCATTCATTCATTCACTCATTCATTTATTCATTTGCCTCTTGTGAGTGAGTTAGGGAGGGAACACTCTATAGTGTTCTGTATTTAACTTTCAGGTTTGGCTTTGACTGCACTCAGTGTTCCAAGGAGGGAAGGGACCCTCTCAGAACTGACAGAAGGATGTCAGGGTGTAGCTTGAAAACCAGAGTGTACTGAGAGCAAACAGGGTGTGACATTACTTCTGAAATTAGAGGCCACCACCCCCCAGTGGTAATTTTTAATTCTTAGAGATAAGTACATGCAGGAACTTTCCATAAATAAGTGCTTTCTTTTTCCCCGAGATTACATTGAGCTTTGGTGACAAAGACTGCTCATATTGTTATGCAAATTTTTACCCATGTAGCATATTCCCCTCTGCTTATCTTGGCTAACAATTCAAAAAAGGAGCCATAATACACTAATTACCTCTCTTTTATCAAGAATGTTGGGAGCGAAGAAAACATCAGGGACGTGGAACAGCACATAATTACAAAGGAGGGGGGCCAGAAGCCTCCAGCAAGGAAACCTGAAGCTATCCAAGAGACCCCAAAGCNGCAGGTGACTGTGGTGAATCACGTGGAAGGGAGCATTTTCTTTCACATAAATAAGGATGTTAAGGCATCCAGAGTGGCAGAAAAACAAATGAAAATTAGCAAGTGAAAAGAAAAATAATTTTACCAGACAAATAGATCAAATAGATTACGTTCCCAAAACACATGCCAAGAAACATAAGGCCAAATAAATGTTAAAAAATACAACAAACTGTTACTCAGAATTTTAAATTGAAAATGTTTTGGGTTTGGTTTTGTTTTTTCTTTTCTTTTTTAATGTGTATGGGTATTTTGCCTGCATGTATGTCTGTGTGCCATATGTGTTGCAGTACCTGCAGAGACCAGAAAAGGGCATTAGATCCCNTGGGTCTGGAGTTACAGATGGTTATGAGCTGCCATATAAGTGCTGGGAATTGAACCTGAGTCCTCTGGAAGAGCAACCAGTGTCCTTAACTGCTGAGTTATCTCTCTATCACTAAAAATGCTTTCTAAGCTATACTGTCACACGATACTTCAAAAACACTTGCACCTGTTTTCTGATGTTAAAACATGTCCCTGTTGTTTCTGCATGAGGGTAAATCANTCCAGCAGCCAAAACACTGTTCATAGGGCTCTCTCCAGGCTGGTGTTTGGGGATAATTAACATTAGTTTTACTCCTTTCTGTTTGCNCTGTGTTTTCTCTCCCAATCATTCATGCATTATTCAGATAAAATATCATACTTTCAATGACACAGCAATGCCAGGCACTGCAAGATCCCACAGTGCTTTGCAAATCATCAGACTTGGAGTGTTGTNCATAGAACTAGACATGTTTGTTGTGTAAGTTTGCCAGATATTTATCTAACATAGTTCTCCACTTGGCCACAGAGCCTGTAGAGAAATTAAAAACGTAACTCAGAAGCTTCAGCATAGTTGACCACCACATGAACAACCACCAAGAGCAAAGGAGAATGAAAACCTGGGTTACATCTAACTGTTGTGGGCTTAACTCTGCTGGGAGATCATGTCCCTCTCTGCACACATAGCAATTAACTCCAAGTAAATGAAGACAGATTTGCATAAAGATCAGTGACATGCATGTGTTTATGAAAAATCAGAAACTAGCTGAGTTTAGAAATGTGAGTTAGTGCATATCCATTAGAAGAACTAAGATGTAGGTAAACATTTAGGACTCATCGTTAAAAGGAAAGAGGGAGACTACAAAATAGATTTAATGCTGTCAATTTAAAAATGATACATTGGAATACAAGCAAAATGTTAGCAGTAATTAGCTTTACTTTTGAGGGGTGAGTTATTAGTATATGATTTTCAAGCAAATTCCAAATAAAAGATATTGGAAGTAATCAATTCCTGAAGGAGGAACCTGGTTAAGTTGACATTACTGACTCATTCAAGAACTGAAGTTCAACTTTCTGAAAGAGGTCTGCTGAACAAGAGAACAGAGCAAATGTGGGTCTGCCGAATGACGGGACAGAACAACAGCTAATTCATTTCCTCTTCAGGTGATGATCGTATAACAGCAGAGACCACTGAGCACAGCCTTTCCACATGAGTGAACTACTCCTTATGTGAATATATTTCAAAGTTGCTATTGTTAACAAGCTAAAACCAAGGCTGGAGATAGAGCTCAGTGGTGGGAAAAAGCTCTTCCCTTTCATGCACCAAGCCCTGGGTTCAATTCCCAGCACTGCCCAAAATAAAATACACAAAGAGAGCTAAGAACAAACAAAATAGGGACAACCCTAAACAGTAAAGCCACCGTGAACAGATGCTAAGCACACTCCCCATGACTGAAAGGCCATCCCTTATNTTCTGTCTCCATAGTTTAGATAACTTTTATTAATATTAAAATGGAATTTTTATTCATTTTGAGGTTTTTGTAGGGTGGTGGTATTGATACTCGCTAACCTTCCTGGCTGTAGTATGGATCTCGGAAATGGCTCTATCTCTGGGTATGTGGAACATGCATGCCCCCAGGTAGCTTCAGATGTGCAGCCTACTGGGTCTGGCAGGCTGGTAAGGTAGTGCCCTGTGCCCCTGATCCCATCTAATGTCCTGGCCTTGTGTATGTCAAACTCACAAACTCAGTCCCCTCAGACATGGAAATGAGAACACCAAGCCTGCTGCATCTGTCAGGCCCTGTGTGGAATGGCATTAAAATCCGGCTCCTCCTCACACACAGCAGGTGCACAAACACAGGCTGAGTGTCCACTGTCCAAAATGCTTAAGACCAAAAATGTTTTGGACTTCTGATATNTTTTAAAATTTTGNANTATTTGCGTACTTGTAAGTTTTCTTGGGGACAGAGCCCTAAACATGAAATTCATTTNTCATGTACACCTGAGATACATGTCTGAAGACAATTTTATACAATATTTTGATACTTTTGTACATCAAACAAATTTCATGGTGTGGAATTTTCCATTTGTAGGATAGATTAATGCTCAAAANGTTTCAGATTTGGGAACATTTTAAGATTTTTAATTTTCAGATAAGGAAAGCAACCTGGAATTCTCTCTCCCTTTCTTCAGATCAGAGCAACTGTGATTTGGGTTTTTATTTTTAAGTACAGATCCCTGTATGGGGTTCCAAAACAATTGGTAACTACGGGCTAGACTGAGGGAAAAGATTTATGGGATGTTTTTAAGTGAAAACCCAAATACAGACAGGCACATTCAAAGAATGCTAGAAGGAACAAGGCTGCTACATGCAGCCCATGCAGGCAGACGGGTGGGATGCTTCGTCTCGCTCTCTTACAGAGAGTTANGACATGCAGCAGAATCCCACNGACCACTTCTCCTGGACAGAGAGGCAAAGGTGGAGTGGGGAGACTTCAGCTCTTACTGCATCCTCCCAGGTTTCCATCTCCTCCCAAAGGCCAGGCACGGGGAGTCGCAGGCATGTGTCCAGCAGATCAGGCCACAATGACTGCTCCCTCCATTCTACTGTTTCCCATAAAGCAGGCAGGACAAGAAGTCAATTAGGACATAAGATTGGGGGAGGGGCATGTCATGGTACAGATAGGCACACCTGGAAGTGACACACTGCAGAGCCCCAGCCTGCCTCTCTCTGCCCAGTGCCAACAGCACAAGGGCTCCATGTGTGACCCAGGACATCTCACGAGAGTCAGTCAGCTACTAAGAAAAGGACCAAAGAAAACCATGGTGCCATCTAGTCTTGGGAAGGTGGAACACAGGTAAGATGAAACAGGCCAGGCTGTCACAAGGAAGGCATTTCCTAGGGAGACTTTGTGTCTTCACATCTTCACTGGAGTGATTCTACTCTCAGCCTAGTTATGTGCCACAGCATGGGATGTGAACCATGCCCACGAGGTGCAATTAACTACCAGATAGGTGGTCTAAAAAAGTACCCAAGACAAAAGCACATACTTTTCATGTGTGAACTGAGATGGAGATGAGTTTAGGAGAGGCGAAGGCTTCAGGGATCAATTTCCAGATGTCACATTTCCCAAAGGATAAGGCATTGTCCTGTCTGACCAGATCAGAAAACAACCAGATCAGAGCTGGACCAAGACGATCACTACCAAGACATTAAGTGATAAGGTGATTCATAGTCCAACAACTGGCTTAAAGTACAGAAATGTAGAGGGAGGAGATGGGTGGACAGCACCAATGAAGATGAGGCCATTAGCAAAGCAGCACGGCTGTCAAGCAAGCTAAGAGGCTGTATTGACTCAAGTGTAGTACCTGAAATGGAGAAGGCAAGAAAGAGTTCCGTGTACTAAATCTTCACTCTTCCTCGGACACAACCCAAGGTTCTCCTCTCCAGCAAGCCCTTCCCTTCCTGCCTGCCTGCCTGCCTGCCTTCTCCCCGACTCCTTTTTTGATTTTGTTTTAGGCCCAGACTGACCTAGAACTCACTACATAGCCCAGCCTGGCTTCAAACTCACAGCAATCCCCTGCCTCAGCCACACCCCCAAGTGCTAGGATTACAAGCATGTATGGGCCACCACGCCTGGTTCTTTTGACTTAGATTTCTAAAGACATGAGGATGAGGACCACATTCTAAAATGAGAGGAGGATTGATGTGAAAGGAAAAGGCTCAGCCTGCAACTTAGCTGTCCATACAACACTTGAAGGTCTGATAAAGGATTCAGTTTTTTCTATTTGTCCTTAAGAGATGGAGACCCTGTAGAAAGGAAGGTTGCCAGATGTCAGCTCCCTGTCATAGAGGGTGGGAGAAGGTCTTTATCAAAATGAAGCAGGTTCCCTAAGGGTGTTGGTCATTTCAGTATAACCTAGAAACTGCTCCACAGGAATGAATCCTAGGGCAAGCACTCAGACATTTGATGACACCCAGAATTCAAACTTTAAGGCTGTGCATTCACTGTAATTCCAAAACAACCAAATTTAACCAAAGCAAGGAACACAGTAACTCTACTTAGAAAAGTTCTAGTCATTGTCCATCGTTCCTTTATGTTGAAGATGCGGGATAATGAAAACATATTGAAAGGACTATTCAGAAAAAAAAAAGAAAGAAGGGAGATTGTGTTATATTAAGACTATATAGACATAGCCAGCACATTTCAAAGCTGAAGGTGGAATGTGGCTCTTGAAGCTGCAATGTTGGTACTTCCTCATCTGATTCATTACAACTGTTAAACGTACTGTGTACCCCCAGCCTAATGCTATTCTTATGACCATTTCTCAAGAGTATGGCTTAAGAGTGTACTTTTCCAATTTACATAATAACAATGGCCTTGCAACTAGACTGGTGCCTATTTCCAGCAAATCTACGTAGAGACATTAATCCCTGAGCACCTTGCGGGAGGGCACACTGCAAGCAGTCTGGGGTCCCCATCAATTTTTTAAGCTCTGGCATGCAGGCACGTACACACAAGGAAACAGAGATGATGTCATTGGGGTCTGACCATGTCAATTGCACCATCCCTGTTATTTTTCCCTGGTTTAGGTGTGCTGTTATAAGAGGCTCCTGAAATAACTGTCTACTGTTGGATCATTTGAACTTGATTCAGTCATATGAGAAAATAGGAATCGACAATAGAAGTAAGTCTTCATAATACTGATTTATTCACACTACTCTACAAAAATGATTTTTTTTCTGTGTGTATGTGGTGTGTACATGCATGCAGGGAGCTCTACCTGAGGAAGCCAGCCCCTGCCCCCCCAACACCTTCCACACAGTGTGAAGGAGCAAGCAAAGTAATAGAGAAGTATGGGGTAAAGTCAGTCACAGTGAAAATCGCAACCCAGGGAGAAGGAAACAGGGTAGGGTCACTAGCCCAAAATTTAGGTCAAGGGACTGAGATGCGTGAGCTGTGGTGGCTGTGGCTGAAGTGAGAGAGAGAGAGAAATCAGATAGGGAAGAGAGGCATGTAGCTGCCACACATTTTGCCCACAGCTTTAACCATAGCACTCTGTAGGCAGAGGCAGGTGGCTCTCTTGAGGTTAGCCTGGTCTACATAGTGAGTTCTCAGGCCAGCCAGGATTATGTAATGAGTCCCTTCCAAAATAAATAAACAAATAAACCAAGAAAGAAGGGCAGCCATGCTTCAGGGCTTGACTTCAGTCTGGAAGAAAGTAAAGGCTACCTCATCACCATCCCAGTTAGGCAAGTATAGACACGCAGTTTAGATAGCAGAGGCTGCTGGTTGGGGGTGAGAGTTGGGTGAAGGCAGCCATGGTCTTTTATGCTCTCAAAGGCACAGTTTCTCTGGGAACTGGAAAGACCTATGGTCATTTTGCATGCAACCTCCATTCTCCCACTGATTTACCATTGGAAACCTACAGAGAACCTCAGAGAACCTCAAGACGTCTCTTTTCCAGAAACTTCCTCTGCAAAATGAGGCTGGGCATCTGCAGGCCAATGGCTCTGCCTGGCAATGTCTTGTCACTTTGGAGCTATTTGTACCCTGTGACTTAACATAAACTCTACTGGCTCTTCACTTCTTTCCAACAGCTGAGCGCTAAGCCCAGGAAGGAAACGGGAGGTCGTTTTGTGGAAGTACTTGATAATGGATTTCTGTTCCCTTGACAAAAAGAGAAAATTGGAGAGGTGATAATAGGATTCACGGGCTGGCTATAAATAATGACTCAGATCACTTCTACCTTGTTACCATGATGGAGCAAACCCAGGATGTTGGCAAAGGACTGAGTGGGCTATAAAACCTGACTTCCTTCCTTATGACCATGGATGGTCCCAGAACTGAACAACAAAGGTTGGGACTTTTAGAAGGTACCACCCCCAACTTTGGTTTCCAAAGAGGTTGCCATGTTGGTTGTGAATAGTTCCTTATTGACAAAATTTGCCCCATCATCCTTCTTCACTAATACGTGTAGATGGTTCATTATGACCTTGAAGTCACTCTTTCACCAGAAACCAAGTCCAACTTTATCAATACGGCTCTTCCTGGAACCAGATAGGGATTTTATAGGGAAGAGGGACATAGTATTAAAGGTGCTGTCTGTGTGGATATAAGAAATCATTGGGGCTGGGGAGCCGGCTAAGTGGGTGAAGTGCTTGCCATGCAAGCATAAGAATCTGAGTCCAGACTCTCAGCACCCACACAAAAACAAGAGGGTGGGAGGGAACAGAAAAATCCTGAGGGGCTTGCTAGTTGGCCAGTCTAGCCAAATCAGTGAGCTCCAGGTTTAATGAAAGACACTAACCCTATCCAGGCTGGCTACCTCCATAGACGCTCTCAGAGGAATGAGGTGTCAGGTACAGTTTAGAGTCCATGGTGCTGACTGAGGACAGAGGTCGAAGGCTATGTGACACACCAGAGCACCCAGTCTTTATTAGTGATGCATTACCTGCTGAATGTCCCTGACAAAACAACTCATTCTAGGGAAAGGTACTGAAGGAAACAAAATTTTGAGGAAATGAAGTATTCAGTCAGTATGATGGTTCCCTTTGGTTGTCCCCTTGACAGGATCTAGACTCACATAGGATAAGCCTCTGGTCATGTCTATTGAGGGATGATCTATACCTGGTTAATTGAAGAACTACATTAACTACGGTATTACCACTCCATGGGATGGCATCCTGGACTGAGTGAAAAGGAGGAAGCAATCTGAGCACCAGCATTTGACCACTGACACAAAGTAACCAGCTGACTTGAGCTCCTGACAAGGTGGACTTGGTGGACTCTACCCTGGGGCCGAGAGTCTGAATAAACATTTCCTTCCTAAGTTGGGTTTTCAGGTATTTGACTCTGACAATGAGAAAGGGAACTAATACATGGTCCGCAGATGCAAGATTAATCTTGTTTCAGAAAGTAGAGAATCTGCCCTAGATAAGGCCAGTGGTCTCTAGCTTATATAGCCCCATGCTTCAGGACTCNTGGGGTACTTCACAGAAATGAAATTTTAAAAGCACACATCGGCCTCGCACAGAGCCTAAACACAAGGAAAGGTTTGGAACAGGGTGCTCCCTCTCCTGCTTCCAACACAGCTCACAGGACTGTCTAAACACTCACTTGGTGGAGGTGCGAGCTGCCCATCAGTCTGCAAGGGGAAAGCTGACTTGTGGATTCCCTTTGGAGATTTAATGCACTCTCTTTCCTCTTCTACTCAAGTGGTTAAACATTTGCTTCAGAGTGGCATCTCATTGCCTTTGCTTGTCTCTCTAATAATTAAACCCTGGAATGTCAAGTCCTTCAAGGCTGCTTCAAAAGGGCAATCCTCAGTATTGAAATGAAGGGCTTCTGGTGCCCTTTAAGTCTGAGCTGTTTGACACCTGGGGAATTGCCAGATTTACACAGATCAGGTCCCCAAGGCCGGGCGGGGCCAGGTAGCTCCAACTGCTGTTATGATTCTGCTCAGTAAAAATGCAAACTGGTTCAGGCCCATTAAGCAGCAGCCCTGAGATAGGTCTAGGGAGTTTCTCTGGTGCCATGTGACTGTGATGTGACTTTCTGTAGCCTCTTCCTGGCACAGTCACCCAAATCACACTATTTTCCAATTCTGCTAAACGAAAGAAAAACGTGAGTGTGCATGGATGGACACATGCTCTCTTTACCCAGAAGTGAGACAACTTCCACTTCTGGACCAGTTGGGTTCTTTGCAAACCTCTGAGCTTGTGGCCATGCATTGATTCTTGAGGNTCACAGCTTTCACCATCTGTCCCAGGGGACTTTTCCTGGGACACATTCCCAAAAGTTTCTCTCTTTCCTACAAAACTCTACATACTTGTCCTGAGAAGCTACAGACTTTATCCCAATGGTCTATACATTTGCATTTCAAAAATAAAGTCCCAGGGACTCAACATCAAACACTTATCCTGAAAGCTTAAGTAGCAACTAGGCAGCTTGGTGGGCAACTGAATGTGAAAATCCTCACAAAGGTTTTGCAACCCAATAATGCCAATTTGCAAAATTATGTCATTAATATGAAACCATAAAATTAGAATGGTAGGTGAGTTGCTTCGCAGCTAGTTAGAGATGGATATTGTTTTCAAGTGGGGGTGAGTGTTTTGCCTACGTCTGTCAGGATACCTGCACCTGCAGTCCCCATGGATACCAGAAGAAGGTGTCAGATGCCCTGGGACTGGAGTTATAGTCAGTTGTGAGCCACCATGTGGGTGCTGTGAATCAAACTCAGGTTCTCTGGGAGAGCAGATNGAACTCTGAACTGCTGAGCCATATCTTCTTCTAGCAAAGGACATATATAAAAATATATACATATATATTTTAAGATATNTGCAATATGGGGTCACAGCATAGCTATCATCTGTTAGATTATGTTCATTTTCATTATAATTTGCTTCTATTTTCTTATTTTCTCTAATGAACAAAAATCACTTAAGACTCTCTCTTTTTTTTAAGTACAGTGTCCATCACATCTACTCCTACATTAAACAAATCACTATCCTGGCTATGGAGTAGCAAGAAAAGAGTGGGAAGATGTGTTCCCAGAAACTCTGGTACACTACAGGCTTTGTCTTCAGCAAANATGTTGATCACAACTAGATACCCAGAAGGCTATGAGGAAACAGAAATGTGATCTGTCTGTGGCCAGATATAGTGTGAAAGGAGCTGAGTCTAGGGGTCTTGAAATTGGTGACCACAGAAAAAGGAGGGAAGGGTCATGGAGACTCTTTGGAATTTTGTGGCGTAATGTTTTCTGTCCTCACAAGGCATCCCATCATAGTCTGTGGCCATCTTGGCTCTGACTAGAACCCCTACATTGAAAACCATAGCACAGGAGGGACCTGAGCTGAGCTATATCCCATCAACGCTTCCTCAGAGGAAAGCAGAGCAAAAGTGAAGCCTTGGAGAGACTTGAAGAATAGACAAACAGCCCTGTTCGGGTAAGAGGAAGCAGCAAGTGGGAATTCCGGCTTTTCCCTACTCTATTAACTCTGTTCACTTCCAGCTTCCTACCCTCCTTCACAGGACCACTTCAGGGCCCTTGGTCCAATGATGCTGTTGTTGTTCGGTCCAGACCACAACTTGGATTTGGATGCCTTCCCTGAACCAATGCTGCATCCACTCCAGGTTTGTGTCCAACTGGAAAGTACAGGATGGTGTCTGGGACCAAAGGCAGGTAGAGGAAAGTGTTCATGTTATAGCCAGATAACAGCTGCTGCTCACAACAGAGTTGGCCCTTGAGACAAATGTGGATTATGATTTGCCATGAACAAAANTGCATCTTCAGAAGCAAATTGGTCAGCTGACTGCAAACCACTGCTCTAAGATGACAAACATGTGTGTGCTTGTGACAGCCAGAGATATAGCCTACCCTACCAAATGGGGACCTGGGATTCCTTAGCTTCAGAAACAGCCATGTAGCTGCAAGATGTTTTGCTTTGACTCACCGACAACAAAAAGTGGCTTGCTTCCATTCAGCTTATTTAATTTTTTCCTTATACATTACCTTTTCTCATAGTTAACTATACAGCACCAACTCAGATAAAGGAAAACCCCATTCTATAGTTGTCATTTCTTAAGGCCAAAACACTAAACAGGAAATGTATATTTATTTGATTAACTTNAGCATTTAGGAGACATTGTGTCTTCAACTTGTATTCCTGCTGAACAGAAAGATAAGAGGCATCGAAATGACACCACCCAACTCCTAGAATTACCCAAGAAGGAATCAAGAGAACTGGAAAGCAAGTTCCAACAAACACACTCTCAGAGCACCGGCACCACAGCAGGGAGAGAGAACTCGGAGGAGGAGAATTCAGTATATGCATTCCTCAGAGCAAGGAAAGAATCTTTCAAAGTACAAACAAAAGTCCACTCTGCTTTTACTCTACAAATTTGTATTTAGCTATTTTTGTGGTGCCATGGACCAAAACCACAGTCTCCTCAATGCTAGGCAAATGTTCTGTCACTGAGGTACCATCCCCGCCCCCATTTTAATTTAAAAGTACCAGAGTGGGTGCTATTTGTTCTACTTTGCTCAGCTGAAGAAAAATGTTCCCCCAAGTGTTTTTCTCATTATAAACTAAGACATCATTCAGTTCTTTCATTCACAAATGAGGAAACTGGGTTTTTTTTCCCCTTACCTTAAGCCAACCAGGAATGTCATACTATGTTTAATAACTTCTGAATAAAATCTGCATTTGCAGCATGTAGTGAGGGAACAGTGGTGTGACAATGCCTTATTCAAACTCTTTGGTGTTCCTGAGACTCAATTGTTCATGGTAACTGGGATGAACAACACTATGGTCTCAAGTGCGTGAGCTATTATGCTGNCTAAAAGTTCTGCCCACACCATCTCTTACTGGCAGGGTGACATGTGTGGCCACCCCTCTGCAAGTTGCTCAAAGACGGAGAATGAAAAGACCTGCTACGTGGAGAGATGCCACTAGAACCCATGCATTCAGGGAAACTGAGAAGTCAGAGGACAGNCCTCTCTTACAGCTTCTGTTTGGGTCCGAGTGTGGTTGTACTTCCATTTCAAACACTCCTTGCTACCATGAGAATGAATTACTCTCCAGTATCAAATGCCGGCTTTGAACTNCACACTGAGGACATGAGTAATTTCCAGCCTTTTTAGGAAGGAAGGGGGGGTCACGATTTGAATTTCCGCTCTGACTTTCTTTCCCTGACCTCTGTGAGAAGGAATGCGCCAGGCAAAGCTTGTGCTAGTAGCATTGAT
>LZPO01017335.1:218339-231046 GCA_001675575.1 Neotoma lepida
ATGTTGTCCATGCCATAAGCAAATATCAAGTTCTACTGGTGACCCGGAAGTGCTTATGGGGCACAGGATGATCTCCATGGACATGCAGAAGTCCTCTGCTCTAGACTCAGGTTTCAAAACCTCAGAGAGAGGCTACTGCCTGATGAATAAGGTATGACATGGCAGATGCTTCCACTGGGTTACCATGAACTCTAACCACACCTGAAAATGTTGGATATTCCAGAGGNACCACCCTGGAGCCTGAGGCATGACAGGATCACTCTGGTAAGTTTTAGAGGAGGGACAGCTGCAAGGGCCAATGGCACTAGGCTGGTACCACACTCGGCTCTATGTCTGGTGCCATCCCCAAAACCAAGAAGCTCAAGGGCCTGGAATGTAGAAAGCAAAGCAGAGGCTGTTCTTCCTTCTCCAAGGATTCTCCAGGGATTCTCCAGAAAGAATCCTTTACAGTCAGAGGGTGAGAAGGGCTCCTAGCTGCCACCAAAGAAAGAAGGAGCCCATCACGGGGTGTACAGGGATGAAAAGGATCACCCATCCAGAACCACCCCCAATACAGATGCCATTCTACAAAGACAGAATCTATAGTTCAGAGGTGCTTGATGGACCCAGGGGAAAGCAGTAGTTTACCACTCCGACCAAGAGACACTCACAGCCCAAGATTGGTAGAGCAAGGTAGATGTTGTTGCTAGATGAGTCTCTCATTAGTAACCTAGCAATGGCCTTGAACTAGTCACTTTCCTGCCCAGCCTCACTGTCTGGATTATAAGAGAATAGCTACCATACCTAGAAAAAAATGGGTGAGTTTTTGAGGACCTTGAACCTTGAACATGCCAGACAAATTCCCAACATGAGGAAAACAACTTAAAGCAATCAGAAAAACAACTGCCTTGACATCTACAGCTCACTCCTGTCCATCAGCTTTACTTCTGCTATCCAATGCACACTCTTATGAAGATGGACACCACCATATATTTGTCTAAATTGTTCAGGGAGGCACATGGAGGGATGAGGTCAGGGAGCTAGGTACATGCCTCCAGAGAACAGAAAAGGAATGAGACAGGTGGTCTTTCCTTCAGAGACACAGATGGCAGATTGTCCTTGACTAATGACATTAGAACTCAGTGTCTTCATTTAAACAGACGGACACAAGCACCTCTAAATCTCCTCCCAGTGCTGACCTTCCATGGAATGCACATGTAACCCACTTGCTTGTTAAGTGGAAAGTCCTCACTTCCCTCAGCTGCATGACATACGCTGGAGTCCTTTCCTAGAAATTCGTTTTATATTAACACACTAAAAACTCATAATGATAAAGTATAACCCCACATATGCATTCACGTGCTTTTATTAAGCCAAACAATATCAAATCTTACTTAAGGCTTTTCATTTTGGAGGGAGCATCTGCTCCATTGAGCTAGACTGTTGGAGGTATCATATGGACATCCGTCCTCTAAAATGTGTAGTGAGACACATTAATGCAACATATATTTATATTATCATTGTATACCAAGAAGTATGCCAAAGGCTAGCTGAACATCATCAGACATGTCCCTACTCAAGGAGTTTGGATCTGGGAGAAGAACTGGACCAGACAAATGATCCCAACTCTTACAAGGCTTTATCTCCAAGTCTCAGCAACCAATTCAGTGTGTGAGAGAAGCTCTTCAAGTCTCCAGGTGGTCTGTGATAAAATTTAAATTAAAGGTGATTTCTTCGATGATTCTCTAATCTGTTGCTAGCAGTTGTCTTCCCTTCCAAAACTTTCAGCTTTACTTTTCTGGAATATGCCTCAATCTCTTTAAAATGTCTTATGAATTTCCCCCTGAATTCTGATGTGATGTCAACTACTTTTCCTCCATAAAGTGAGGAGATAAATCATCCTTGGCTCATGCTGTCTCCCTTTGACATCTCATCTCACCTGTTCATTAGCATTCTGAAGACAGCTCAATGCTTTTGCTAAAATCACTGCATACGTTGGTCTATGGATTCCTACTCTGTTCTTATGCCCCTCTCCCCCGAACTCAGCTGTGTCTGTATCCCTGCTCACCAGCATCCCTGGCTCTTGAGCTTGGCAGGGCCCACAGGCTCAGTACAGCAGCAACCAGAGTGAACACTGCTGGAGACGATAACATGAATTGGTCTTGTCTAGGAGATGGGATTATTTATAAGAAAGATCATAAAAATAAGGCGTTAACAGTCAAACAGGCATAAAGGGAAGGTCTTGGTCCCATAGCATCAGGGCTCAGGAATAGGACTACAAAGGCTATTAACACCAACGTACAATGGCAAGCAACTTTACTAACTTTATCCTTATCTAGAACAAGTGAGATTGAACTTTAACTTTTATATCTAGGGCCGTTATGATGCATCTTACATTTACAGCTGTAATGACTGGGTCTTTCTTCTAACTTCTGGCTGTAACTGATCTGCCTGCTGGTCTTATATTGTATTCAGTCTCTTTTTAATCACCTGCTACTTGGCTCCTGGTCTTCAACACCATTTTAAAAGGCAATCAATCAATGTATACTNGACATCATAGACTACCTGTGTGTGTAATCATTTCCTCCAGATTGGAAAGTTATCTCCTCGGTGGAAGCCTGGGGAGGAGCTGCTGCTCAAGAAACTTATAAGAGAATCACAGGACTCACAAGCCCTTCTCCAAAGTTACTAAAGTAGTAAGTAGTAGCTGGTGGAGAGGAGACTCTTCCATAGAGATGCCTGCATATTGGGCAGGGAATCCTAGAGATGCAGCTTGGTCCCCAAGTCAGTCATCCTGGAAGTAATGCTGTAAGTGAACCCACTGGCTCACCAGCTGAACTTGGGTGGAATCCTTTCTTCCACCTGTCATCCGTGTCCAGGAAAAGTCACAGAATATGACAACCATTCTTAGGAATTCTTTCTTACCTAACTTCTGAGATATGCACTTGAATCCCAAGTGCCCACTGTCAGTCCTGACTGCATGGGGACTTCTGAACCACTGTCTACACAACAAACTCCAGCTATTATGTACAAAACAAGGCCGGCATGTGAGAGGCTTTGTCTGTAAATAAATAGGAAATCAAAGGTCAGCAGATGGTTCCTCTGAAGAGCTGGACAGTAAGTATGTTGGGTTTTCATAAGCCATGTAGTCTCTCCTTCACAACAGGAATTATGTGTCCATCCCTGAACCATATCCCCATGATTGTCCTGAATCAAACAGGGATTAACTCAAGCCATAAAGACAAAGGTTAGCCCCTTGAGAGAAAATGTCTGGCCTAGTGACATGACCTGCAATTTTTTTTTGCCATGCATTAAAGAAATTTATCTTATATTCTATTTATTTTTGAGAATTTCATACATGAGTACTGCATTTACATGATTTCTACTCCCTTTCCCTCTACCTCCTCCTTTCTCCCCAACTTACTCTTCATGACCTCTTCAATTATCGTTTCCTCTACACACACACACACACACACACACACACACACACACACATGCAACCTATTGAGTCCATTCAGTGTGGTCATGTACACATGTAGGGCTTGACCACTTGGGACTGGATAACCTATCACAGGCTTGTTCCTTGAGAAAACTCATTCTTCCTCTCTCAATAGTCGCTGATTGCCTGTCACCTTCTGCCTGCCTTTCTTCCCCAGCCTGACTCCAGCCTCTCCTCCAGCTGGGCTTGCCTGTCCACTGCTCCCTGAACATCATGGCTCAGGCGCAGCTCTCTTCCACACCTCCATCATTTTACATCTTTTCTTCCCTGAAATTTCCTCCCTCTTTTTCTTCTGGTAAGTTCATCTTTCTTGCCTCTCTNAACTCTGTAGACATAAAACAAGCTATTGCACAATGGGCTTGGGAGAGCTGTGTCAGACTCCTAGCCAGCTCAGCCATGTACTACTGTGTAATGCCTTGGCCACACTGGGACTCACCATCCTCATCCACAAAGCCAGGGTGGTAAAGCCTATTTCACAGGACCACAACAAGGAGAGGTACTCACGGTGACACCATGCTGGCCTACGTTCATTTTCTTTCTCTTTCTGAACTACATCAGCCCCCAAAACCCTTTTGAGACGAGAGTGGAGCTCAATGGTAGAACTCAACAAGGCACTGGGTTCAATATCTAGTACCACAAGGAAGGGAAAGGGCAGACCATTGATGTCCCAACCAATTAATATCCTTTACATTTCAGCCACCCTATTGCAAACAAATAATATGTACAGTTGAATCACTGGGTTTAGAAGACAATATGATGTCTTCTAAGTTGCTTATAATGGCTTTCCACAAAATCCTGTTTTGTTTCCAAATCAGGAAAATGGACCATAGAAACATGACTAATTTTTTCTGTTCCTAGAAAATATTATGAATGCACCTTCTACTGTGCTCTTTTGCAGAACCNCTGGGGAACCATCACCGATGAAGCTGACAGAGAAAACAAAAGACCTCAAACTACAGGCTGATGTGGAGTTGATAAATGTCCCCNACACAATAAGCAGCAAATAGTAATTCTCTTCCCAGCACGGTAAGAAGGCCTGGCCAGAGGAGCAAGAGAGAGAACACAAAAGTCACTCAGCAAAAGGGGAACAGGCAGATGGACAACCTGGAAGGAGAGTGGGGCTTTGAGATGGATCTGATTCCCCACAGTAGAAGGAGGAAGGAAGGTCTCAAATGGATCTGACTCTGGGGAAGGGTCTCGCAGCTTTCAGTGGCTCTAAAACTTTTGGCCACCGTACCTCACGAACCAGACATATTGCACTATTCTGTAAGTGACATTTTTAGATTGTTTACACATTCAATGCATTTTACTAGACTCCTCCTCATAGAGCCAGAATGGAAACATANCACAGCATTCTGGAGGCTATATANGGCAACAATAAGGCAAACTCAAGTTATTTACAGGTCTGTTATAAATCGATCTGCTAGATTTTGGAGTGAGTCTTCTTTTACTACCACTTATTTAAATATGCAAATTTCTAGAAAGGAGTTTATATGATAAAAGCACTACAGCAAACATNGTGCCTGGCAGCCAGGCTATCTGCTGTTTCATCTCCCCGGAAAGATGCTCTCAGCTCAATGTGGTGGTGCATGCATGCAATCCCAGCACCAGGGAGGCTGAAGTGTCCATGAGACAGGAGTTAGCTTCTCTCAGGAAGTAACCACAGGAGCCTGTCATAAATGAGAAGCTAGTCCCATAGTTTGGGAATAAGAAATGGAAGTGAGGTGACTAAGTGGTCTGTGAAGTGAGTACAATGAGGTGATAAAAAATCGGCAAAGGTGACCCCAGTGCATGATGGGAGGAACAATGCATGACATGGTCACTTCTTCATTTGGGCCTAGCAGGATACAAAAGGTGTGTAGGCTCCTCACTGCTTAAGCTTTTGATACACTCAAAAAATGATCAATAAAGATGATGTCAGTCTCCATCCTATTCCCACAAAGACCCAGCAGTACCCCTCTCTTGGGACAATACTTCCTACTCAGGAGTTTTTCTTACATTTTCCATAATAAATCTCCTTCTTCCTACTCACTCCTTGTCCACAATTCTTATTCTTCTTGGGCATGGGACAACAAACCTGGAAGCCACTGGCTCAAGAAGCCTTGGAAATCGTGATCTTTAGGGGTGTTATTTCCCCTCCTTCTATCATGACGAGCTTGAGGCCAGCTGGGGCTATATGAGGAGACTCATCTTCAACAAGAAGGAAAGAAGAAAAAGAAAAAAGGGACAGATGGGAGAATAGCAAGTAGAAAGAAATTTAGGTGTGGCATGGATAAAACAAAACAACAAAAAAACAGTCCTCAGAAAGATGTGACACTGTGGGGAACAGTGGCTTGCCTTCTGGTGAGAGTTTAGGGTGACTCTCCATTTCTGCTAAGGCAGCATTATCCTGATGCTACAAAGTGCCAAAGACAACTGTTTTAATAACAGGGTTTTCAGGCTGTTAAAAAGCTGAAGCACAAGCACTTGATTCTATCAGCTAAAGTACACGGGGCCAGAGGAGGATTCATGGTGGAGCAGCATGCTGCTGTTTCAAAAGCTGACATCAGTGGCACTTGAACGACTGAAATCTTAAAACACATTCAGCACTAGGGAAATGCTCCCTGTGTAATTAGAGACATCGTGGAAGATTCTAGAGTGGTAAGTGTGCTTTAAAATTTTTTTATTCCTGCATAATATTATTGTGTTTCTCAACTGGAGATGAAACACTCCAATAAGCCATAATTATAACTGCAGATTCCTGGGAAGAAACCCAGGATGCATTAAAAAAGACTCCATTATGGTCTCCTTTAAAGTGTTCACACTGACCAGGACCAGCAAGTGAGTTCTTAGGAGACTCTCTTCTGAGTCGGGTGAACAATTACCATATGTAAATGATGCTTCCCAAGACAGCAAGAAGAAATCCACGTCTTTCTTGGTCATTTCAATCCGTATTATTCATTATGTTGGCAAATCTCTGGTTTATGAAGATTGAATCCAATCTCTCTTGAATTATAAAAATTTCCAATCTGGAAATTTCCAATAAGCCAAGGTCTCCAAATATGGAATCATAGAAATGTTAGGCATGGCTATTTCNGAGGGAACACAAAAGGAATTGCAGCAGGAAGGAATCTGAGCCCAAATCCAAGTGGCTCCTTGAAAAGTCCAGAGACAAAAGGCTTCATGCTCTCCCATGACACAGCATCACCTTGGTACCCTGAGCATATTCCAGCACTTTGGCTCCAANAGCCCTCCTCCGCAGCTATGCTTTAGGCAAATGAAGGGCAGAACTGGCCCACTGTGTCTACTAAATAAATGAATTTAACATGGCTGTAAATAATCCANCCACATTTTAAAGCTATAGTGCCAGGGTTGGAGAGGTGGCTCAATGGGTAAGGAGCCCTTGCTATGCAAGCATGAGGATGGGAATTTAAGTCCCCAGCATCTATGTAAACATTAGGCATGGCTATGTGTGCCTGTAACCCCGGGACTGGGGAAGCAGAAGCAGAAACAAGTCTTAACTCCAGGGATCTCCCTGGCTAGCCAGTCTAGCCAAAACAGCAAGCTTCAGGTTAAGTGAGAGACCCTGCCTCGAGTCAAGAAAGTGGAATGTGATAAAGAAAGAAACCCAACATCTTTCCCTGGCGTGAGTGTGCACACACATGCACATGTAGAGCNCCCATGCATGATACAGGCATACACATAAAGCAACACAAATACCTAAAAGATGAAAATAGAGTGTCATAGTCCACCTAAAGTGACTTGACATGAAATCTCCATATTCTACTCTATCCCATGATGCTGGATCAGAGGGCTGGCTGGGGAAAGTTTGTCCTATGAGGCTGACTCCAGCATGAGACTCTCCACTTAGGATTATTGCTGCTAGCCTGACAGCCAATAANGACATCAAGATCATCTCTGCTTCTCTCATCATTTAGAACATTTTGAAACATGTCCTTCTGTCATCCCTTGAACTTTCATATGTCTGTGATACCCATCCAGCTAAGAACATTGCACAAACATGTGCTGAGCTTATCGACTCTGCACCGGCCTTGCTAGGATACAGTTTCATGAGCTCAACAGAACAAAATGCCTGCCTCCTTCTAATTCTTGACACATAAACTGATATGTCCTGAGCTCTTGAAACACAAATAGAATCCTGGGAGTCTAGAACTACAGAGTTATGATGAAAAGGCACAGTGGCATCTTTCTTGGGCTGACATTTGTGTGCTGATGCCTAACCTCCTGTACTTAAGAAGGTGACCTTATTTGGAAATAGGGCCTTTCAGGAGGTAATTAGGCTAAATGAGGTCACCACTCTGGGCCCTAATCTGATAGCAAGAGATTAGGACAGACATGGTCAGAGTACATACGGAAGGCTCTGGTCATCTATCTATAAACCAAGAAGAAATCAATTTGCTGACAACCTTAATCTCAGACTTCTGGTCTCTAGAACTGTGAGAAAATAAATCACTATCCTTGAAGACCCTGGTCTGTTCTGTATTACAATATCCCAAGCAAAGAAACCCCATGCCAAAAGCACGTGACAGAGAAAAGGGCATTTCATGAATAGATTTACCTGTAATGCTGAAAGTCATTCAACATAGCTAAAAGAAAGACAAGAAAGAAGAAAGAAGGGAGGGAGCGAAAGGGGGAAGAAAAGAAGACCACCATGGTTAAGTTTTCTGTTTTTAATGAATGTGAGGGTGTGTGTGTGTGTGTGTGTGTGTGTGTGTGTGGTCTCTCATTAGCCTGAAGCTCATCCATTATACTATGCTGGCTAGCCTTTGATCCCTAGAGACCCTCCTGACTCCACCGTCCCTGCACTGACATCACAAATCCATGCCACCATGCTTGACAATGTTACATGGGCACCGGAGATCACATTCAGCTTCTCAACGTTTTAAGTAGGCAAGCACTTTACTTGCTGAGCTCTCTCCAGTTCCCACCACTGAGTTGTGACATCTAGACAACAGAGGCAAATGGAAAACATTGCCAGAAGAAGGGACAGCCCCTTTCTTCAAGGGAGAGGGAAACTTCACTCCTTTGCGTTGCCAGCAGAGTCTAGGAGCTCCCAAGACCAGTCCCCCAAATACCAATCTCTTCTGCTTTTCCCTCTCTCTGTTCCTCACTGAGAACTTTCACTTTCATTTCTCTTGTCTCATGAGGGAAAACAGAAGAAGGCTTTGAATGGGACTGGGGGTGGAGAAGCAGCAGTGTTCAATAATACCAACCCCTGAGTGGTAAGTCTGTGTCAGCAGACAGTCACCCACCAGAATCTAAGATTTCCATTGTGAGTGGTAGCCATAAAAGTAATGTGTTACCAGTACCAGCCAAAGTTACAATCTGTCTTTCTGTAGTCAGTTTCCCCCACTAAAGGGTATTCTGAAACTCCAGAAGAGAAAGAAGTACAGAGCACAAAGACATGACTGAATTCTAAAACTTCAGGTCCAAAGAGATTATCTGATTATCTTCTTGGTCTCAAATGGGTCTTAAAATGATAAAGCTTTGGTCAAAAGATCTAATTAACAGACTGGAGATGGGCACTGTGGTACACACCTGTAATCCCAGCAAGTTCAGGGCCAGTCTCTGTTACATTAGAGCTTGTGTCAAAAAAAAAAAAAAAAAAAAAATCCTACCAGCTGTGGTAGTGCACATGCTTAATCCAGCACTGAGGAACAGAGGCAGGTGAATCTTTGGGAGCTCAAGGCTAGCCTGCTCTCCATAGTGAAGCTAAGACCAGCTGTGGCTACATAGTGAAACTGTCTTTAGGAAAAGAAATTCTTCAACTGTTTTCTCTTCTTTAGGGCCAATTATCTCTCATTCACCACACCCTTCCTCCCCGAAAGCTTAGGAAAACCAGTCTCTTACAGTCTCTGGGAGAGAGAGGCTGTCTCTGGCTTTACTCCTCCAGAAGATCTGTTTACTGTGTGCCTCTTAGNTCAGCAAGTGTTAGAAACAAAAGAGGCATCAGCANGGGAATGGAGGAATCAACAGGACAGGTCATCTCTCCGGAGAAAATCCTAGCTCAGTCTCCCTGGCTTTCTTAAACTAGGCTCCTTTGCGACTGGGCAGTTTGGTCTAAGAATTTGCAGAGCTCCCTAGCCAGTGGCAATGCCACACTCTTACCAACAAGGGCCTTTTGTCGTTCTCCTTCCTTCCAAATAAGAGAACCCAGATTCAGGAGATGGTAAAACTCCCAGTTCACAGGCAGTTCTCAGAAGCATGGGTTGAGCCATCTGCACTGTCTTCAAAGAGGGCCGCATTAAAACGTGGCTAATTCAAGGAACAGAAGATGTGTGCAGTTTATAAGGTTAAGATGTTTTGAATTCCTGGGAGTTAATCGTGAAGATGGAGTTAAGTACTTAAAAGAAGAACGTTCTTCAAGCCTCTTGCCTCCTCGAGATAGGAGAGACCACAGAGAGAGTGCTCTGGGCTTCTCTATAATGATCTTTTGGGGCAGGGGCAGAGACAACAATAGTTAAATTGGACATCAATACAGGAATACACACACACACACACACACACACACACACACACACACACATTCTTACCCAGACAAGGCACACTTTCTACCTTTACTACCTATGAAACAGCCAAGCAACAGACTAAAAGTTGTACCTGACTGGTGGGTAGCAGGAGGTAACTGTCTTCTCATACCAACTCAGAGAGGGTGGACTGTAGTCAGTTTTTTCTCTAGGCCACCAGCTCACAAATAATGACCCGGAGACTTAATACTGATTATGAAAGCTTGGCCTTAGCTTAGGCTGGTCCTACTAGCACTTATAACTTAATTAACCTGCTTATATTAATCTACATCTTCCCATGTGTTTTTTTACCTTTCTTTGATTCCATATGGCCAACTCCCTCTGTGTCTCCTTCAGCCTAGATTCTTCCTCCTCTTCCTCTCTCTCTTTCTGGAAATCCACCTATCTTCCAGTGTAGCTATTTGACATTCAGCTCTTTATTCCACCAATCACAGCAACACATCTTCACACAGTGTACACATATCCCACAACAGTGGACCTCTCCTTTCCTTCAATAGTATGNAGTGAAGGAAAGCTGAAGCAACATGGCCAGCACATGGGCTGAGTGCTTGCTGGACAGGAAACCTGAGCTCAGAACAATTACAGAAAAGACTACACATCTCCTCCAGAGGGCATGCCTGAGGAGTTCCTCACAGCCAAAGAATGGACAGGCACATGGGCAACACATAACAGGAATAGCCAGACAAGACAATGGGACAAAAACACATCTCTCTGCTGTGTTGGCTCTTTAGACATCAAAGTTTTCCCTCACTGTAAGGACACTCAGACAGCTACACATCTGTCTTTATACTTCATCTAAATGATACAGTAAATTCCAGCAAACCTTGGTATGAACTCCATGACTTTTAATTAACCTTGTTGTTGTCTTTGTAAAGAAAAGAGAGAGGACTGAGTGACACGTAGATGGAGGGAATCTCACACACCGATCCCAAGGAAATTCCTGGCACTCAGAACAGCAGCCACACATTGGACAATGCCCCTCCAGGGCCTGAGAAAACAAAAAGTCATGTAGACTTGAGGGTCAGCAGCTGGAGTCACACCCCAACATCTCCTTTCCAGCAATGTGACTTGTTAGCTTTTCATCATCGGCTTACACATCGTCAAGTGAAGACACCAGCAATGTCCACTCAAGACTGCTGGGCAGGCTGAGTGAATTACTCTACATCAAATGCCTGGCACATGATAAACATTCATCAAACATGGTTATAATTCCAGTCAGTCCTTGGAATCGCTCAGAAGGAACCAGGAGGACCACACTGGATGGTTGTGTGGACAGCTCTCCACCCATCAGTCCACAGCTAAACATCGCTGTTTCCCACTCCAGCAGCCACCTATGCTGGGTCAACTTCCTGTTGTCCTCACTATCCATCCTTCCCTTCCCTTTTCCAGCCTGCTAGGAACTTGTATGCCATTTTTCTTAGGCTCATCTTTCTACATAGCTGTGCCCATCTTCTCCTTGGTGTCCTCTCTCATCTGGTTAGTACTCTGGCTACCTACTCCCCAGGCATCTAGATCACATGGCTGGGATATTCATCACCTATAGAACCCAGTCTATGATCCACCTTGATATAATTACACACTCAGGATGAGAGAATAGGAACAGAGAAAATGCTGTAAAACATTTCAGGAGTTGGTAGTGTGGTTTTGAAGCCTTTGGCCTCTCCTATAGTGTTTCTGAATGAACAGCTTCCAATGCTCGGGGCCACAGCTGGGCCAAAAGTTAATTATTTACATCACAGCGGCAGTGTGTGGGTAAACTGCCTCTTCTTGGTGAGTTTCTAATCCCTTTCAGATCACTGTGGCAATTACAAAGGGCATTTCTTTAGCTCAGAAGCAGCCCCTCTCCTCCCATCATTTGACAGGAACTGTTCTCTGAAGAACATCTAGAAGGTTATTTGCTACCTTGTTATTTTCTAAATAAATATCATCTTAATATTTAAACTCAATGATCAAGAAGATTTCAATAGTATCTGTCACCTCAATCATCATTAAATATACAATACTGATGAATTGGAAGTCAGCAGAAATCACATGGACTTCTACTGTATAAATACAAAGCTGTCTCCCCTAAAAGGTCCATATAAATGATGCCTATGGAGTGCTCCACTTCAGGAAGTTTGGAAGATGTGAAAGCGTGAGGGAAAAACAGAACCCACAATATCTGAATGCAGGGGCACCTGCTACCATGCTAGTGTTCTTCTTTTCAGTCTTTTTTTTCCCCTCTAGGGCTTTTTAGATAAATTTCCATCATGTCTTTCCTATTCTACCTACAGACTTTTACATACTACCATTTTTCATCACATTAACTGTATCACTAACTGGTCTTTAAATTTTTTTTCTAGTGAAAGAATCCTTGCATCAGGAGACCAGGAAGCATCCCCTCATCCCCACCCCACTCCCCGGGGACCTTTTCTATGTCCTTCCCTATACAGTTGCTCTCCACGGACTTTAACACCTTCCTGATATGCACAGTCAAACAGAAACAGAAACTACTCAGGAGCAGAACTGCTGCCAAGCTGGTCATGTTACTTAAGAAATTCAAATTTTCANAAACTCTACCCTTTCTTCATACACATGTAGCAGGCTGTGATCCTGTGAGAAGAGAAGAGACAACTGGTGTCTGCTCCTTTTCCTGCACCTCTAAGTTCAAGATACCATGAGAATCTTCTGCTCTAATATTTGGCCTTTGACCCCTGTTTCTT
>LZPO01017335.1:252058-266622 GCA_001675575.1 Neotoma lepida
AACACCAGATACAGTAAGGCACTCCTAAGTCAAGGACATCATTGAAGAAATTAACATATTCTAAAAGTCAAGGAGTAGAGTGGTACAGTCCTCAAAACNCTAGACTAGGCATCGGTTTGTATACACAATTTCTAAGATAAGAGTAATTCAAGATGAAGTAGTACAGGAGAGAAATTTTTAATTACAACAAATGATTTATAAGTATGCAAGGGTTCCCCAAAAGGACAAAAACCCTTAGGAAACATAATGTGAAATTATAATACTTTAATCTTAAAGGGTCCAATCAAATCTTCAAAAGTCAGAAAGATTTTATTTTTATCTATACACACTCCTGTTTGTAATTCTATGGACAAGTGTATATAAAAATTCCCTGCTTGGGTCCGCACTGGGTCTTCTGCAAATATGTTCTGGCTGTTGTTAGCTTGGTGATTCTTGTGGGACTCTTACCAGTAGGAGTGGGGGTGTCTCTGACTCTTTTGCCTGTTCCTGGTTCCCTTTTCCTCCTACTGGGTTGCCTCATCCTGAGCCTGGTCTTAGTGTAACTAGTTATGCCATCTGCGTTGATATGCCTGGGAGGCCTGCTCTTTTCTGAAAGGAAGGAGGAGGAGTCAATCTGGGGAGAGGGGAGATGGGAAGGGTAACTGGGAGGAGTGGAGGGAGGAGAGGCTGGGGTCAGAATGTATTGTATGAGAAAAGAATTAAAAAACAAAACAAACAAACAAACAAACAAACAAACAAACAAACAAAACCTCCCTGCTTCTAACAATGATGAGTTTGCAAAGCCCTGTTCTCAATCCCTACTCCATAGAGTGTGCTCACCACGTAATGTAAGGGCAGGGCTTCTTCCTGACCAAGTCTTCAATGCCAAGCAAATTGTAACCCAGGCCAGCAATACATCAAAAGGTAATATTAAGCTATACCTCTCTGTCATTATTGTAATGGAAAATTATACTTCATGCCCATCATGTAGGCACAAATTTATTTACCTGTGTTTTATACGTATTTACTGACCACATATATGGTCAAACATATATCCTACATATATGAAATGATGAAGAGAGCTAACAGCTCCACAAATAACCAAAATTGGGCAAGTCAGTGGAGCCCTAACTTATACCTGAAGTTGTTTTCATTGTAACCTGAGTGGTTTCATAAAAAACAATATACTTNCTTTCTTAGAATTTGACCAGATTTTCCATAATGCTTTGAATGATTCCAGTTCTTTTAAAAGCCCTTCTACAAAACTGAAGCTGTTATTTAGTTTTCTTAATAANTTTCTTTTTAGCAAGGAGAAGTATCATTCTACTGATAGAGATTATTCTTCTAATAAACCCAGCTGAATGGAAAGACAGGGTTTTATAATGAGTTCTGAGGGTCCTTGTGAAAATTGTAAGGACAATGTTTCTCCCAACAGAAAAGCATTACTGTTCAAAGAGGCAACACATATGTCTACTGAGTTAGCAAGATAGATAGATAGATAGATAGATAGATAGATAGATAGATAGATAGATACAGTGCTTTTTCTCTCCATAATATTCATGCTTTGCTTTATTAAGAACACAGGGAAATGGGAAACTACTCACTGCTATTGATACTGTAAAATTAATTCCATGTCCTTGGGAAGCAACTGGAAATATTTGCCAAAAAAACGTAACAACTTCACCACTTCCTCAGAAGAAAAAAATTGTGAACACTTGTAAATCCCACCCTCAAAAGATACTTAGAATTAAAAAAGGGCAGATACACAAAATTGTTCATCATAGGTCAGTCACAATATCAGCTAGCTAGAATATTTATAGTACAGGGAAGAAACATGAATTGCAAAATTCTGAATATTGTATAATGACCTCTTTAATTGAAATATAAGGCTTAATGAATAGATATAGAAGTGAGAGCTATGCATATAATTATGTATAATACATGGGAAATAATGAAAGGCACAAACACGCTAACACAATTAGAAGTGTGATCATCCCATTCCTGTAGAATTACTACAGGACTTGTCAACCTCAACCCTCCCAGAATTCAGACTGGATTATTCTTCTGTGAGGTCTGTCTGTGTTCCTAGGATGCTGACTNCCAACTCTAACTTCTACCCAATGGATGCCAGAAATACCCCAGCACCATCAGAAATGTCCCTGGAAATACCCTGGCTGACAACCAGTAGGTTTAGGTTATCATTTTTATCTCTAGTCTTTAATATGTTTTTCTGTTTTATTGTATATTAAAGCAATTCATCTTGAAAGAACAGACATAAATGGTAATCACTGAGGCCAACATTTAATCATTATCTCTTACTCNGAGCTGAAACTTTTTTATTTAGTGTGTGGAAGGCCCCTAGTCAAGAACACAGAGAGGTGGACCTCTCTGCTACAGCAGGTGCCATTCCTCTGGTCGCCCTGAGACCATGTCTTAGAGGAAAGCATGCTTCCTTNGCCAGCCTGGCTCTCCTAGAAGACCTCCTTCTTTGCCATCACTGTTTCCATCTGAAAAGAATTGGAAGAGGAAGACACAAGACATAGTCTCTCTCCTAACACCAGTGACCTTGTAGCCTGCCATGTGCTCAGGGCCCTTTCTTTTCAGCTGGGAAACCACGAAACATCTCCTCATGTCACCCACTTCCACTCAAACAGAGCTTCCAGTCCCTTCCTAATTACTGCCAAACTCGGTGATCAAGAATGAGATGGTATTTTGACTGGTCACATCTTGTTTCTTTGGAAACAATAGGCCAGAGAGAAATCACAGAACTAGAAAGTAAAGTGAAAATAAGTTAAATTATTTCTAAGACTTCAACAAGAAAAGCAGTAAAATTTAAAAAACAAACAAACAAACAAACAAACAGACTTTAAGGATGACAATCTCTTCATGTTATTTCAACAATGGATTCTAGCANATCTGTAGTTTTGCTGCTTTGTGCTAAATGCATCTACTGGCAGTTCCTCTGAATGTGCTAAGTGCATCTACTGGCAGTTCCTCTGAATGTGCTAAGGGCATCTACTGGCAGTTCTTCTTGCAGAAGCGAAAAAGGTGGAGCTGGCCTGAGGAAGGTAAACAAGCTGTCTAGGAGCCTATGGGTGGTAAAACCTCACTCTTGAGCTCCAGGGTCCCCACCCAAGCCCACCCTCCCTGCTCCCCTGCAACAAGACAGAGACAGAACCCCAAGACACAAAAACTGACTTTAAGATGTCCCACAGCCATTTCCCAAAAAGCCTCATGAGCTTGTCTCAAATTTTTTGAAACTTTCTGCCACTTGGTGGTTCCTTTGCTTTCTAGAAGGCAGANCTGCTAGGTTAGAAATCCTTTCCTGGGGGTCCCATAAGAAAGGACTGGGGTGTCACAAGAGACTGCACTTCTACCTGTGGGTTTGCTTTTGACCATCATGGAAGCCATTATCCAATATCCGGCAGCAGTCCAATCCTGCTGTGTCCAGGTCAAGTTTTAGACACTCCAGTCCACTTTGCCACCAGAGCTACAACTGACTTTCAGGATCTAAGTTTTTATAACTAAAAGAGAAACATGGTATTAATCATTATAAAAGAGCTGGACATGGCGATGTGTACTTGAAATCCCAATATTCAGGATGCTGAGCAGAGGAATCAGAGGTTTAAGACCATCCTGGGCTACATAGGGAGGGGCCTTATTGGAAAACAACCAAATAAGCAATAGCAATATTATTATAGTTATGTATTCATAAGAACTGCTATGCTTGTGGCTGAAATGCATACTAGAAATATTAAGATAAATCAAGGAGACATTTAGTAATGAGGCTAAATGAGTATTTCCTAAGAGTCAGGCTCCACTCTACACTTCCAACCCTCCCAAGGACCCNGTGAGGTACACACTCCTGCTTTTCTGGGTTTACAGAAAGGAGCTGCTAGGGAAAGTGGGGGCTGCATTACCTACCTACTCTCTGACTCAAACTATGGAAACTTATTTAAATACGGGAATTTAACATAAGCGCAGGCAGACATCTAAGTCATGTGCTTTCAAATGTCTCAATGACAGACTTCTAAACAGTTCCCCAGGANCAGTCCCGGAATGCTTGTTCCCTATGCTTCCTGAATTACTCACTGGGGGCAATGTCAGACATCTCCCTAAAGTGGATGTCTGAGCAGTTAGCTCAATTTCAAAATAAAATTAATTTGAGATTGAACCTTTTACTTATTCTCTTAGAAAACTAAGCCTATAATTTTGGGAACCTGTGACTAGCAATTTTAGCGACAAGACAGAGCTGAGCATTATAATCCAGTTTAGAAAATGTAAAGCTATTTTTGTCTGTTTATGCTTCCATAACCCTGACAAAGATGACTTTTATTTCTATTACACTGTGTGTGAGAGTGTGGTGCAGGCACACGCATACATGTGTATTGGTATGCACATGCCCAGAGTACACGTGGAGGTTAGAGAATGACTTGTGGAAGTCATTCTAGCCCACCATGTGGGGTCTCAGGTCATGAGANTTAGATCACCTTTACCTGCTGAGCTACCTCACAAGCCCAAGATGATGTTTCATAATAAAAATGAAACAGACTTCAACAGTTAACTTAAAATGAATCATAGACACAAATCCAACTGGCAGCCACTGTAAGATTCTTAGAGGAAATTATTCAGATAGATCTTTGTGACCTTAGATTTGGTGGTGATTGTTAGATAGGAAATCCAAAATGTGAAAAAGAAAATCGTTTAATTAGGCTTCATCAAAGCATCACTGAGGATGTTGGTAAGTCAGGCATGGTGGCACCTGCCTGTAATCCCAGCACTCGGAGGTAGAGGCAGGAGGATCTCTGTGAGTTTCAGGCCAGCCTGGGCTACATAGTGAAACACATATTCTAACATAAATAACCCAATTAAAAAAAGAGCACAGATTTTGAAGAGACTATTCTTTAAAAAACACATGGCCAAGGACTAGAGAGATGGCTCAGTGGTTAAGAGCCATCATGGTTTGGTTCCCAGCACCTACATGGCTCACAATTGCCTATAACTCCAGCTCCAGGGGATCTGACATCCTCTTCTGGCCTCCTTCACTGGCACCAGGCACATACACTGTACACAGATTACACAGATATACATGCAGTGAGAACACCCATACACATAAAAAATAAAATTTAAAAATTGTTATTAAAAAAAAAAGACATGGCCATGAAAAAAATATTCAATTTCATTAGTCACTATAGAAATACAAGCTAATGTCACAGCCGGTCAACATTTCATACCTACTTTGAAGACTAAACTAAAAAACAACGAACAATAGGTGAGAATGTGAAATAATTTTAATTCTTCTACATTATTAGTAGTATTATAAAATGGGACAGCTTTAAAAAANATCTTGGTGACTCAAAGTATTAAACCTAGAACTAACATATGACTCAGCAATATCAGACACGGGTACAAACTGAGTGAGAATGAATACATACATTCACACAAGAATTGCACAAAAATGAATGCTCATAGCAGTACAATTCTTAATAGGCAAAAAAAAAATGGAAATTTAATTGTCCATAAGTGTATGATTGGATAAATACAAGATGCAGACAGATAGACAGATATAGATAGATAGATAGACAGACAGACAGACAGACAGAGCACACTATATATTACTAAGCCATGGAAATACTGATTTTATGGTATGATGTGGATGAAAACATTATGCTAAATAAAAGTAGCCAGACACAAAGGGCCACATATTGTAAGCTCACATTTCTATTTTAACAGTTAGAAATGGCTAATTCAGAGAGACAGAGAGTAGACTCCTGGTTGTCAATGGCCAGAGGGAGATTATGAGAAGGGACTGCCATATGCAAGATGATGAAAATGTAAAATCAGACAGTATTGCTGGGTGTGGTAGTAGACACCGGCCATTTCATCACGTAGAAGACTGAAGCAGTGGGATTGCCATGAGTTCCAGGCCAGTCCAAGCTAAAGTGAGACCCTGTTCCCTAATTAATTAATTTAATTAGATGGTATTCATAGCTGCACAACTCTGTGAATATAGCCAGGACCACTAAATCTTTTTAAAATGATGAGTTTCGTGGTATAGGAAATATCTCTCAAATCTGCTACCTTAAAAAATGGCATATGTGGAAGAGCAAAAGACAAATAATCAAAAGAATGCCTCCCTCAGTTGGGTACCACTGAGTGTGCCTACCAGCAATCCTTAACTTTCCTTTTCGCCCAACCACATCAAACATCAACAATAGCCCGTAACAGGGTGAGCACCAGTGTACCTGGTTCCACCTTAGCTCGGCCCAAGGGACTTGGCACAAGTACATTCCTATTTCTTGGCCTTACTTTTCTGAGTGGCCAAGAGTGTGAGGGGAACAACAGTGCTCTAAACTCCTGGAGCTGTACAATTCAGTAGAGGCTTGGCTCAGGCCCCAGAGCCTTCAGCATCTTCCCTATCTTGAGCAAACAGGGCTTTTCCCCTAGCAGCTGTTATTTGTAGCCTTCCCTCTCCAGGGTTTGTTCACAGGTCCAGCCTGCTCTGAACCCACAGTAAGGGGCTATGTGGACACAATCCAGAGTAAGGATTTGCAAGTAGAACACCCTCTGCACTCCCATCCCTTTCCCAGATGCCCTGGACAGGCCATCAGGACTGGGAAACTAGACGACTATAAAGTCCAGAGCTCCAAATACAAACAAGGGCGTGGTGTGGAGTCACCTCCCAAGCCTGAGGGAAGGCCTGTAGGCATCTCAGAAGAGCTTGGAGAGTAGACTCTGGGCCAGTAATTCTCATTCAGCAGGTTGGAAGGGGCCTGTGAAACCGTGGGCCCATCATGCTGGGGTTGCTATGCAGGAGACACCTCTAGGGGAGAGCTGGTAGCAATACCATGCCCAGTAAACATAAGTTAATAAATATAAATGGAATGGGCCCAGGGAGTCTTTGTTGAGGTCATAAGTCATGTTCTACAAGGGCAGGGCACTTGATGACCATGACCTCTCAGCTGATCTTCATCTCAATTTGTTAGGCAGGTAACAGCATCCCTGTCTACAGCTACCTAAGGGACCCTAGCCTACAAGGATTAAGCAGCATGCTAGGGCTCTGTGGCTTCTGTTGTCAAGGCTGGCCTGAGATGGCAGGAACAATGACATTTCCACTATCATTTCTCTGAGCCNTTGTATCTTTATCTCTTCCTGCCATGATCGCCCACTTTAGCATTTTCCTGGGAGACGACCTGAATGGTAAAAATACATCCAGAGGAAACAGAGATGCTATAAATATGGTAGGAAAGAGACATGCACCTTCCCTTCAGGAATTGCCCCCAGAGCTCTAATGACACACAGCCTGCAGCTTACATGGGACATTTGAAAGGCAATATGGACGGAACACTTTCTCCAGACTTAAACTGTATTTACCAAGGAGCCACCAAGTACCAGAACAAAGTTGAGAAGAAAGGAGACAGGCTGGAAGCATCAAAGGCCAACCAAGGAAGGCTGGGGAGATAGGCTGGTGGGTGAAGCATGAGGACCTAAGGTCATGTCCCCAGTGTTCATGGAAAATGTTGGACATAGAGGTGTGCACGTCTGTAATTTCAATGTCAGGGAGATAAAGACAAGCAGGTCCCTAGAACTAGCCAGCCAGNNTAGCTAATCAGTGAGACAGTCTTTTTCAGAATAAGGTGGGGATCAATAGAGGAGACACTTAATACTGCTCTCTGGCCTCCACACATGAGTACATACATCTCACACACACACACACACACACACACACACACACACACACACGAGTAAGAACTTACACAGGAGTAAAAACTGTCCAAGGAGTCCGTCCCTCTGTGCCCAGTCCTCTCAGCACTTCTGAGCAGAAATCATCTCCTTAGTCTACAGGTGAAATTTCTCCCTCTTTGACCATCTCCATTAAACTATTCCCCCACTGAGGTACCACACTGTGCAGGTGATGAAGATTCAACAGCAGAAAGGATGCACATGGCAGGTGCCAGGCACTTAGCAGNCCCTCGGGAGAATGGCAGCTGTAATTATGTCATTACATCCCTTCCCTATGGCTCCCCACAGAGTGGGAATCCTGTTACCCTTTAACCAGGTCAACNGAGACCTGTTTGCTCACTTGCTTAATTAATTGGGGTGGAGGGGCATGAGGTACAGAAGGGACTGCAGGATGAGGGAGGAAATTAGATAGTAGAGAGTCTCCTCTAGGCTGGACTGGTGTCATGGTAACCAGTGGGCAAGAAGCCATGTGAGNAGCAGAGACAAGGCAACACAAAACTCACCTTGACTGGCTGATGCAAGCCCAGGATCCAGANCTAGCCCTCAATAAAAGGTATCTTAGGAAGAAAACACCCATCACAGCTCCAAAGAAAGGCCAGAGCCATGGCCAACAAAAGCTGTTGAAGAAGGGGACCAGAGGGCTGAGGCTGTAAGGTCAAGTGGGGAGGTGGGGTGCAGCTGAGAAGGTGGAGACAGAAAACTTCCATGGGAAAGCTGCAGGCAGAAGGAAAGCCTTGTGATACANATGCTGCCAGACAACAGAATGGAGGCAAAGCCATCCCAAGACTGACCTGGGCCACCAACCATTGTTCTAGCTAAACAAGGACACCCTCCAGTCTCAGCAGGGCTATCATTCACCCTGTCCCCACCTGTGGAAGCAAAGTCCTTCATAACAGGCCACTTTCTTTACTGACTCTAAGGGCTGCTGAGGGTAGGGAATATGCTGATTTGACACTAAAGACCTGAGCACTCTTTCATCTGGCTTCTCATCTAGAGGTAAGCCTTCAGCCCTGGCTGTGTGTCCCACATCAGAGACAAACTCCCAGACCAAGAATGGAAGGAGATCATGAAAGCAGGAGAGAAACCTCAGCTGCCTCTTCTCCTGTAGAAGCAACCGGCTTTACTTTTCTTGTCTCCATCTCAGGCTCTGAACTACAAAAACAACACCAATCACACACTCTTCCTGGGTTTAGGAAATGGTTAGGATTATCTGCTTGTTAATGAAGTAAAAACTAAGGGTTGGGAGGAAATTGAGGAAAGTTAAAACCATCAAACTCTTACAATTTGCTGTCATACTGTTGCTATGCTGGTGTATATCCTTATGCGTCTCTGAAAAGGTCAGTGTGTGGTGTAGATCTATCAGTAAGGGTCTCTGAAAGAGACACTGTGTAGCTGACGACCCAGGAGGGGCACCACATGACAGTCAGGACACAGGACTGAGTTCCCAGAGGGCTCACAGGGTAAACGCTCCTGTCACCCAGCCAGACAACCTGAGTTGTCCATCCCGGGTCTCACATGGTAGAAGGAGAGAAGAAACTCCACCGGTTGTCCATCCTCTGAGCTCCACACATGGACTGTGTAACACACACATACATACACACACACACTATATACAAAAAGGTGAAAACAGAGATCCTAAACTCTTCATAATTTTTAGTCAAATGTAGAAAAAGGATAAATTAAACATCTTTTATCATATACTAAGCCTTGGGCAGGGACTTTAAGGAGACACATCTCAAGAATCAGTTTTAGGGGCTGGAGAGATGGCTCAGGGGTTAAGAGCACTGGCTACTCTTCCAGAGGTCCAGGGTTCAATTCCCAGTACCCACATAGCAGCTCAGAGCTGTCTGTAATTCCAGTTCCAGGGCATNTGATGCCCTCTTCTAACCTTTGCAGGCACCAATCACACATGTGGTACACAGACATACATGCAAGCAAAACACTGATTCACGCTGGGTGGTGGTGGCACAGGCCTTTAATCACAGCACTTGGGAGGAAGAGGCAGGCAGATCTCTGTGAGTTTGAAACCAGCCTGATCTACAGAGTTAGCTCCAGGACAGCCTTGGGCTACACAGAGAAACCCTCTCTCAGAAAAAACACAAACAAACAAACAAACAAAAAAATCCAAAAGAAAAAAAAAACAAAAAAAACCACTGATACACATAAAATAAACCTATCTAAAAAATATTTTTAAAGAATCACTTTTATTTTAAAATTTTAAATTAGCTTAGAAAACATAAGATTTCATTGTTTTTAGTGATTCTCTACCTGCCTTCTCTGTTGTCCCCCAGTAGCCTTCCACCTCCCATAGTGCTTCTTCTCCTTTCATGTTTGTCACATGTGACCTTTGGTGTGTGTTGTCGCCCAGCACCTGCCCCTGTCTCCCTGCCCCCCATTCTGTCATCACACATAATAACACCTATGATATTCTTGTTGGAAATAATTCCCTCCTGAGACTCACAGGGGAAATATTTGAGGCTACACACAAGTAGATGGTCTTACGTGCCAGCCACTTTCTCTGGACTGTTTATAGAAGCAGGGCCCATCAGTTTCCATGCCAGGCTTGCNCCTGCAGCTCAGTGGCTTTACATTCGTCCTCAGGTGAATTATTTAAACCTCCAGGGTGCAAATAGCAGGGCTGAGACTCAGTCATCAGAGTGTTCACCACACAAGCACCACAACTTGAGTGTGATTCCCAGCACCCACATGAAAAGTCAAGTGTAGTGGCGCAGGTCTGGNATCTAAGTGCCAAGGAGGTAGAAACAGGAGGGTCCCTGGGGCTGACTAGTTAGTCTAACCAAATCAGTAAGCTCCAGGTTCAGGAAGAGATCCTACCCTAAGGTGGAAAGTGATTGCAGAAGACACACATTGACCTCTGTACACAACCCCATGTGAACACACACACGAGCACGCACGCACACACACACACACACACACACACACACACACACAATAATTTTGAAAAACTAGAGAAGCTAGATATGGTGGTTCACATCTGTAATTCTAACACCCAGAAGCCTAAGGTNGGAGGATTGTGAGTTCTAGTCCAATCTGAGGTAATATAGAAAGATCCAGTCTGGGAAAACAAATAGGGAAAATAATAGCATACTTAGAGTTACTTTGAGGACCACACAATTATTGACATGNCAAATTCAGTACCTGGGAACTGTTAATGTCTCTGATTATTTACCAGCATGGTCCTTGAGGAAAGCTTAGCCAAGTAACTGTTTTATCTAGTCTTCACTCAATGAACTAGTTGTGTGTATGTCATCACAGAGGCCAAAGAGTTATACCAGGGCCATCCTTACCATCAGAAAGGCTTTGATCAAGTACAGGTGACAAGTAGAACCGTATGTCCACTGTGGTGATATATTGTGTACCCTAATAAACTTGCCTGAGGATCAGAGGACAGAGCCAGCCACTAGATTAGACATAGAGGTCAGGCAGTGGTGGCACACATCTTTAATCCTATCACTCAGGAGATAGAGATCTATCTGGATCTCTGTGAGTTCAAGGCCACACTGGGCTACANGAGATTGATNCAGTATAGGAGAGGAAATAGAGCCAGGCAGTGGAAGCACACATGGCTTTAACCCCAGGAAGTAATATGGCAGGGCAGAGAAAGGTATATAAGGCATGAGGAAACTCACTTTCTTTAGGCTGAGGATTTCGTAGAGNTAAGAACTAGTGGCTGGCTGTTCTGCTTCTCTGATCTTTCAACTTTCACCCTGAANAATAGTCCACATTTGCAGGGTCAGTCCCAATCCATGCCTGTTGTCCAGGCTTAATTATTAATGTGCTTCNCTGCTTCACTTGCAAAGTGTTCTGGTTTGTGTTGTAAACTGCATGTTCTCTGGTGACAAGATGCCTGAGAAAACAACTGTGGTCTCTGATGAGACCTAACTGGTCCCTCCGCAGTGATGCAGTGATGTCTACAGTCTGTGGGAGTACTGGGTAGGGCAAGAGCACCCTTCTGTATGGGCAGAGCCAGAGAGTATTTGCAAGAGGCTGCAGGGAAGCCTGACTGGTACAGTGGATGATGCTCAGAGAAGTACAGGGAAGTCAGATATGAAGGAGTAGGGGCTGTCACCCACTCATCCCTCTATTCTCCTGGAAAATGAAGACAGAAAACATTTTATAAAGCAGACAGATTGTTTATGGCTGAATGATCCCATANATGAGTCTGTGGATATTATGGAGTAGTGGGGTCAATGTTTATAGATTAAATGAGGACCTCAAGGCCCCACATTAAAATGTTTCTAGCTATTAGTCCTTTATCACAGCATCCAGTGCCTTAATCTGATCAGCATCCAGGAGAAGTCGGTTTGGGGGAGCTAATGTGAATAAAAAGAGGATGGAAAGAAAAGGAAGCACCTGCTGGGCAATGGGTTCTTCTCAAATCTCTTGCCCACGCCCCCATCTCTCTTGCTGCTTTAAACCTGCAGATGTCTGCATGTGACCCTCCCATGGAAACACCAGGGAATCTTGCTCCTGGATTCCCCCCCCCCACCGCTAGGTGGGTGCAGTCACTGCCACTCACTGAAGAGGAGTCCAGTTGGACCTTAGAGATTTGTGGCAGTACAGACTGACAGATCCCAAGCCTGCACCTGATGTGTCTCATCCTAGACACCAAGCCTGCACCTGCTGTGTCTCACCCTAGACCCCAAGCCTGCACCTGCTGTGTCTCACCCTAGACCCCAAGCCTGCACCTGCTGTGTCTCATCCTAGACCCCAAGCCTGCACCTGAGGTGTCTTATCCTAGACACCAAGCCTGCACCTGCTATGTCTCACCCTAGACCCCAAGCCTGCACCTGAGGTGTCTCACCCTAGACCCCAAGCCTGCACCTGCTGTGTCTCACCCTAGACCCCAAGCCTGCACCTGAGGTGTCTCACCCTAGCCTTGCTCAGCCAGACTTCTGATTAATTCACAGGTGTTAACTACAGGTAACATGGCCTTCTGAATGAGTAGTCATTCCACAGCGACTGGGGAAGTATATGCCAGTTGAGAGTAAAATGAACCGGCTAGAACAAAATGTCTGGGAAGAAAGGGCTCAAGAATCATGGAGTCAAACCCATCAGCTAATACATTGAGAAACTGAATCCTACAGGCGCTAGGACTTTTCCTGAGGCAGATGCTTTGTGATAGTTCAGAGAGCAAGACTCAGTCAGACCCCTACCTGCATATGTACTCTAAAGCCAACTAAACCAAGAAACTCAAAATGAATCCTCAAATTTTTCATTTGTCCAAAATTGAACGTGTGCAAAGCTTAACACTTGATGCTGTGTTTGTAGGCATCTCTACACATTTAAAGATGAATCCTTCCTATCTTTATACTCTGAGCAAGAAACATGAAATCTAAGCAGGTTAAGAGATGCGCTCTGGCCCTGAGTGTAAGAAGAGCCAACATCTGAGCCTAGTGGCTTGACATGCCCAATGGGTTCCAGTAATTTAACCAAAATGCACAGAAGTCTGCATGAAGCAAGAATGGACAGCATTTGGGAGTTTCATCACCCTCAGAAGACTTTCTGAGAGAAGCCACTGGTCCAGTGTCACTTGTTGGATTTCTGAGTTTATTTCACTAACCAACTGTACAACCTGCCGCGTTCCTCTTAGGACAAGGCCATCAATCTGTGTTCTGAGTCCTGAAGGGTGTCTTGTAAACATAGGCAGTTCAACCGCTGGTGATCCCTTTTAAGCACTTGTTTAAGATCAGCAGGGACAAAGGTCACTGAACATCTATTCTACATAAGGGTCTGTGCTGGCTCGTTTTATGTCAGCTTGACACAAGAGAGTCATCTGAGGAGAGGGAACCTCAATGGAGAAACCCCGTCCATTATGATAGGGCTATCAAGGTGTTTCCTTAAGTAGTGATGCAGTTGGGCCCTGCCCAATGTGGGTGATGCCAACCCTAGGCTGGTGATCCTGGGTGCTATAAAAAAAAGCAGACTGAGCAAGCCATGGAGAACAAGCAGCACCCCTCCACGGCCTCTGCATTAGCTCCTGCCTCCAGGTTCCTGCCCTGTTTGAGTTCCTGCTCTGATTGCCTTCAGTGATGAACTGTTATATTGCAGTGTGAGTAGCTTTTGGCCATGGTGTTTCATCACAGCAATAGAAACCCTAACTAAGACAGGGCCTTTTGCATGTGTATCACTATAGGCTTGTGAGTTCTGTCTTGTAATTGGCTCTATCCCGTATTTAGCAAATGAGGCATCTACTGAAGTTGAATGCTGAAAATGTGTCCTGTGCCCTGAGGTCAGCAGGATATAACCGAGATTTGAACTTGGTCTTATGAGTCCAGGTACTCATCGCATAGCCCACAGCAGGACTGCTTTCATTAAACCTAATCAGTCATTTAGTCAGGAGGATAAAATGAGGTAAAGAAGAACCAGACCTTGTGGAACTATTTTATCCTATTTCTATAGTAATGCCTTTTAGAATCTTACAATCAATTTAGAGTAAAGAATTGAGAAGTAAGGGACTAGGGAGACGGTTCAGTTGCTAAAGTGCTTGTTACGTGAGCATGGGGATCTGACTTAGGATCCCCTCACCCACTCTTAACCCCTGAGCCATCTCTCCAGCCACCCAGCACNCATGTAAAAAGATCAATGCTGCAATGCTCACTTGTAACCCTGATGCTGAGGAAGAGGAGACAGGAGGAGTCCTGGGGCTTCCTGGACAGCCAGCCTAACCTAAATTGGTGAGCTATAGGTTCAATGACAGAGTTTGTCTCAAAATATAAAATAGAGGGGGTTGAAGACACCCAATGTCAATCTCTCACCTCCACAGGTACACACACACACACACACACACACACACACACACACACACACACACACACACA